>VYZX01008301.1:30826-60426 GCA_013401335.1 Brachypteracias leptosomus | reverse complement strand
AAAAAAAAAAAAAGATTCTTTGCATTGCCATGGCACAGGATGCCCAGTCACAGGTCAGGATCCCATTCTCCCAAGTATGCAATTAGTTTACAGCTGGGACTGGAAGAGACCAGAAGAACTGCACTATATTATTTGTCGTGCAGCCTTGAACGTTACAGTCTGACAGAGGGGGACTCCTGGCCCATCTGCCAAGGTTATCACCTGCCCTTTCTGAAGGAACTATTTCTTCACAGCAAAAAAGACCTTGGTTTAATATTTCATCTGAAGGACAGAACCTCTATTAGGGACAGGCTCAATCTTATTTCTCTTGAGCAAAGGTTAACTATGAATTTTCAAGGACTGCATTAAAAATCCTGGAATTTTACACTACATACACTGTATCAGAGCAGTAGTGTTGAGAATGAACACAAGGATCAAAGTGGATCTTATAAGCCAAGAGTCTTCTATGATTTCTATTAACAATACTCTAAAGTGTATATAATGATCTCTTCAATGTTGCACAACTAAACAACTTTTCATTGCTTCATCTGAACTGCATATTTTCACAAGCTAAGGACACAGTACAGCCCAGCATTTCCCAAATCTTAGGTAATAGTCAACACAAATTAATGGAATGCCTCCAATGACTCACACACAATTTAAAGTTGAGGTCTTAGAAGTATTTTCTACCTACTGAGGTACCTGCTAATACCAAACTAATAACTCAAAAAGTGAAGGATTTGAATCCTGTTGCTCTAACTCTTACAGATCCATCTATAAAAGCTTTATTTCAAAATGACACCATAGTATCTACCACAATAGCTGTATTCTGTGAACACCTTGAAGAATTTTAAGTTTCATTCATTCAGTTGCAGCCATGAATCTCACTTTCACACATCCAAGTTAAATTTTTTTAAATGGATATTTTGCCTTTAAAATACAAAACCTTACAACATTAAAGCTAGTAGAAAGCACCTAGGGATGTTTTCAATAACCACTGTTTGATGAATTAAAGACAAATGCTGTAAGTTTCATATGAATACAATTACAGGGGTTTTTTTTCCCCAGAACTTTCAATCAGTCTCTTGCAAGGAATGCCAATGAACTTGACAAGATGTCAGATTATATTTGTCAGCTTTAATTATATACATTTATTTGCATTAATTACTCCAGTCAATCACAAAGGAAAAAAATCAACTTTTCTACCTAATATTTCTACTTTTCTTCCTTGAACACACAGATTGCAGCAATGGCCCAAATTTGCCAAGAATCTTTCAAAGTGAAATTGCTGCCTCCAAATACAGAAAAGCCAACACAAACCACTCATCTCACTATGAGATTTATGTCCTACGTGTCAGGACATGGCACAGAATTAGGATTTGGAAATCAGAACGATTCTGTCCCAAACTGACATAAAAACGTGTACCTTCATGCAACTTCTCTCCCAAGCTTCCATAGTTCAATTCACAGCTTTCCCTTTGAAAGAGCCCAGCTTCAGTGTTAACCTCCCTACCCAGGCAACCCACCTAACAGGTCATTCATCCTAAAAATAAGCAATACTCATTAATTCATTCTAGCATTTCTCTTCATTCAATGCAGTGGGCTGCATCCTAAGCTTTGGAAGTTGTACCAGCTCACACAGTAATTGAGGCTGCTTCTGTAATCACACAATGAAGTCATTTTCCCTTCACACTAACAAAGGATGAATCATGAACAAGATTTAAACCTAAGACTGTTCTCCCCATTTTCATGAAAGTTTAAAGAATTCTATGTGCTAACCAACCAAAAAAAAAAATAAATCATTCATATCCCTAATACCACTTTTTATTTCTCCAAAGACAATATCAGAATAGCTACAATTACTGCATTTTCCACTAGAACTCTATTTTTATTTTGAAAATTTTGGGTTGTTTGCTTTTTTAAACTACAGCATTGCTTCATTGGATAAAGCATTAGTATCTGTGCTACCTTGAAGACTCCAAAGGCCTAACTTCAGCACATGATTTACTATCAAATGCAACTTCATGTGTATGCTGAAGAGGCTGCAGTACCATCTGTGCAACTTTGTCTGCTGCAAACAACCCTCATGAAACAGCAGTTTGTGTGTTTTGTAGTTTCCCCAACTTCACTTTCCACAGGAGTGCAAAGAATTACACGATGGAATCATCTGAACTGCAGAGAAAGTTATAATAGAAATAACAACAAAGAAAGCAGCAAATTAAGTTATTCTCTGGATTACAAGTTTTCTTGGTTTGATTTTATGCTTCTAGAGAAGTTCAGCATCATTAAGTACAAAAACTTTTCAACAAGTCTCAGGGGTTACACACAATCAGCCATAAAACTACTTTAAAAGAAGTCGACACGCCTGGAAGTTTTGTTAGCACCTAATATCCTCAGCACCAATAATTATTTCCAGTTACTTTAAAAGGCCAAGTTAATGATTACACTGAGAGTAACAGGTGGGTATTCTATAGAGGAGGCAGAAATCCTTTCCTCTGCTCAGTCCTGTCTCATTGCTATTCACCTGCAGGAACAGGAAGCCCAATGCCCTCAGGAGAGGATCCAGACACAGAGCTAATGATTACCCACATAGGTGTGAGACAGCCAGAAAACATACCCCGCCAAACAAGACAACGTCCTTATGAAGATATCAACAACTCAGATGCTTTCAGACTGGTGTTGCCCAAGCACCCACTTTATTTCCACTTTCTGAAAGTGTGTTTATACTCCCCCCCCTTCAAGGGCTCGAAGCAACAACTGCGCTCAGGCCAGAAAACCATCAGCTTCTGCAGCAGAGGTACAGGAGGATCTTTGGTGACACTCAGGAGTTGTTTTGTGCTGAGATCTCACACAGGAAAATCTGATCTCACAGTCCCAGGAGCCTGTAAAGCTCTCTGCACAGCCATGAGATGGGAAGACAAAGCCTTCACTTAGCAAAATTATTCTCTGGTAGGAGGATAAGCACTGTCTCCCAGAAGATGCCACCAGGAAACAACCACATTTAGCTTCTGGCTGAGAATTTCAGGATTCTGTTAGAGGGTGCCTGGTGGCCCATCTCACTTTTCTACCAAATAACAGATGAAGCCAAGTTTCATTTAACTACAGAAAACTCAAAGAAGCCTACCAAAATATAGTCAGGGTTGAAATAATCTACCAATATTTAATACGTTCCATATTTTCTCACTAGACCTTCCCATTCCTACATCTGCTGCAGGATTATGACAAAGTGAAGAAATTTAGTCTGCTGCTTTGAGAGTTTTGCAAGGAAGGTTCAAATTGTTCAGGTCAGCACTTGATCTGTCCCTCCAAGACTAGACAGCTACAGGTGATGAGGAAATCTGCATCAATATCTGCATTGTTTTAATTGACTTTTAAATTGCCAAGGCATGAAACACTGCTGCCAGGACAGGTCCCAGAGAACAACCTGTCTCATGGCAGCCAGCTGGAAGAGGCAGGAGTTAAGCTAACAGCTACAATATCAATCAACAAGCCACCTTGCTCACACACAGGATAAGCAGGCTGTAGAGAGAATGCCAACAGAAACAGGATTTTAAAAAATAAAGTATCAAAGCCACATCTGCAGCAAGTTACATCCTTCAGCAGTGATCAGTTCTCAGCAGGATGACTTTGGAGGCTGACTGGCAAGATCCTCTCTGAGAGCTCTTTCCAACCTAGTGCATCTGATGGCACAGCACAGACAATGCTTCATAAAAATCAGCACACATCTGATGCTAATAAAAGCCTTAAATAACTTGCTTGTGACTTTCATCTGCAACAAAATGAATGTATTTGAGAGTGCCACACCTATGTTAAACACCCTCAGGGGATGTGATGCTTGCACATTTAGATACAGTCCCAGAACAAGGCTGTCCCAACTTCCGATTTTGTTTATTCAGGGTACTGCCACAGTAATTTTGCAACACACACAGTCCTATCAGCATGTTTCATCCTTGCTCCAACAAACCACCTTCTTTGGAGCTAACATCACCCAGACTATTCTCCCTCTGCCACATCTAATGCTCCAGGTGAGTTTGCAGGGGGTTACTTGGGACTCAGTGTCACCTGCATCTTCAAGTAAAGCCTGCTAGATGGGACAGTTTGGTGGTTTCCCCTAAGCCATGGGAATGAATTAGCACAGATGAACTATAACTGAAGGGTTTGTGGTTCATCAGCAATGTATGAACAAGGGCTTAAAAGCTGGACAGCCCATGTACACATTACAAAAAACAATCACCACAAAATAGGAATATATTAGGAGTGCGTCTTCTCATTTTACAGAGCAGGCTGGACAATGTTCAAAGGCCAGAGGACACGAACTTCTATCCCAGTGTGTGTTGGTGACGGGGATGCTCATAAATTATCACTTAAGTTATCTTCTATTAAGAAGGTCCCTTGCAAGGAAAAAAATCATTTGGGCACAAATCTGAGACAGCACAAAGAAAGTTTATCTCTGGAAACCAGTTTATCTTCAAAGACCAAACCTTATAACTGTCTTTCTATCTTGATAGCATGCCTAACATGAGCTCACTTAAAAAAATACTGTGTGACTTTGAATTTTCAGAGGCACAGAAATTTATATTTCTTGCTTAAAAAACAAACTAAATGATCAACCACCAACAAATATGTCTTCCTAATTCAGTGAAGTACCTTTGCAATACCCAGTTGGACAAGTGTAAAACCATACATCTTCATCTTACTCTGAAGTTTAAAAACCACAGAGTTTAGCTTGACTACTTAGAAAACAGTCTAATTGAAATAAGATTCTGGAGTTCAAACAAAATGCTCAAAGCTATCTCCTCGTCATTTGCAAAGGGAGGTTTTGGCTTGGTTTGTTTGTTGTTTTTTTTTCTTTTTTTGCACTTTTATGCAATATTCATTAGTTATTTGCCTCTTGATCTAAGGTTTCAATTCCAAAAGCTGTTTATTATTAGTGTAACATTTTGAAGTGGATGCAAACCAGAAGTCTGCTTACAGCTCTGAGATTTCTAGGTAACAATCCGTACTTCTCCATCTCCAATTCCCCTTCTCACCCCTGCACACCAGCACTTTAAGACCAGCAGTCAACACTGCACCATGTGTCACTCCATAACTTCAACATGTTTCTGACTTACTGAAGCATCTCTCATACTCCATTACTAAGTCACTTGTTCTGTAAGAATGACAGGAAAAGATTAGAGGATGCAGAAGATGTACAAGAAGAGGACGGGTCAAAACAACAGTTTTTGTAATAGGAAAAGGTCTTTCTACATTCTGCAAGTGTATGAAGTGATGCACATCATTCACTTTGTGAGCAGCATATATCAGTGACACAATGCATAGTTAAAAAAAGATTTCCAAATCACACAGGATCTTGCAATATATTGTATTTTTTCTTATCGAGATATTAGCCAACAACATTCTCAAGCCGCTTCTGAGAGATCATTCATTTCACTGGTATATTAACTTGGGGGGGGTGGAGAAAAAGCACAAGCACACAGGTCTATGTTTGTGGCATATTTAAAGCTCCAGCATATCCTTTTAGACAATCTCTAGGGGGAAAAAAAAAACCAACAACAAAACAGATACATCTAGACACAGGAGATAGGATTTATCTCCAAAGTAAACAGAACATAACTTTATTAATCCACATTAGAATACAGCCTGTGTCTTCAAGCAAATCCAGGTTAGTACTGCATCTTCACCTCAACTAACACATGCAGAGAAAAGTACAGATGTAGACAGAAATAACATCATAATATTTGTCTTTCACAAAATCCAAGCAAGTTTGGATTTAAAGCAGAATGGTTCATTCTGCCTTGCATGACAGCAAGCAGATACTAACGTCTATTCCTACTCCCCATGACTACAACTAAAGTCAAACATGACATTCAGGATTTCCAAAAGCATTCCATTCGATGCAAGGAGCCTTCCTTACACTGAAAGCAGTGAGTCTGATTCCATACCTACAGAATCAAGTGTGAAAAAATAATTTTTTAAAAACCCTGTCAAAATGAGGGAGTACATCTGCTTTGCAAATAGCCCTGAGACAAGACCCGCTCTGAGGAAGGAAGAGCTTCCCCACAGCCCTAACAAACAGGGTAGGCAGGATGCATTTGGAGGCTGACTGGCAAGACCCCCTCTGAGAGCTCTTTCCAACCTAGTGCATCTGAGGGCAGGGGGCAATGCCAGATGATAGCAAGCAATCATCTGTCACCCCCCGTGAGAGCTATACTCGCACACAAAATCATTGCTTGCAATTCCTGCAAGCCAGCAGATGGGGAGGAAAAACAAAATGCTGAAGTGAACAGTACTGACTGACTGGTAATAACCCCTTTGACCCCTAAGTGGAGTCCTCTTGATGCTCACAGGTAATTCTATTCGGTCTGATCTCCATTTTGCTGAAACACCCAAGTTAAATTGAATTTTGCCATTTCCCAGATGTTATTGAGCTTCAAAGCCTGGTACCTTCTCCTCGCACACTCGACTCGTGCAGAAACACATTACTGGTATATTCAAGTGAACTCCACGTATGTGAACCATGTTTATGAAAAGGTCATTGCCCAGCCAGCAAAAGGAAGACTCTCCATCTTTGCAAATAAAAAACAGATGTGAGAGAAAGGGGCTTTTATTTAGCAAGCCACAAGGCAATTCTTTTCTCAAATGATATGAAGTCTGTAATAGACCTGCAATGGGGATAAAAGCAGCCTTTTCAGTTTGAGTCAACTTGAAACGATGCTATTTTGTTTGGCATATAATTCCACAGCTCATAACACACTTTTCCCATGTTCTCAGGCTAATTCTGTAAATCATTAACAGCATAATCAATGATATCAATATATGAACATTCAGACCACCCAACAGTCTATATTCCAAACAAAGCCAAGCCAATTAAACAACATACCTAATGATGCTAGGATATTATACTAATGGAGCAGATTTTACAATTTCTGAAACAGTCCATTAAGATTATGCGTGAAGCTTTTAATTCCCTATGATCTTACTCTTTCAGTTATACTCGTATAATTGGTATCTTTTTAGTATCTGGAGAATTTACTGTCAACTTCCAATGCCCTCATGATTCAGAGATTATCCTCATGTTGGTGTCATCATCATGTAGATTAAATTCAAATGTACAAAATTAAGACATAGCCGAAGCAGCTCAGTTTCACCAATCTCAGATGCAGATACTGAAGCTCCATGCTTCAGATCCTTCTTTTGAATCAGGCAGAGTGAGACTGGAGCCTCAGTCTCTCTAGACACTGAGAGATCTCATACTGGTCAGTTACTTTCTTATGCAACAGGAAAATCGAAGTATCCTGTTCTCTCTCTAAGAAAAGGTTCGCAGAAGGAAGTCTAGTTGGAGTCACCAGCTGGATGCTTCATTTCCATCTCCCCCTTTTTCTGTTCCACTCCCAACCCACTTTGGAAGCAGGAGGAGTGACCTGCCAGCCACCGCCACACTCTGCACTGTGCAGTTAAAGCTGAATGCTGGACTCAAGCCTGAGAATCCAGGGAGGCAAATGCCAACTCCAGATGCTGGTCATCTGTGTATCTTCAGAAGCACAAAATTGCAGTGGTGATGTGGGCTAAATGTCTTCAGTCTTACAACACAGGTCTGTTAGCAAGTTTGGATTCATTCCAAGTCTCTGAAACTTCGAGATGCCAACAATGTCAGAAAGTCATCTATAGGGCACCCTTTTGTGTTACTACTGATACCACGGAACTACTACTTAGGCTCTGAGCTGAGACTGTTGCAGACTGGCACTTTTAACTTAATTCATTAAAATTACCACTTCTGTTTCTCATTGTTCTGATAATATAATACCATAGCAACAAATGAGAAGCTCCAAATTGTACGCATGACTCTGAAAGGAAGTACATAGTTCCTGTATATACAAACTTTGATCTACTGCAGGATGGTCAACAGCATCTGTTACTCTAATATCCCACATTATTATAGCCATTTAGCTAAACAGATCATAAAAAGATTGTTCCATTAGCCATCTTCCTGGCATAAATCCAGGGAAGTTGCTGAGTGGCCATGACCGAGTACCAGCATAAATCCAAAGGATTTGGACGGATGGCTGTGGCTAAATGCCTGAATTCTTCAGTGGTAGGAGCCTTATGTTGTTATTTCCAGGTTCACATTTTTAGCTACAGTATTATACATGCATTTGAACACTTTAAAGAAGGTGACAGAAGGTGACATGTCATATACAATTGTTTGTAATTGCCAGTCCAACCACATTTTAAACCTGCTCTGAAGGCCATCTGTGAAGCGTTGTTTTAACATAACATGGATGTCTCTGTTGAACAGTCCATGTGCACTGTACAGCCCACCCAGAAACTGAAAAGAAACAGCAAAAGGCATCCTCCTACACAGGCAAAATTTCTGCATAAAAAAAACAGGACTTGCCCAGGAGACTCAGACATGAACAGAGACAGAACTGTGTATGCAGACCCTATTGGTTCTCCATCAAGCAATATTTGAGGCAGCAGGAGCAATGAGAGGAAGAAGGACACACAATTTTAGCCTGAACCCTAATAAGTCCTGAATGAAATACTAGGAGGAGGGAAAGAGAAGGAAAAAAAAAAGCTTCACTCTGCATTATGAAATGCCTTATGTTACTCCTCAACCAAGAGAAAAGGTATTTTCAAGGAATTAAGGGATCTTGTTTCAACAATTAGCTTTGCAACAAGACTTCTGAGAAGGCTAAAATACCTTCCCCCATCACTGTAACTACAACAGGGTAGATAATTATCCCCTTACACAAAGGCAGAATGATTTTTGACAGTGAAATATAGGAACACTATAGAGATGAGCACAAATATTTCTACCTGCAAGTCAGAAAGGCTGACTAGACCTTTAGCTTGCTTTATCTTACCTCCATACCCTTCCTGTGTACCCTTCCTGATTTCAGTAAAAATATTGACTGAAAGTTCAGTGTATGTGAAAGAGGGGTCTAAATCTGGATATGCAAAAGATACTGGTATGAGTTGTCAGTGACAAGGTACATCTGCAGTCAGTACATTGAAAACCTACTTCTGGCAGTAGAAAAGTGCCACTTTTCAAACTGATTTTCCACATTTTAAAATATACTGTATGCAAGTCTAATGAGAGAAGCTTTTCACCTCATCCATCTAGTTTGTATAACATCATTATGCTCCAAGACTACTACTGCAGTGTCTCTGACAGGCTCTTCTCAGTAACTTGCACTGGCAAAAATGTCTATAGGTTTCTATCTTCCGGTATGTCTGCAAGTGTTCAATGCAAAGCCAGAGATTTATCCGAGATAATTTTAGACTATGACACTTACTGATAACAGTCTACATAAATAAGCCAACTTACTCTGCAAACAAGTAGTTTACAAGCAACTTAAAACCACCACATCCCCAGAAAGGATGTGTTTTGCACCTACAGAAAGTTCCCTGTGGAGAGTTCCTTTGAATACTGTGTTTATAGGGTACTAACAGACACAATATTTAAAACACAATTGCTAAAGCATTTTTCTTTGCTGTCAAGTAGCAGTTACTTATTAGCCACCCCACTGAATTATGGGCTATTGTATTATAAGCAACCACGTTGATTTTAAGGGGATGCTAGGAAAAAGCCATTGTGGATCTGCACTTAAGAACAACTCAACTTTAGGAGAAAAACCCAGAGCTAAGGAACTGCAAGGCAAAGTTCCACCTATCTTCAAATCCCAAAAGCATCATAGCAACCAGATATTTTCCTAGAGCAGGGGAAACATATACGATATTTAACAACCCAGCCTAGTCCTCTACTGTGGTATGTGACTGCTAGGAAGGGGATGACAACCAGAAGACTCAAGACTGTCCTTGGAATAGCACTCTGCTGCTCAACACACACGATGCCAGCTTCCCTTCAAGCATGTCTGGGAACTTTTAATTACAGCATGGGCTAGTGACAGAGTAAGAATCTGGTTATGGAAGGCTGGCTGGCAAAAGTACCTGGCAAATGATTTTAAGATGCGGCAGCAAGGGGAAAAACAGCTCAGGAAGTCCTAAGTCTTACCTTCATTTAGGAAAATGTTCTTCACTAACAAGAGTCCTATGCTTATTTTACTATCTAGCAAGCAAATCTGTGTTAAAAGCAGAAAAAGCACCCCAATTTTTTTTTTTTTTTTAAGGGAAATTACAGCATAAAGCCACCTTTTGTAAGATACTGTATTGTTCTTAAAGTCCCCTTAAATACAGAAATTTTTTTTTTTCTTCTCAGTCTCAAAGCTGAAAGTGTCCAAGATAACTTACATAAGTTTCTTTAATGGCACTCCCTGCATATTTTTTGGCCATATTCCTAACCTTCAGGCATTACTGTTCCACTTCCTAGTACTTTTTAATTAAGTAAGGCCTTATGTCTAACTGTCCTGACTAAACCCTGAGCAGCTAGAATAAAAGAGGGAAAAAAAAAAACTTCCCTCAGAATTTCATTACTGTTTTAACAGGGGCTTCAGTGAGCATCACTTAGTACCAGACAGCTGTACCCTGCTAATCAATATTTTTATTATTACCCTTGTTAAAACAGTACTTACTGCTGTTTATCAATCAGAGATATCAGCTTCCTGGGTAGAAAACCACCTGTCCAAATTATCCCTAGTCCTCTTAAGTGAGACATATTGTGCAGGTAAATATGTTACTTTTCACACATGTTGATTCAACACCCTGGGATCAGCAAGACAGCACTGGCTTAGGTCAGCTGTGAGTCAGCTTTCCATAGACAGTAGTGAAAGAGCTGTGTGGTATGGGCTAGGAGCCCATGGACCTGTCCAGTTTGGAGGCACACTTTGTCTCATGGAGCAGGCAGGGATGTCCTGCGAGGCAGCCAGCAGCACATCACCAGTCTGATGGTGCCTGCAGAAGTTGCAGCCATGGCAGTAGCAAAAGGCTCAATAAAACTCTGCAGGCACACTGTGACCGGCCTTGAAATCAGGGGTAGGTTCTGGTAATCCCCAGCCCCCAGACTGTATGAGAGCTCTCTGGGATGTGGTGCAGGGGTAGAATTTCACTTTTGATGTATAACTGCAGGCTTGAAATAGCAATGTTATATATATTCTTCCCCAGACAAAATTGTCATTGGACTAATTGGACAGCCAAGTGTTTAACATGCCTTGGAGATTCAGGATTTAAATATGTTCTTCAGCCACTAACAGCTCTCTTGTACAACAGCACATCTTGGTCCTCTTCCACATTGCAGGGGGCATCTTAGATAAAGGCATGTGCCAGTCTTAAAAGCAGGTTCCATCTCCACACAAGAATTTCAGAAACTGGAAATTACTTTTCCTGGGATATGAATGAAGACAGAAACCTAAACCTTCTATGTCACAGCCCCTACACCTTCCCTCCAGTGCAAGTGCATGGGGAAAAATTCAACATCAGAGGAGATACAATTTCAGAAACCAGGTATCAGAGATAAGATCACACACTTATTACTGTTTGGTTGGTTTTTTTAAATAAGCAAAAGATGGACAATGACATCAAGAAGTCATAATACACTGGAAAGTGTGCCTATGTGAAAAGATTAATTAGAAGAAGTAATGAAGACGAATACTCATTTCTGGCCTGGTGACGAGTCCTAATTCTGAAAAGGTGAAAAGGGAGGTTGTGTACGCACACATACATGACACAGACAGGGGAAGGCACAGCCTCTTCAGACACAATCTCCCCTTTTCAGGGGGCTTGACATCCTCCAGAGCTAGTTCAGAATTTTAGCAGCAAAATGCGCCTGTGGAGAACAACAGCACAAAACAGCATGGAAATGGAAAGCCAGGCTGCAGACAAGAATATACACACCGCTGGCAGAGGCTGCCTGCAGATTTTACAGACCTCTCAGGCCAAAATATTTGGAGAAGACTGGTGATGTAAACAGCATCTGTATGGTTAGAAATGCTGAAAAGTAGCAGACACAAAGACACACAGTGAACCTAAAACTCCTATGATTTGTAGCTTGAGGTTGTTTAAGTGTCTTTCCAGTGCAGGTATATATAGTAAAAGCTGTTAAAGCAAAAAAGATGGGACTGAAAGGCAATTCTCCAGCATAGGATCCTCCCAAATGTCTTCTGTCCTTACACCCTAACCCCAGATCAAATAGGAAGGCGGTGTTGTACAATGGAGCACACTGTTATCACTGTACATCATTATTTTCAGTGCACCATCTCTTGAAGAGTGTTTCTTTTTAAAAAAGAAAACAAACAAACCTGAAAGCATAGTGGGGAGGGGAAGCAGCTACAATATGAAGCATTAGAGAGAAGTATCTGAACTGGCAGAGCTTCAGCAGAGAAAGCAATCTGACAGGCTCGCCAAGAGATCAGTTATCCTCCCAATGATCAGCAAAGCTGATGTCCTAGAAGCCAATTTTTGAGCTGTGCTAATAATAGGTTAGTCAGCAAAGCCGATGCTGCATGTTCAACCAAATCTATGTACAAGCTGCAGACATGAACACAGCAGACTTCAATTAAGCAAAAGAGACTAAAGGCTTTGCTTATTACACACCATTGTCTCCATTTACCATTCTCAGCTAGAGGATATTAACATCTCCAACACCAAAGCCCACGTCCTGCAGTGGGTTGGAACCATGCTGTACCTGGTGCTAATGTGGCTGTAACAGCCCTGCTCACAGACGGCTTCTCAAATAGACAAAGTCAGGTAGAAGGGGAAACAGGCACAGGGAGATAGAGCAGCCCATTGCTGAGCAAATTGTGACCAAGAAGAGGCAAGTACCCAGGTGTCCTGACTCCCAGCTGCTTCCTGAAAACATACATTGCTATTTGTTAAGATTGGGTATCTACTACTGCATTAAATGATATTATGACCTGATGAGATGCAAATTGGAAGAAAATTCTTATTTAAGTCACATAGAATTTGAAAGCTGGACAGATTCCACTAAAGAAATTGCTTTGATGTATGTGGACTTAGCCACAAGTTTCCTTCACTGAAATATTTAAGCTGAAATTTTTAACAACAAAATTTTCAGCAGCCGGATCATAAAGGGCTCTTGCACAAACCCACAAGTCTCCAATCTTTTTTAACACTGACAGCTATCTACAGCGTGGTAAGCCAAAACTTACCAAGTCTCAGTCCACCTAAACAAAAGACAACCTACAACCTCATCTTTATAGGAAAGTCACAAGCCACTGTCAATTATACATCAAGGATAATATTCTTGCATAGCATGATATGTTAAGACGGTTCTCAAAGCACCTAAGAATTCAATAGCACCTACATTTGGCTGACTCCAAAGTCATCCTCCCTTTTTGAAGCTCTTCAGCTTCCTCATTTCAGAAACTGGACCTATGCTGTTGATTAAACCCAAAACTCATTTTCTATTCCTGCCTCCCTCACAGCAATGAAGGAGATATTTAGCAGTGGGAAATGCTTATTAGAGATCTTCTGTGTTTGATGTAGTACCATTTCCCTAATGGGCCTTGAACAATTTCCATGTTTTGAAAGCAGAGATTTCCTTTTCAAAATGAAACTGGCATTCTGATAGGAAGCTGACCTCCATGAAATATTCCCTCCCATTTTCACTATCTGTAGCAATCCCCCACCACTTTCCCCATCTTCTTTTACTCAGCTCACATGCTGATGTTTAAACTGTTTTGAAAAAACATGAGCTGCAGCTTTCAGGTGACCATGAACTGTTGCTAGGCTGACTCCCTTACTGAGTTCACTGTTGAGATAGAAATTTTCCTCACTTCAAAATACCACAATCTCTGTAGTGTAAGCCAGCACGAGGCAGTGTTCTTCAGTGAAAAAGGCACTGGAGCAGTTTCCAGCATGGACCCATAGTATGAGTGTTAAGCCATGTACTCGTTTTTATTTATGAACTCCTTTAGAGATACAGATAAGTTATTTCTATATTAAAGAGAAAGCAAATACATGCAGGTGAACTTTCCAGGGTTACCTCTCAGGTTGCTATCAGAAGTAGAAACTCAACCTTTTTACCCTCATCTCCTCCAAGCCAATGTCAGGTCCGCCAGGCTGAGAAGCCAGCTAATTTGTACTTTTGACAAGTATTATGCTGTATATTGCAAAAATGCATCTTCACTAGAGAAAGAACTTACTTTTAGAGTTTCACTTCCAATTTCTGTCCTGCTCAGCCTAATGGTCACACCAGTCCCTCAGCAAGCAGTTCCATCCTCAAAGAGTTTCTCTTCCATATCCCATTAAAAATGTTACAGACACACGACTTTGGACATCAATATTTACAAGTCATTTTCTTATCCAAAATATTCTATTTGTGTTCCAGCAACAATATCCCTGGTCTCATGTTTCTAATGCCACTATGGTGGCTCCTAACATTATACTTCAAATTCATGAATCAGGAAGACTGCAAAGCCCAGGCAAAAGCCCAGATTATTTGCTGAGCCACCACTATTATTTTACTAGTTGCTTCAGGTTCACTCCAAATTTCCAGTGTCATTGAGAAGCAAAAACCTCACATCACCACAACTTCTTGTCCCAAGGCAGTCATCATACAAATTTCCAGTGAAAACTACTCTTATGTATTTTTCTCCTATACTCCTGTGCATCCATTGATATATTTATCCATCAGAGTCTTGCTCTGGCTTGGTTTTGCTAGCTAGGCTAAGCACACCAACCGCTTCCAGCCTCTTCCCATCTCCTGAGAAATGCTTTTTATTATCACTTCTTTTTATTCCAGTAGACTTTCTCCTCACCTGGACAGATTTTGGTTTATCTTTCTTCAACGCTTATGACCAGAATAAGTACAAATGGAAGAAATGGCATTCCTTTTTTTAAAAAGATGGCAAGGAATACAGCTGTATTTCAGTCAGGTCATAAAAATACAATAATGCAATGAATATTTTCTGGGTTTCCTATAGTTAAGAAATATTACAGAAACAATAAGATATGTAACAGACGCTAGCTTGTCACATTAATTAATTTTCTTTTTTAAAACCCATGTTGAGAATCATTGAAGTAATAATATGAAATCAGCCAGCACTCTGCATATAGATGAAGCAAATATTCCAGAACCTTCAGCAACAAAAGAATTTCATACTGAAAAAATAAAATTACTATCAGAAAGCTGTCCTGCCATCTGTTTAAAACAAGAGGTTTTCAATTTCATTGTTATCAGAAAATAGCAAAATGCTGTCTAAGACTGTTTGGAGGATTATTTTTACTGATGACAGCAAAATATATTTAAATATGCAAATATACGGTAAGCATGTTGAACTGCAGGGTACAACATTATTATTATTACCAAATTGTACGATCAGAGCTTAAACCAACTTGCTGAACAGACTTTCATTGCAGCTTGACTGTATGAAGACAAACTTTCCAGCAAAGGTGAACGGAGCAAGTGAAAATCAAAGAGTACATGGTCAGAAAAGCCCACATATATTTTTATCCTAAGCTACTGTTTACTCTGCTGATAAAGTCATTCAAACACAGATGTCTGATCAACTACTTTTTAATATGGCTCGTTAGTATCCAAAAGCAGTTGTGGCAGATGTGGGCACCTGACAGGACACATCAGCATCAGCCCAAATGTTATTAAATGCTCAAATTGCACAGACTCATGAAGAAACAGGTGAGGCACATGGATACTTATTTTGCATTGAAGGAGTTTTGAGCAATTAGCTTGCTGTTTGCCTTGCCTGGCAGTTATCAGATGGCCACTCTGCTGCAAAGGACACTCCTGGGGCTCTTTCCCTCTTCAGCTTGCCTGCTTTCCAAATTCTGCTCCTGCTCTTAGAAGTAAATGATGAGAAATTGGCTCCACTAAGCTTGGTTGTCACTACTATCTCGTACCACCAGAACAGCCTTCCTTACAGTCTTGCACATGGAGTGTAACCTGAGTGCCATGGATCTCCACAGGGCTGAAACTACAGACCTAGGGTGATTTATTAGGAGCATATGGCTCCTGCAAGCAAGCTGTGAAATTTGATACAAACTTATTTATTAGAAAGCTACAGTGGGACAGCAAGTTAAGAGTCCACACTGCTCACATATCTATATAAAACTTTGTAAGAATGACTTCACTGGCAGCCTTAACCCATCATCTGTTTCTGTTTGACTCCAGCATTATCCAGACTCACCAACCGGGCTGCAAACCCTGCAAGGACCTCCGAGTCATGGAGAACTACAAGATGGGGTCAGTGATGGGGGGCTGCACTAACATGGATCTTTACCAGGAGCTTTGAGCTCTGACTGCACAATCTAAAAGACTCTCCAGATACACTGCTCGACAGCAAACACTACGTATTATTTTTCTTTCTCTGCAACAGAGAAGACACAGAAAAAGAAGGGAACAAGAAAACAATGCAAGAAGCAGCTCGACCAGCCAATGGTTAGAGAAAGCTGCAGAGCTACAACCACCCAAATTTAGCAGAGGAGTGGTTGTTTTGTTTTGCATTCCCCCCAGTGATTCATGTAATTTCTGTATAACTTTACTGATAAGGCAACAGCAACCAAAGGAGCCAGATTACTAATTTAAAGCCATACCATTATCCAAGCAGTAATTTTCTGCTTTGCACAGTGTCTGGCAAATGGGACAGTCAAATAGCTAGAAAGATGACTGCTACTCATGCCTCATCTCCACTTCTGCCTGTAGTTGGCTCCCAGGAAATGGGTCTGACACGGATGCTGGCAGGCAGGCTTCACTCAGTGCATCCCTTCGTTTAGCAAGGCCTATCCTTCCACATGCAGAAAATAACACACCCTGGTTATGACAAAGGCAATTGCTTAAAAAATAATAACTAGGGGGAAAAAAGAGAGAGTGATCACAGAGGTTGTATTGTCCTGATGTTATTTCTGCATGTAGTTACACTGTCATCACAGGATCACTTTACACAAAGAGAAGGAAATGAAGGGAGTTTCCTATATAGCTTTCTTTTTTAATGTATTTGTAATTTCACAATAAACATGAACCCAAGCGTTCTCTGCAGAAGCAGAAAGTGGCATTTCCTTCCTGCTCCTTGCACTAGCAGCACCCCAGCAGAAATGTATTTACTTTCTTTTAATAGACACTGCTAGGATGGGGTTTAGAAAAAAGCTTCACCTAGTTGTCATGAATTATTAACCAGAAAAAATCCCTCTTGCTGCCCTTTACAGAGGCTTGATTTGCAAATTTAAAAATCAAACTGACACAGCTCTTATACAAATACCCAA
This sequence comes from Brachypteracias leptosomus, assembly GCA_013401335.1. NCBI lineage: Eukaryota > Metazoa > Chordata > Aves > Coraciiformes > Brachypteraciidae > Brachypteracias > Brachypteracias leptosomus. The sequence goes on along the minus strand of VYZX01008301.1, from coordinate 43,314 downwards.
CCTTTTAAAGAATGCTCTGAGCATTATAAATACATTTTTTCATGAATATGAGAACAACAATTCTATAAATAGCTATTCTTCACAGAATTGCTTCAAGACATTGTTTTTACAGACAACAGTAGGAAACTGAAGGAGGTCTTAGTGCCAAACATATTAAAAGTGAAATAAACTCTCCAATCAACTCTAGGCTTCCATTTATTATTACAAAGTTTGTGATTATTTTTCAGCTTCTACAATTAGTTTATGCAAGGGAAGGAACAAACCAGAAGACTGCACTGTGTTCTGGCAGAGCTACTGGGATGGTGTAAATCAGTCACAGCCTTCAACTTTTGAGGGCATCTACTTTGCTTCTTTGGGCAGGAATTTAACAACTCTGGACTGTCAACCGATGAACCCGCTATTACCCACCACAACCTTGTACAAGCACAAGCAAAGACAAGATTGTTATTCTAACTCTGTGACTTAATTTCCAAATATACTGACTCGAAACTCTGCTCCATCTCCTCTGAAAAGCAAACATAGGAAGATAAATATGATCTAATGTAATAGCAAATTACCTGATCAGTCCGCACATTTCATGGTTGCTACCTCCTCAAGCAATTTATGCACTGGTATCTAAACAAAATCAACAGGAACTCCTGAGAAAATGCTACACAACTGGCAAACCAGGTTTCCATGGCCAGAATACTACAAGTATGTATTTAGTCATTTTGGCACATACTCCAACATAACACCAAAGCTCAAGCACTACCAAGTTCTAACACCATTTTCAACAGGGAATTGGTTCAAGCGCTTACTTCATGAGTACCTGAAAATTCATCTGTAAAAAAAAAAAAAAAAAAAAAAGGAGGAACCCATTCAGTTCCTAGTTTTGAGACACTCTTTTGCTATAATAATTGCAACAATTATTGTCTATTCTATGTCTGATATGGTATATGAAACAAACTGCACCCCATTGCTCAGGGTACCGGTACTCTTTCACCCCGGTGCAGCTCCACAGTCTCCAACAGCTGGAAACATGGCAGTGCTGATTTCAAGGGGTGACACGGATGTGAAACTGGAGTAAGGCAGCGATGAATCAGGCCATGAGCTTTCCCAACAGCTCCCCAGCCATAATAGTGACCTAAGCACACCGGAATGTTTTTAAAAGAAAGTAAGTGTCCGGCGAGGATTAGTAAGAACTTGGTGACGTGGCCCACCAGGCATGGCCAGGGAGCATGTGGCAGTTCAGGAGGAAGAATCCAAAGGGAGCTCTGGCTTCTGGGAATTCTGGATCTGCTGTGCACCATGGCCAAAATCCTCAATGTAGAGACAGCACAAGAGAAACCACAAGCCAACTATTAACCACAACAGCATCTTAAATGTATAATTGTCCTGGTTTACGTGCAAGGATCCACCTCACTGGCCATGAGATCATTAACACAGCTGGGAATTACCAAGTCTTCCATCCACCTCTCCACATTTTGTGCATCAGGGATGAGCCACAGGCCTGTTGTATTTGCTCCCCAAAAGAGCAGAGGAACATACACTGATGTAATGCTTGTCTGCTGTGCCAGGACTGGCACACAAAGCCTCCTGCCTGTCACACCACAGAAAACACAAAGAACTATTCCGAAGCAGAAGCTTACCTTATTTTGATCTGTCCAGTAAAAGAAAAATCCCTGTGGATCTGTTCTGAGAATAATTGGAGTCACAACAGTGGAGTCCTGGAGAAGAAAAGGACAAACAAAAAAATCCATGTCAGCACACAGAACATAATTATGCACTAACTGCTTTGCCACCCATATTAATGAACTGCAACATCTAGAAATTACCCTGAAGGTATCATCAGCAAGATGTCACTAAAAGAATTTAATATCACCTGCCTGATCTCCATTTTTCTGACATAATGTATTTCCATTACTGAGAAAACAGCACTAAATAACTCCAGACTTGTCAACACATGGGAGTTACTCCAGAAAAGCAGGAAGTAGTATATATTCCACCCCACCTCCAGATCAGTTGAAAACCTGTCTGCTCTGGTAACATCCATAGCCCAGGTCATATAAAACCAAGCCCATTTCTAAGTACTGTAAGTAAGGCAGCCTGGTTACCTGCATGTGTGTCCTGACTAGCAGCAGGTACCTGACTCAGGAGATACAAGCTCTAACTAAAGCCTTTTTCACAGGCGGGTGTTCATTACATCTCTCACCCATCAGGACTCTCTGGTGCCTAACAATAATCGACATCACTGCAGTATGGTCCTAATAGGATTTCTCTTCTCTTCCCTCTACTATTTTTCCTCACATCTGTAAAAATGCTGTTGTCTGGAGACCTCTACCTGTTCACCAAGCTCAATTTAAAAGTTACAGAGGGAGCACAGAAAAGAGGAGGAAGACAGGCAGACAGAAAAATTGCCTAAGTGCTATTTCCACAGGAACCCAGGCTAAACACACAATTCCTCCTCAAAGAGGGTGTACATTTCTGCTGAAGCACTACAGCTACTTTACAGCTTTAGCATTCACGTATTTCCAAAGGAGCAACGTGGGAGGTCAGTCTATATTCCCTGAAGGAAAAAATGGGTTCAAAATGAAATCAAATGCGTTTGGGGGGGGGAATGAGGAATGTTAAATTGATGGAAGCGACATTATTCTAGATAAACAAAAACAAACTTATGCAAGCGCCATTTCGGATGTAAGAAACACTTGTCTATATTATGCCACCAGTACAGTCCTTTGTGGCACAGTACTGAACTCCCAGCAAGGGGCTTTTGTGAAATAGGAGAGCTGAATTATTCCCAGGTTTTTTTCCCCTGTTTCTCCATAGTTTCTAGCATCTTGTACACCTGAGAGTCAGGTACTACTTGACTGCAAGAGGCAAATTTATTTTTAAAACATTCCAGGCCTTGAAGAGATGTTGACAGTCTGTCTGTATCCACAAGCTCCTACAAAAGTGTTCTTAAACCTCTGCCATTCAAAAAGAGAAAAAAATTAAACCCAGTGAGACATAACTCTCAGTTTTTAGCTTATCTCATGATGTCCCATGCAGCCTGTGTGTAAACATGTAAACTGAGGAAAGAAAAAGACTAAGTGTCCTTCTGCCTTTGGATTATATATGCAGCTTTGGGGGGAAAGGAGGAAGTGATGGGAAACAGACAAGCATAAAACGATTATGTCTAGGATTAATCAACTTTGCTGGTTAATCATTTCAAGTCAGTTGCTTCAACCCAAAGGCTGTTCAGATTTGCCTGTGCTAATGACATACAGCTATCAAAGTAATACTTTTGTAGATGTGAGCTGTAAAATACTGACTATAATCACACTCAAAAAAGGGATGAGGAGAAAGAGCCTTCAATATCTATTAGGTGACATAAAGGAAACTTCATCATAACAGGGATGATTATAAGTCTCAATTTAAGATCCTCTGTGCTCCAGAAGTTGTTTGGGTTTGTTTTGTTTTTAAATTAAAAAGGCAGTTGTGCATTATGCCTCTTTTCCATATTAACTATATTAGTCTGACATTAAGCATAGCACAATTAACATGCTGATGAACACAAGAACCCCACGCTGTCAACACTGTATACAAACACAGGATCTGAGAATAAGCTTAGGAACTCTTCCACAGAGTTATAAGCAGCAATAAAAGTCATGTGCCCCATGTTTGATATATTCTACAAGCTAACTTTAACTCTACCAAACACCACACTTGGTAGTTCTGGGTGTGGAGGAATGGAAAGAAACTTCTCCAGTCAGCTCTGCAAGTCCATCTCCCCACTTCACATTAACATGGAATCCTTTGTGACATGGAACAGGGCTGCTGCTTTTGTACTGCTCTGCAATCAGGGTTTCCAAAGGCAGCAACAATCAAAAAGATACATGAAAAACCCTTTGTGCAGTATACATTCAAGAAGAGCGGTTCAAGGCTCTGAAATAGGAACTTATTTCAAACGACAATTGTCTGGTACTTTTATTTTAAAAAACTATTGTAATACGTATATGTGTGTATACATATATATGTGTATGGGAGTAACTGTGGCTTATTACCTGGAAGACACACTTGCAGTCATTCATGAAAGTATCTTAAAGCCCATTGATTCCATTTCCTCACCCAAAGAGCCGACCCATCTCCTAACTCCCCTGAACAGATTTACCAACCATACACAACTTGGAAGAAGAGAGTAGTAACAGACAAGACACAACAGATAAAGGGGGAAAACAAACAAGCAAAACTTTAAGGACAAACAAATAGAGAGCAGATGTTCATTTCTTCCCTAACCCAGATTCAGAACATGAGGATAAAACAGAGGTGGGAAAAAAAATGTCAGTGTTATGCATCTTTAAAAGCTGATGAGTTTGGAAATTAACCCATATTTAAGTGTTTAGCTCTTAGGATCCTCTAGATATCAACAAAGCAAGAAGCCCTTTGGGTTGTAGCCTCAGGTTCTTGGGACACTTCCAAGCATGTAAGAAAAGAAGCAGGAGGAGGTGAGCAAGGCAAAAATCATCTGTGACCAGAAAGGGGGAGAAGAAGAAGAGAAAGGCAGCATCCCAGGCAATGATGCAAATGATTGTGGGTTATCAAGGTTTTTAAATGCCACCCATGGGTGCTTGTGCCAAGTAGTGGCTTGGTTTCTGACAGATTCCCACTGTAAATAGCTTGAATGGAAAGACTTAGAGCAGCCCTAACCTGGCAGTCCCAGTGTGCTCCACATTACACCAATCTAAACTTAAGCGAATAATTTTTCTAAAGGACTTTTAATTTCACCTTTAAAAGCCCCTCACCTTTTTATTTGTTGACTTAGGGCCAATTCTCTACTTTCCTCCAGTTTCACAGCCCCAAATGAGTAATGCGGTTGTTCTGTACTTATTCCATTAAGTTGCCTCCTAATTGGCTGTACAACCTCAGATCCTGCATTAGCAATATTCTTTAAACTTTTAAACAAAGAGATTTCAAATTTATGCCCACAAAGTGCTACAGAGAACTTTGAGATCCTTACCAACCAGGCACAGCAGAACACAGACACAGAAGATCAATGGATGAATCTGTATTTAAATACCTGCCAGGTAACCATTTCAAGGTCTGATTTTAAGTGTGGGTCCCCTTGGCTAGATCTAACATCAGTGAGCAAAAACTGCCACTTCCATTTTAATATTACTGACCAATATGGACTGTCATACAAGGCCAAACAGTGAAGAGGGTGGAAACCTTGGGTTAGTTCCTTTGACTGTACGCCCATGCTTCAGAGCACCCCCATGACCAGGCTGTGCATCCAGCCATGAGAGCCTTCTACCCAACTCCTCAGCTGTCACTGGTAAAATCTGAAGAGACACAAGGTGAGAAAGAACAGCTACATAAGAGTGCACAGCTCTGCCACCCAGTCTTTGGCCCTTGCTCCTAGAACTCTCTGTACTTAATTTGTCATGTATTAAGGCAAGGGTGTAACACTATTGTCACTGTGGTTTGTGCCAAGCATGGTTTAGTGATGAAATGATCAGAGAATGTCACAGGCTGGGATCAGTGTGCCTGCAATGCAAGTATCAAGTTGATCCTGCCATAGATGAAAAGTTCTTAGTGGATCTTAAAAGTACCTACGGGGCGGGGGGGGGAAATCTACTTGTACCTTGTCAACTTGCAAGACCGTGAGTCAGATAAGTATGTGTGTTAATAAATCACATAGAGAAAATGATGATTTTTCATAGAAACAGTTGCAGTCAAAATTCACATCAACAGATTTATTTTTTTTTTTTAAAAAAAAAAAAGAAAAGCAGCCTTTATCTTCAGCTCTTACAACACCTGGAGCTTAATAAGGCATTGCCTTATTAAGCCAGATCGTTGTTTCTTGGTTTTGCCTTAGATATTTAGAGACATCAATATCCCCAAATATAACCTGAAAACTTTTACACACATCATTATTTCCTTTGCTTGAACCTTCTCCTGGAAAATTTCTGCCAAACTGCCTCCAAACACAAAGCTAAGAAATACAGATTGTTTCTGTCAGAGGCAAAATATTTTGCAACTTGTCTTTCCCTTTGGCAAAAGGGCCCAAACCCTGGTTGAGCAGGTGCATAAGGCTGCGGGAAAGGTGTGGGGAGAGTCCCTGCAAAGAGTGTTCTTGTCACCCCACAGGCCAGGGGCATTGCAGGCTTGGGGGAGTGGAGAAGAAGCAAAGGAGAAGGGACAGCAAAACTACAGTTTACACATGGTAAGCAAATATATTAGCTGTTAAATTCCGTAATACACTGGGTGTACTCAGACTGGAACTAAGCAGGATTACCCAAACAATTAGCAGTAGGAATTTCTTTAGGCTGACAGCTGAACTACGAGGGAGAGAGAACCCGTCCCCGGGTTGGCAATGAATCCCTGAGATAATCCAGAAGGATACAGATGCCCTCTTTTGCTGAGGGTAGAAGAACAAAATCTGCTGTGTAAAGGAAGAGACTGCAAGAAGGAAACGTTGAAGAAGGTGAAATGAATGCTGGAGTCTGGCAACAGGACAACAACAAAAAAATCAGTCAACACTGGACTTGAGTTTACAGGACCCGTTAAAATGAAATCCTGCTTGTTCAATAGGAACAGAAAAATATTCTTCACTAGTAAGAGTGGTTATGCTCCATAGAAACTTTGGTGATGGCACCACAGGACAGAAGTCATCATTCTGCTAATTAAAGACTAACTTCCTGCAGGTTTAAAAGAGCTACCTTGTGTGGGATTTGTTTCTCAGAAGCAGATTACCCTGTCTCCTTTCTCACATGTCCATAGTCTTGGGCTAATCACAGCCTTATCACATGTAGGCTGCATTTGTCTGCATGAGTCCTGATTAATTGTAGATGTTGCAAAGTATGCAGTCAAGAAAAAAGGAATCAAGGGAAAACTTTAGAGCAAAAGTAGTCAAACGCCAACCAGGGAGATTTTATCTCTGTCAGAGTTCTTATGTGATACTGAGCAAATCATTTAAACCAGTCTGTTTATGCCATATTCTGATTTTGAGGGAATACTGGGATTGTATTTCCACATTTCATTTTCTAATTTTCAGAGATGCTGAGCCCCAATTCCTCTGAAGTCACCAGGGAGGCATTCTGAACATCTGACTGTATGGTGCTATGCAGTCTGAAAATTAGGTCCAAGGTATCTAATCACAGATTGAAAACTGGTAGTTTTTTTATGTTGGTCTCTTTTTTTGGACCTACAAAAGTACAATTGGTAACATGTTTTGTCATCTAATGGCCTTGTGGAAATAAATTTATAATCACTTACAAAGCATTTACTTTATAACAGATTAAAGACTCCATAGTGATTAATTAACTCTCTATTTCACTACAGCCTTCATTAATAAAAAGGTCTTGAACATTCAAATGTTGAAATGAAGAAAGTATCCAGTACACATCTTAAATTCACTGTTAGCTTCTCTTTCACAGAAAATTCCTCATTTACTTAGGAGTTGTTTTCTGGTTTGCAGCTTTCCCAGTATCTACCAACACTCAAAAGGGCTCAGATGCTACCATTACACAGATATTATCTGTAACTTAGACATGTAAAGTCTTCACCAGATCTTCCAAGGCAGACATTTAACCATTCTGCAGGGGATCCAAATCGTTTTTCCCCCCCAAGCTAAAGTTAGCAAGAGCTTCCCAATGGGGTTAATCAAGTTCAGGCTTTCCCTTTCACTGAATGTTAACTGCTGAGAAATTTTAAACTCAATTTGATTACTCTCCTATGTTGCAAAACCACAACTTCTACTCATTTAGACAAAATATTTTTATATAGCACAGAGCTGATATTTGTTTACTACATAAAGATTATCAACAAAGAAAGAAAAAACAACAAAAACTCTCAGATGTTGGATTAACTGCTTCCCTCTAGACTGAAAACATTCAGAAAAAATAAACTCTTTTCAGTTTATTGTTTTAAGTTTATAGGCACAGAACAATGGTTGTTCATTTTTCATGGCCTCGGTAATGTACTGTAGTGACAGACTTGTGCAGAGCTTAAAAACAACCCAAAAAAAGGCAGGAAAAAAAACAAGTTACTTGAGCATCAACATCTTAAAATCACTTTGAAAATTTCCAGGTCTTTTCTTTGTTTGATCTCAGCTTATCTGTACCAATGATACTCTGATTTATATTTATTTGTAAGGTCAAAGGGAATGTATCTCATACTCTTGATAGTCTTTAACAGATTCTAAACAAATAACGAAGCCCAAAAACTTTACATAGCACTCACCATCTGAGCTCAAAAATGCCTGATAAAGAAGAAGTGCTCTAGGGAAAGGCATTAAAATAGAACTTAAGAGGGCCAGGTTCATTTTTGCTGCTCACTGGAATACCTGGTGAAGTGCTGCAGCCACTAAATGCTGCATATCAGTTAACTTGCAAGTAAATAGCATAAGCCACAGAGAGACCAGTCCGATTCTTTATGCAAAGTACATATTATCACTAGGAAAGATAAGAAAGCCTTTAAGCAAGAACTGAAAACAATTCTATTTTTTAATATAAGTTATCATATTAACTTGCTTCCGTGTGCCAATTACTGCTCTTGGAAAACATCAGTTCAGCTGTGGAGCTATTTGTTAACTCAGTTATGTCTATCTTGTTCCCACTACAGGCCAAAGGAAAATAAAGGAAAAAAAAGACAGCCAAGGCAGGTTTCAGCCCCTTCAGATACCAGATCAGTCCTGAGAGAAGTTGCCCTTTATACTCCAGTTTCATTAACCTTCTTTGCTAGCAACACATTCTGCTACATTAAGTTTAAACTCCTATAAAATGCTTCACTCTCAGACTTAACTGCATCTTTTTTATTTATTTATTAAACTATTTTAAAACTCTCATCAGGAAGAGCTATTATAATCTGGTTTTCACTACAGCAGAGTGGATCAAGTCAGTCTCTCTCAGAGCTATTGCTTCACTCTAGGAATAAAGAAGCATATCTGTTCAAAGACCAGACCAGTACTTAAGAGACTCAGTCTCTGCCCAGTAGTAAGGGAGAAGTGGTTATAAAGGCCCAACTGAAGGCAGCCTACTAGCATCTTAAACCAGACACACGTGTATACATCCACAAAAAACCTCCTAAGCAACGAGGCACTTTTATCCTTCACCTATTCAAACATTAGCTATTTGTGCTCAATGCCTTGTGAATCACATCAAGAACAAGAGTTAATTCTAGAATTTGTTTTTCGACCAGTAACACTATTACAGAATAAAACAGAAACGATGCGAGGAAAAAGCAAAGTTACAGGACAACAATCATCAGTTTGATTTCAGTGCTTTAAATCCTGATCCAAAATGGAATTTGTGAATAGACTGCATTAGGTGTAGGATGGTGTAAGTGGTATTATGTCCAATCCTGATGCACAAGTGTGACTTGTCTTGCAAAGTCAGGACTTTTTAATTGATCCTAACGCTTTCTACAATTTAAAAACTGAAGATGGTCCACAGAGGAAATGGAATTTCAAACCTCCTGAGCTGCTTGCCTTCCACCTGCCTCTATGTGATCTTGAGTGGCTGACGCAACCTCTTCCTCTCTTCTTAACAAAGCTCAGGCAAGGCGTTTCTTTCAAACTGGATCATCATCACACCACAGGAGGGAGGGCAGGCACTGGATGAGGTTCATGTGTAACATGTATCAGACTTTGCTGCTGTTCCTCAGAGAGAAGGTCCATGTAACAACCTTAGTACCACATCTGCTTATTAGCAGCCCCAGGGTTACTAATTAGGCACAGAGTTACTAGAAGCTCAGGATGGGAAATCCACTGGTAGATTGGGTTTAAAGTCTGTATCACTACAGCTTGTGTCAGACTGTTCTGCAGACACACTGCAGCATCCTTCTAAAAGCTAGCAAATACATTCTTTAACAACTGTTATTCTCTACACCATGAAATTCCTTACACGCCTCTCATGCCCTGGCTTAAATCCTTCCAGCATTCCCATTTAAAAAGCCACTACTTTTCAGTGGTTTATAACTCAGCTGGAAAAATTTTGCCTTGGGCTGAAACTTGGTACAAGTCATAGGAATTCACCAAGAACATGCTTTTGCTTTATGAAATGCAAAGCAAAGTCAATAAAGCCATCTTTAAACTGCAAAACAAAAGAGCAGGGAAGTGTGCTCCAAGGGTAAGCCTTGGACAGAACAAATGCTGCCCTAGCGCACAAGTGATGCGGAAGAACCAAACTCCTGTTCTCACTCAGAAATAGTAAATAGAAAATGGTGTGTAATAAACATCAGTATGTGAGCCTGGCTTTTCTGAGCAGCCGGGTTAGCACAGCAGAGCCAAAGTAGTCATTATGGTCAATTCCATTTTACTGTTACATTTTGTAGTTTACTATTTCTCATTACAGCCTATTGTTTCACTGGAGAGTTTGTGTATGTCTATTTACATGAGAAACCACAGAGGTTCAGATTAATAACCATCAATTTTGAAAAACCCTTCCATCAGATTAATTTGAAAAAAAAAAAAGACTCTGAAGTGGTTATTGGCTACTCAATGGCAAATACTTTTCAAAGCCACCCAACATGCATTCATCTGAAGACCTTCTTAGAGCCAGAGTGCCAAAGGAGATTAATTTTCTTTGAAATCATTGATTTCGTGGGTCTTCCACTGCTGAGAAGAATCACTATGGTCAAGAGCGGGGGGCTAGTGAGTGGGAAATGCAAACACATACACATAATGCATGGTCAACAAGGAGTTAATGCTGGTATTCTTCAGCACACAGTATGGCTAAACACACACCAACTTTCACAAGGCTGCTGCTGAAAGCTCTCACTAAACACAACAGGACTCATCTCAGCCACACATTCCAGGTAATACCTGTGTGTCACCAAGTAACACCTTTAACCTAAAATGCACACCTCTTGCCAGAATTTAGCCATGTTTTATTATTGCAGCCTTTACATTTCTAAGTGAAAAATCTTTCTTCCCATTAGTCTACAGCAGACAGGTTAGCCGCTGAACATCCTCAGTGCATGGAGAACGCCTCCTTCAAATTTTAGGTCTACAATATACTACTTGGGAAATAACATTTAAAATAATAACTTAAACTGTTGACTAATTGTTTGGACTTTCAGTCTGGAGACTTAAATCACTGTTAACTTGACCTCTGCATATACCTGTGGAAATTTCTTGGTAGCTTATCAAAAATAAAACAATAACTGCAGTGACAAGGCTGAGGTTATGCTGCCTTTTCCTATACTAAGAAAAATAGCAACCAAAGGAAAACATTTTCTCAGGCAAATCATTCAAGCTTAGCTCCCAAACATGAACAACCTGTATCAAGCCAATATTTACTATGCAGATAAGGTCAGGTCGCTGAGCTAATTACAAATGTATTAGTCTATTATAGTAAATAAAATTTCACACTACAACTTGTTCATTTTGTTGGTGTTCTTTCTCTCCTTGAGAGCGCTTATCACAGGTTTATAGAGGTCAGGCTCACACACTTGGCTGCTGGACAGGCTGAAAGCAATAGCAAAACAGTGATATGTAACAAGACAAGAACAGTTGTTAGACACACGAACTGCTCCTTCTCCCTTGCTCTCTCGGTTGTCTATCCAGTTGTTGCTGTGGATGTCTTCAGCACAACCGAATTCACAGCAAAAATACGAGAGCTGCGTTAAGGCTCTCAAAACAAGTTATTCTCAACAATTGTCCTGACATTCAAACCACCTGCCTTCTTTCCCAACCACTTCTCTACCACAGCTCAAATCTCACTATGCCTCTGTCTCCAGACACCGTTCACAGACTTTTTGGGGCACCCGCTCCTCCATGAACAACTGAGACACAAACATTTAATGTTCTATCTTAGGAGCAAGGCTAGCAGAGAACTTGTCCTTTCTGTTTTCCTTCTCTGCAGTACAGCAAGCTTACTTTTGTGAGAAAAAGAAAGCTAAACAGAGAAAGGCTACCTTTCTCTGGAGCAGTCCCTGGCACAGCCTACAAGCAAAGAAAGAATTCTCAGCTGCCGATCAGCTGTGCTACTAAAGGTGAAGTGAAAACTACACTCCTCTCCTATGTAAGGTGATGCAAGTGTAAAGGGTTAGGAAGCAGCAAATAGTAAGGGGAAAGCTGACTTGATTTTGAGGCGAATCTCACGCCCTAAAGAACCAAAAAAGAAGACTGCCTTCCATGAAGCAAGAGGAGTTGGGGTACCCAAGCAGCAAGCCACGGGAGAACACATCCAGGGCTTGACAACCCCATCAGAGACGGACAAACAATGAGATGGACAAGAGCCAGAAGAAAGGAGAGAAGNCCACTTGACGAATTTGATGCCTTTCTTCAGGGTGTCGGAGACGCAGACGGGCTTGAGCTGGAGAGCATGCACCCCTGGCTGTGCCCCGGCCATTTGCACCGCATTGACGCGCTCTCCCCCGGAGCGGAGAAGCCGCGGGAGGCGGTGGCCGCCTCAGGAGGGACGCCGGAGCGCCGGAAACGGCCCCAGGAGAGAGGCCAGCAGCCGCGCTCGGCGCGCCCGGAGCGGGCAGCGAAGCGGCTGCCCAGGCGGCGAGGGCGAGCGGCTTGA
>VYZX01008301.1:3634-30793 GCA_013401335.1 Brachypteracias leptosomus | reverse complement strand
CAGCCGGCTCTCCCCGCACCCACCCGCCCGCTCTCTCTCACACACACACACGCACGCAGGGGCACGGAGCGAACGGCGCTGCCCGCTCCGCTCCTTCCCCGCCCCTCCTCCTTCCCCGCCAGGCTCGGCCCCTGAGGTTCCCCCGCGCCGAGGTCAGCGCGCCGCGCCGGCGGCATTGCGGCGCCACCTGCCGGCGGCGGTTGGCGCGGCATCCGCCGTGGGGACGGGCAGGGGGCGCCGCGAGGCCGGGCGTGCCGGACCTTGGGTTCCTTTCGGGGGCAGACCCCCGGCTAAGATCACCTCACTGAGCTCGACGGGGGAAAGCTCGGCCGCTGGGTCTCGCCTCCCAGGGCTCTCGCTTCCCCCGGGCCTGCACCCCCGGGCTGAGGCCTAGCCCTCGAAGTGCAAAGGTGAGCGTCTATGTCGCTTGTCCTGCTGAGAGATGCGGCCAAGGAGCGGTACCTCTCACCCGCAGGGAGCAGGTGAGTGCGATTTGGGGAAATAGTTATGGCAAAAACAAAGTGGAGGGGCAATGCTTAGCCTGCAAAGTGATGAATGGGTTGGCCAAAGAGGAAAGACTCTTAAATTCAGAGTGGCACATACAATTTCCATCAAGGCTTCATGCTTTAAATTGAAAGACAAATCAGAAATTGCTTTACCAAAGCTTTTTGCTCTCATAAGATGAAGGGGCTTCCTCAGAACAAAGGCACACGACCTTAATTCCATTTTGGGTACACTAAACTCAAAAGGCATAAAGATGGTAAAATGTCCTCCTGCCCAGCAAAATCCTAAATCAAGGAGGTTTAAGAAAGGGTTTTTGAAGAACAAGGTTATATGTGCTCCATAATGACCTTGCCTCTGCTAAAGCCCCTGTGCAGTTATTGCAGAGAGAAAGCATCAGATGACACAGCACATGAGACTTCTAATTTCTCTGGAGAGGTTTCCAATTGACCCTTATGGCTTAGGGGCAGCAGGTCAAACTTCTACTAGAGATAAAGCAAACCATGTGGAAGGAAAGTCTTTGAAGAAAAACTGATTTTGTTTCAGAGGAATATTTCAAAAAATTTCTGGGTACAAATATATACAGTGAGTGGGGAGATGTTCTTTTTTTGAAATAAAAAGCTACAAAACTGGTGTATTGGGCTCCTGGTTTCCTCTTGCTGATAGTTACAGAGTTTTTAAAGTTCTGCCTCTGGGCCTCTTCCAGCTTCTTCCTACTCAATAACAAACTTTTTGTTGCCTTTAGTGGGAGCTGAATTTGCTCCTTTACAATAGTCCATACAGGCAGCATATGCATTTCAAGACCAATTAATCCATTTGATCTAATTTTTATTCTTATCAACTTTCCATGCAAGTGCAGGTGTCACATCAGTCAGGATGAAAGTCTGCTCACTGATGTGCTTCAATTGCCATGACTTAAATGGAAACAAGTTCTGGGTTTGACTGCACTGAGGTAAGGACAGTATTACTCTGTACTGGGGCAGAGGGAGAGATTTTCAGTACCATTTTCACAACTGCCTTTTCATCCTGGTGTACAGTGTACAAAAGAATAATAGTAGTAAAATCACCCAGAATAGAAGAGCAAAGAGCGCTGGCGCTACAGTACCTATCCAGGATCCTTTACACACTTGTATTCACAGCAGACTACTCAAATCAGCTGTTTGGAAGATGTAAAACTCCCAAGGATGGTGACATCGCTGTGTCAGTTTTCTCACCAAGCCCATGACATTTTCCTTCTGCCCAGCCTGCCTTAGTCTTTGTTAGGGAAAACCAATCCCAATTCCTGATGATACCATAAACTCCCAGCAATCTGTTAGTCTGAACATGGAAGAGGTGATCCCATAATCAATATAGGCTCTAATATCCAGTATTTCAGGTGTCAAGTGTTGTTTGGAGCAATTTTGTGGCTTTTCACAGTTAAGTATTTTAATCTGATGGTATTTGGCATTACAGGGCAGATATCTAATGGATTTCACATCAAAAGGAAGCAGCAGAAGCACAAAAGGAGATGGCACTAAGACTGTGCCTTTTAAACAATTCCGGAAAGTGCTTATGATTCAGCCTTTGCTGAAGTCCTGGGTTCAGTGAAACCAGTGGAACTTCTAGCTTTTGTGTTACCACTAGTACTTAATTAGCCTCTGCTCCAGCTAAGAATACATTTCTTGGTATGTAGTACGTATTGCAAGCACTTAAATTCAGCGCATGTCTAAATTCAAGCTTTCTTTTCTAGAAAGCATGGGATCAGTGACCTGGAAACCAGATACACTCAGCAGGATCACTACGCCCAGAACGAGTATGATGAGATGATTGGACTGAGTCTGGCAAAAGAAGAACCAGACACCTTTCTCCAAATGTGCAGTAAGCCTCGCTACATATCTGAAGTCTTATTCATATCTTCTATTTCTTCTTGACTCAGCCCCTTCTATTTCCAGAAATTAAAGGAAAGAGGTACTGTTGGAAATAAACTCAGCAGTGGGTTCACTCAAGTAGTCAAAATTGTACATATCAGATGTGATAGAGGCTGGTCTTATATTGCTGCAGGAACTGATTTCAGGGTGTTTTCATTTCTGTATGTTCAAAAGTCTCAGTCTGGACAGTAAAATGATTGTCTTGTAAATAATGTAATATTTGTATGTAAATAATACAAGTTATTTGAATGCAATATACCTGAAAACATTATTTTTTATATAAAGCATTTAGGTACCAATATTTCATTTCCAGGGAAATAAACTGAATACACAGCATGTTTTAGATGCACATGTGGAATGTAGATGAATAGGAGAAAGGAGCAATAACTGATTTAAATAACAGATGGCATTGATCAAAGTCAAGTCAAATGAAGATATGGCAAAAGCTCTACTGAAAGATAGTATCATGAAGCAATGTGAGAAATATATTTAAAATTTACTTTTAAATTAGATTTCAGAGAAATATGTGAATTTTCATATTTAACTCGCTGTTTTGAGTTTATTGCTGTAAGTCTACATTTTGAAATGGTCTCAGCAGTGGTCTCAGCCTTGAAAATGCATCAGTGTAGTGATGCACCTAACATAAGGAGTTAAACATAAGTGGCAGTGTTTGCAGGATTTGAGATTGAAGATAAATATACTTCACCAGAAGTATATCATCCTAATTACATTTTAAATTGGGCCAAATTATACTTTCATTATCAGTGAGAGCCGCATCATTAAGTTCTACAGAACAACTCTCCAAAGAAGAAATATAGAAAATGTGACCCTATCTTTCTGATAAAAGCTCAGTCATTCTGAGAAAAGCACCCTTCAAAGAATGCAGACTCTAGAAGTCAAAACTTAATGAGAAATGAGTGCCACAAGGTGTAGTGGAACTGCCTTGTGTGCCACTGTCACGTTAAGAAATGAAACCTCCCAAATGCAGTAATCCCAAGAGAAAGCATCATTATTTGTTTTAGACACTCATTTACTAAAAGAATTCACCTGTTAAATTAATACTTCCATAAACTCACGGCTAGTGGCCACTGGAATATGTTTATATTTCATTTGATCCATTTACCAGATGTGATATGTACATAACGACAGCAGTCAGATATATTCTTTATCTTTATGAGTGAGACTGATAACTTATGTGGCACAGCCACTCAATCAGGTGACTCTTCAAGAGTGAATATAAAATTCTGCCACACAAAACACCACCATAGCAACAAAGCCTGGCAACAGCAGCTCTGCACAAAAAGAAATTGGGAGGGGAGGGGAAATCTTGTGCAAAAGTCCATTTCCTGTCAAAATCATTTTAATGTTTTTTGTGATGCTGATACAACAGGAAAAGGTCTTTAAAATACTGGGAGAATAAAGATTAATGCAGAATGTTTGTAATTACAACACAAATAGTGTCTTTCTGTATATGAGATGACCCAGTCACTGCTATGTTTGCTGGGACCATATTTTACTCTGGATATCTTGATGTGATACACAGGTGGCTCCAATGGATCTCTCTGCCACAGAAAACAGTCCACATTTCTCCAGACAACACCCTTTATGAGGAAGAACAAACCCAGAAGATGCTGCCAAAGAGAGTTCCTCCCACACTGGCACCAGAGACTTCCACTATGACTCTCTACATCTCATTGCAGGATTAATTCATTACTGTGGCAATTAGCAGAGTTCCATAAGTGCTTTTCACCACGGCCATCAGTCCTTGCCACAGTGATGTTGCAGGATGCCTGTCTTGTCTCCAGCTCCACCACAGCAGTCATCAGACATGGACCCACAGAGCCAGGCCCATAGGCTGACATCCTAACCTGGCCTTAGCCCAGCCCCATGGCCCTGCCATCCTGGGCCTGTACATCATAGAATGCCAGGTTGGAAGAGACCTCAAGGATCATCTAGTCCAACCTTTCAAGATACAAAAATACAGTTTAAATGAGATAGCTCAGTACCCTGTCAAGCTGAGTCTTAAAACTGTCTAATGTAAGGGAATCCACTGCTTCCCTTGGGAGACTATTCCAATGTTTAATTGTTGTATGTTGCATGACCCTGCTTCCCCTCGCTGAGCCTGATCCTGACCCCTACCCACAGGCTGGCATCCTGCCCAGCCCCCTGGAGGTGCCTGATGCCCTGGGCTGGGGGATGCCCCCTCAGCCTGCTCTGCTCTTTCACTGCAGATGGGCCTCGGCTGGTGAGGTCCTTCCCTGCTGCTTCCTCCACCCCATTGGACCCCCTCCTCCCATGACCAGGAGCACACTGTCCACCAAGGAGCTGTTGACCCTTGCAGTGCCCTACACTCCGTAACTAACTTCTATCTTAAAAAAACCCCCACAAACTATTACCAGAAAAACACTAAATTAATGCAATACTTACACAGTAGAATCACAAATCAACACATCAGTAGGTACATTCCCTAGGAAGTGTTAATTCACCCTCTTATGTAATATAACCTGTTCTTGCTTCCCCGTTAAGTTTATAGCGTAATACATTTTTGCAGGTTGTTAAAACCAGTCCATAAAACATACAACACATTTAAGAATGCTGAAGTTAACTGTGAAAGACCTCATGGCCTGCCAGATTTGTTAATCACAGCTGGTGTAAACTGTCAAAGGTCCATTGACTTCAAAGCTGTGCATTTATTTATACCAGTGTAATGTCTGCACCTTTGCCTTTTTGTTTGTTTGGGTTTTTTTAATTTGTTTTTGGTGGGTTTTTTTCTTCTAGCTCTTAACTATTGTCCCAGTTGTATAGGCAGATTGGAACCAACTGTCTCACCTGCTTTTGTTTACATCCAAGTTTAACTGTGAGTTGAATTAAAGAACAAAAACATTAAATGGGCTGCAAAGGAGAAATAGCCTTGAGAAAAATCACCAACCCTTTTGGAAACCAAAAATAATATGCTCTGGATTCTGTAGCTGCCAAATGAACAGGACCTCTGTGCTTCTTGCAAAGAGGAGACTGCCCAGATTATGCTTTTCTTGCAGTGCCTTAAAATTACAGAAATCCTCTCATGGTGTCTTTTGGGAGCATAATGAGAGAGTCTCTGGATTCCCCTCTGTAATTCCCATAAAACTATTACATGTACTGCTATGACAGAGCAATATTCTGCTTCCAAGAAAAAGGAAAATAGCCCTCAGCTCTGTTTCCCATTACCACAGTAGAGTCATGTCCCACAGAAGCCAATGAATTTAGGCCTAGGTTACTAGGTTGGTATAGTTCTAGAAAAATTGATATATTAAAGCTGGAACCAGGTTGGTTTGTCTTTAGGAAGGATGTGAGAATGAGTTTGAAAAAAGTGAATTCTGTTCTCAGATCTCTTCTTTCCTTAAACTCAATTCATAACTTAATCTTCAAGTCCCTCTAGATCACTCTTGCCCATGTGGTTCCTAAAGGCAAGCAGCACAGCATATTCATAACCTCAATTTCTAGAGACCATAATAGCACAAGGGCTTGGGTTAAGTAGCTATAAAAATTAAGGGTCTGTACACCTGCAGATGTACTTCATTTTCATTAAACATTTATAGAAAGGCTTTTATTATTCTTTCAGATAAAAGTGAAGGAGAAAATGTGTTGAGTTTGTTGCATTGAGAATTTGACATATTTCCAATTTTTTTTTATTATTATTTCCCAAGTGCTATTGTGCTTTTTGATAGTCCTCACAAATTAAGCCAAAACTATTTTGATGGTATACCTTATCTTGAAGTAAAGATGGTATACCTTATCTTGAAGTAAAGCAGCTCATTTCAAATTTTATGTCTTGCTATAATCAACTAACATTTTTCTCTATCTTTTCAGACATTCTTATAATACACTATTCTGAATCATCGCAGACTCTCATTCCTATTCTGGCTATTTTACTGAACTTGCAGTTGTAAAGGGTGAAATTCCACAACTGACAAAACATTAGTCACAAAGCAACAGAACACCATTTACGTAGTTGAAAACAGTTACTCCAAACTATATTTCTGAGACTTGGAGCAATTGTGATGTAAATCTTGAGCCGCAATATCTCTTAGAATGAGTTGTAACTCGTAATGGCAAAAAAAACAACTCCCAGTTACATTGCAGAGAAGCTGATTTAAATTTAATTCAGTGCTTAACATTGCTGATCTAAAAAAAGCTCTGGTCACTAATAACATGTCTAATGGAAGAAAGGACTAGTTAGTCTCCTACAATCTATTAGCAGCCTAAGCACAACTTCCAAAATCAGACAAACTAAGGACAATGTCCTCCCTGACTGTAAAGCTCAAGCTGAACCAAATAAGCCAAAAGCAATTATGGCCTATCCAAACCCCTATGTTGCCTAATCATTAGTAATTTTAGTAAGGATTTTTCAAGATTTAGTGCATCCTCTTTAAATTCAGTTCACCAGGAGCTAACAGTAGCTGCTGCAGTAGATTAGGATTTGGGTAAAAGCTATGAAGCTAGAGACAGAGGTGCAGTGAATGGTTGGGTTGATGGTACTGTCACTGTGTGGCAAGAAAAAGCACTAACAGGTAAAGCACTTGGCCAGCTGGGAAGCAATCTGCTCTAACAGGATGCCTGCTGAGCAATCAGAAACAACATTTACCAACCTCCCAACCAGAAGACATTGTTAGAAGCATAAAGGCATTGTTAGAGAAAGGTAGGAGGTTAAACAGGAGGAGAAATGCCTTTTTTAAAAGCCACAGGCTACACCTTGGTACTTTGGAGCGAAACAGCTAGCAGGAGTGGAGGAAGAAACAGCCAATGCC
Source organism: Brachypteracias leptosomus (assembly GCA_013401335.1). Taxonomy (NCBI): domain Eukaryota; kingdom Metazoa; phylum Chordata; class Aves; order Coraciiformes; family Brachypteraciidae; genus Brachypteracias; species Brachypteracias leptosomus. Next base: position 23,598 of record VYZX01008301.1, on the reverse strand, counting down.
TATTCCATAGCAGTAAAAGATCACCAAACAGGCTGGTTGCCTCAGTTCTATTTCTTCCTCACATTTTATATCAGACATTAAGCTCCACAATACCCAAAGTTTTCTTGTTCCAGGAAAAGAGAGATGAAGAGGACTAATGGGTCAAACTGAAAGGCCCCAATCACATTTCAGAAGAAATAATTCCATCAGCTCTGATGAGAGTTCAAACAGGCCCTTTGAAAGCAAATAACATAAATTATATTGCAATTATCTTTTTATGAGATTATGCAACAGTTTTGATGAAACAGCTGATGATTAATTTAGGATTCAACATTCATTTTCCCAGTAGTCTTGTAAATATATAAAAGGTCATGACATAATTTCAAATAAGGAAGAGCAATTATTATAAAGAATTCTCATGTTTCAGAGCAGCCAGCAGATACCGAACTGTGAGCAAAACAAAGCTAAAAGTGGACATCAAACTATAATAAAAAAATACCTTGAATTCTCCGAACAGCGAGATTTGCAGTATTCATAGGGAGTATCTGGCACATGCACTGATTGGAATTAATATACCTACCATCAGTTTATCTGCTTACAAAGTTCATCTGAATGTAAATTCCAATTAAGGAAAGTGTATTTTTTATTCATTCAACAGAACCACCAAGAACAATAGACATCATTTGCTTTTGCAGTGCCAAGAACTTGTTAACTTATTTATAATCTTGTAATACACCAAGAATTCATCCATGAGCATCACCCTATTTTGCACACACACACTGTTAGTAATAAACAGTCCTTGTCCAAACAGCTAAGTCAGCAACAAAATCAAAGACAGGATGTGTGCTCAGAGTGAGTCTTATCACTCCCCTAAGAGACCACAATCTTACAAGTAGTCTCAGACAAGCTGAGAACTGAGTCCAGATTTCCAAGAAACCTAATCAAATACTGTTTCTGTTTTCCCACAACACTGAAAAAACCCACAGATACTTTAGATATGAGGCAATAGCAAAAATGAACAGAGCAGTATAGGGTGGAGGAAAGGATCTTGTGATGTATGCTATATAAACATTGATCAGTGGTTAGCATTTCATACTACTTGGTACCAAGTTTATTAATAAAACTCTAGCCATTGATATGATCTCAAAGCTAACACAACAGGAGTTATTAATGAGGAAGTATTTGAATTAAAGCATAGCTGCCTTGATGACTAGTTCAGGAAAAGTGCATAAAGGAAAGCAGAGGATAAACACAGAAATGTGACTTCAGCTTGGCATTTCAAATTCAAAAATTCAGTAATGGGAGCTCATTGCTACAAAGCCAAAGCAGCGTCAGTCCTGCTTAAAGAGGGCTTCAAATCCAACTGCCTGATCATACACAGCACTGATGTTCCTTGGCATTTCACTGATTTCCATTGAGCTGTAGGTATTGATTTCTTCTTGGGATCACTTCATAAAAAGTGATTTTCACAGACAGAAATGGTACATGGAAACTTAAGAAGCCCTAGCATGGAGGCTGCATCTATATAAAAATAGAGAATTTTACCTGCAAGTTAATGATGGGCATTTATTTTTGATAGGAGATGCAAGATACTAACACAGGATGGTATTTGCACAAGGGTAGGCTCTATATTGTGAAGCAGGCATTTCAGAACCAGAGCTCCTTGCTTTTTTTCCTTTCTCTATCACTATTTATCAGTGAAAACCTCCTCCTACCTCAAATTACTGATCTAAAAAAATGGGCATGGATATTACCTGGTACACATCTTGCAAGTTGTAACTAATATCTAATTGCACCATAGAATGTTGCTTAAAAAAAATTGCTAGCTTTATTGTAGAAAAAATATAGAACACAATAAATTTTGGCAGTGGAGACACAGGCATTGGTTTGGAGCCAGTTTGCTTCCCTAGCAGAAAACAGTTTCCCTCTAGTGATTTTGTGGAAATAGTTGGGTCTTTTTACTTATGTAACAAAGCAGACTAGGAAGGTGAGGAACCCAGTCCCCAGATTCTATGCCCTCCATGTCAGCTCTGTGTCTTTGTCTCTACTATAGGGAAACTCTTTGCACCCATCAACATTTTTTCCTCTCTGCAACACTTAAATCCTCAAGCCAAATTACAGCTCCTTTTGTCAGCCTTTTAAAACTCATTTCTGCCCTTAAAGCACCAGCCTGATAGACTGCAGCACAGACCAATAGATAAAGCACAGCTGAGGGCAGTTTGAGGCTGTTAGTTTAGAAAAACCACTAGCCACCACTTCCCAGATGTAACAAAATCCATCAGTTCTTCATTTCCCTCCTGTGTTTAGGAGGCTGCAACTAACCCTTGCCACAGCCACCTCTTACCTGTGGCCTGCACCTATCACCTCTGATGACCTAGTAGAAAACGATTTCTTTGTGGCCATGTACTAGGCATAGTGGGAAGGTTCTGGGATTAGCTGCCTTCTGACAATGCAACAGTCTGGTACTCTCAGCTCAGTTCCGCTCCACTTCACCTGTGCTCTTGGGACTAAAAAAAGCCATCGATCTGAAACCATGCGTGCAGCAGGCTGAGACTATTCATGTATGTCAAATATTAGCCTGGCGCTCAGAAGGCACATCTGGCTGAAGCACAGGGCAAATCTGTGAGGGACAGAAGATGCATCTTCTCAGGATTGTGGATGCTGCTGCCAAAATATGCATTTGGCCCCAAAACACAAGTGAAGTTCGGTGACAAGAGAAGTTAATTGGCCTTGTCATTTGGTACTTCAAGCTGAGAGATGGAAGACAAGGCTACTCTCAAAATCACCAGGAGATAGTGTTTAAATCATAACAACACACAACAGTTATATTTTTAAAGTGTTTGTTATACACCCAATAAATGTTTTCTTGTTTCACAAATCAAGTTAAAGTTTGAGTGAGAGGACGCCTGTTAAGATAACTGGAGAATGTATTTGGAAATACTTGCCATTTTGGCAAAAGGGGAAGATTCATACTTGGGTAGCACATACTCCATAATAGCTATTTGACATTGGCCCATACTGCTTCTAGCAGTATAGCTTCAAGAGGCTTTTCTGCATAACTGATTTTTAAAAAAAACCCCAACATCTCAAAGCTTAGAAAACAGGAGTTAGATTTTTGCTTGAATATATAAAGTTGCGCACTCTAATGAAGAGTCTTAACCTCTGTGGAAGACTTCCTTTTCTCAAAGAGATACAGACAACTACAGTCCACCTCTAATGGTAGCATTTCTGTGGTCTGAGAAAAGGCTGTTAGGAAGATACTGCTGTACAGTGCTATAAAAATGAGTTAAAAGCCATTTTGCTGCTAGGTGTTTTATATCTACAGCTACTCAGAAAGAAACCTGTCGTCTCTGTTATAAATTTGAGAGACAAACATGTACAACACATCTTTATAGGTAGAAAATGAAAAAGAAAAGGTTGGTTTATGTCTAATATATAATATCACTGACATATCGGTATATGAAAATACTATTAAATATTTAAAAGGATAGTATGTGTCCTTAATATGAAATGATGCAAGATCATCTGTGCATGAAAAATAATGTTATTAAAGTGAACTACCTACTGAAGATACTGTGTAATTAATAGAGTTGCTGCATTTAGGTCTACAGAGATATTTTCATTCTAACTTCCTTACCTTGGGTGTTTAGTTGTCTGCAATAAACACCCTTTGCATGACATCTCTCTTGACTTTCCTGAAGTTACTTTCAGAAATGGGTGTACTATATGCATAGAGACTGGTTTGCTCTCAAGTGGATTTGTAACACTGCATTATTCCATCTGTGAGGACTCTCTAGGGCTAACTAGGTTTGACACAGTGGCAAACAGGGGTACATTTTCTGTGCCACGGCATACCAATGAGTTTCCCCAAGTACACAGAGAAATGGCTACATTGCATCCATGATCATTTCCCATGGCATTATCATTCATTCTTGATTAGTTCTGCTTGCTTTACCTGTATCACACATTTGAATCAAAAATTTGTTTCATATTTCAGGTACGTAACTTTGTGGATTGATGAATATTAGTGAGGTGTCTGAAAAACATACTCACATTCCCTCTCTATTCGTAATTTGAAAGCCAACCACTCTGTGATGGTTATAGCCCACCTGAAACAAAGAGGCTACCAAGCAGAGTGTATGGAGGCTGCCAGAACCTCTAAAGGAAATCATAGAGTATCTCTACACCTCCATCTGCCTGTGCCCACATCAGTAAGCAAGAGAAAACATCATGTTCTGTGGCAAGCAATATAACCCACAACAGTACCTAGGAACTGGTTTAGATGCTCACAGATCATAGAATGGCTTAGGTTGAAAGGGACCCTAGAGATCATCTAGTCCAACCTCCCTTCCATGGGCAGGGACACCTCTCAACTAGACCAGGTTGCTCAAGGCCTCATCCAGGCATTCAGGAGAGGTTGCAATTTGAAGCCCTTGCCTTCTCACATGCTAGGCTTAAACTGCCTCTAAACCACCACCCTGGCTGGTAGTACCAAAACAGCTCTGGTGCACTCCTGAAATGCATCCAGCTGAAACTGCTGCATTAAAATGCAAAGAACTAGGTCTTAAAGATGTGCCTGATTTAGCAAAATAGTCAAACACACTCTAAGCATGGGAGTAGTCACCCAATGAAGATAATTCACAAACTTAAGCTATTAAATACCCTGGTGATTAAGGAATACAGTGATCTTCAAATTCTTATGCAATCAAACACCCTAGTATTTGTCTAAATTCAGGAATCTGCTTGTTATGAATACAACTGCCCTGATTTGTGATCTGTTAGTGAACTATTTTACATAAAACACCATAATAGCTTTGCGATTTACACTCTGTATTTAACACTCTTTCTAGCAGCAGTATTTTGGCAGCAATTTGCTTGTTTTAAGTGCTCAGCAGAGAACAATTTTCTTGCAGTCAGTAATTGCCACATCTCAAATAATTCTAGCCTTCTAGTATCAATTTTAAGAGAACTTTATGAGGAGCTACATATGAATATTCAAGAAGTATTGTATTACAAATATAACTGGTGGAGTACCATATATCAGATTAGCAGAGAAAGATTCTTACTCATTACAGCATCCTTCCAAAATACAGCAATAGTAATTCCTGTCCTGTTTCAGAAATAAGGCTCCTAGCACTGGCTCTAGTATTTATATCAAACTGATTCGCAAATGATCAAAGTTTTTGTAGTTTAATTCTGCCATATTTTATTTTTAGGTTGCACTTAAAATATATGTTAGCTTTACTCCAGGTTTAGCCTTTCCCAACTATTTAATCAGGCTCTACCCTAAGTTTTGTGGCATCACATGAGTGAAACAAATGTATTTTGAGAAGCACAGGAAAAGTGCAAAAGTGGTGTTTGCAGAGCCATAACTTGTGCAAAAGAACCAACTTCAGAATTGGTCACTTCCACAATTGAAAGATTAAGATGACAAGACCAAAATCCCAAAGGGATAAAGAAATTACAATAAGAATGTATAGTAAATGCCTGCAGACATATGTAAAACACATATAGCCTTCAAATTTTCATGCAGAGGGGAAAGCAAGAGGTGAGAGTATGATCATTTAACACAAGTCTTCTCCCAGTAACATTTTAGATCTTCCTCCATTAAAATTCATTTACCACTTAGAATTAAACCAAGATCCTCAAGTGAAATGAACTGGTACATAGCAACAGAGCAACACTAATTTATAACCTCAAGAGAACTAGAAAAAAGCCAGCTCATTTTAGTCAATAAAAGTTATTATTCTTACAGACTAATCCCAGTGATTACACAAAGAACTTTTCAGACAAAACATAACAGTTAAAGGCAAAACCTGAGACTTAACATTTATGGCAATATTTTGGAAAAATATGTAAACAATTGTGATCAATATTGAAATTATATAAATAAAAACACCACCTGCTACTAGGACAAGGGCAGTAGAAGGACTGCAATGCTATTATGATGAGTTCTAGTCCATCATTTTGCTCATTTATTACATTTGGAAGAACAACACACATTAAAAGTTATGTAATTATCTAAGGGATTATTTGTACAATACCCTAAAGCCATAAACTTCTATGTGAATGGAGAGGAAGGAAGATATCTATACTGATAACCAATCTTATTTAGAACAGCATATGGTAACTGAGAGTGCTTTTTCAAAGAGATGTCATAAAGATGACAAAAAATGCAGGATATGTCTCTCAAGGATCCCTGCTTGCATGGATTATCAAGACATTCAATGGCTAATCCTATAGGATATTGTTTGTTTAATACCATTTGTCAGAACAATATGATCAGCTGACAAAGGAATATAAGCATGATTACACAGGTATTTAAAAGGCTGTGTAGATGTGGTGCTGAGGGACATGGTTTAGTGGTGACCTGTAGCACTGGGTTAATGATTGGTCTTAATCTTAAAGGCATTTTTCAACCAAAATGATTTTGTGATTATATGATTCCTGTTCTACTGTCAGCTCTTAAGGATACTAATTTTATACCCCACTTTACATGCTTATGCTGACACACATGACGTTTCTCCCTCTTAAGAAAATAATTTTAAGACATAATTACAAATAAGCATTTAAAGTTTGCTTAGAGTATAAGCAGAGTTTAAATGCATAGATACACAATTAAAATTGTTAGTTTCTTTATATTAGATACTTCTGAACTTATCCTATTACAAGAAGTAAAACAAAATTCAGTTTCCTAATCCATTTCAATGTTAAAAAGATACAGAAAATATTCCTCTAGAATTTGTTCATATGTCATGTTTAAATAAGCACTAAACCTGCTGTAATTACTGTAAAATAGCAAAAAATAATGATCTGTCTGTGAGTAGTTAAGTGGGATTAAGTAAGCACTGGACCATGTTCTGTCCTTGTTATTGAATTGATACTTTCCCAAGACCTGATACCCAGTTAGGGATTCCCTAAGAGGTCCATATCTTCATAAACACTCAGTGCCAAAATGTCCACCATAAAACATGGCCAGATATTTAAACATCTAGATTGTATGGATGCATTTGGCCCTGATTTGGATACTGAGCATTTTGAAAATGGAGCTCAAGGAACTATTTGACATCTTTGATTTAACATTGTATGCACCTCAAGAATGGGGGCAAGTATCTATAATTCAACTTACATTTGCTTTAAAGTTCTGAGTTCCAGAATATTTCTCCTGACTTCCACATTTCAGTGTTTTCATTAGTAATACAACAGAAAACTACAATACAGTGCTCTCACACACACCCAAGGGGGATTCCTTACTTGCTGCACTCTGTACTGACAGTGCCCTACCTTGATGCAGGCCACTCCTGGTGTCCACCACAGAGGATGCTTGGCAAGGCCCAGGAAGGAAGGTCTTGCTGCCACAGAAAACCTTCTGGCAGCACCAAACCCAGTTCTGGCAGCATCTGTTTCTGCTTCAAGGTCTCTTCCCCATTGTGGCACTTTTTAATGCTTTAACACTGCTTTTCAAGTTGATGCCTTCTTTAATTCAGTCTCTTGGTAATTCTGACTGATGGTTGTCTTCCACTTTCATATGAGTGGTTTTGGACAAGCGTGCCCTTCAGTGAAGCCCAGCCACATGCCCTATTTATGCTGCTGCTCCTGCCTTGGCAGGTGGTGTTACCCAGGCTGTTTGCCATGGGTAGGCTGAGCCAGCACTCGGCGTTCTTTTCATTCTCATGGACACAGACATTCACAAATAAACCTGAATTAGTTGAGGTGACTTATACTGCAGGCAAGAATAGGGAAAAGTATGATTGATGAGTTCAAATTTTTGATGAAAAGCTACAGATTTTCCTCAGTGACCCTTCTTTGAGGCTCAGCCTGTTGTGAACTGCTAAGTATCATCATACTTAATACCAGGTTTATTACACCACAAAGTTATGATGCCTTCTGCACCCACATGGTTTAAATATCTAAGGATCTATTATTGCTTCCACCAACAGAATCAGAGCTTTCCTTCCTTTTCTGTTCTTTTCTGAGGTTTGAGAGCCCTTTTGTACCACAGGTACGCAAAGCTTAGAATCCAGGAAACTGTCTTCCCCTGCAGCCATGCTTCACTTTTCTCCTCCTCCCACTTTTATTTTATCCACTAAGATGAATGTACACCTTGTTCTCAGAACCCTTGCTCCTCACACAAAGTGCATGAAAAACGATGGGAATGCTAAGTGGCATGTGAGATCATCTTTGATTAAGACTGAGCCTGAAAGCTCTTCAGAAGTTCAGACTTGTTCTTATAGGAAAAGAATATGAAATATGTCAGCCCCAGCTGCTGTGACCACTCATTTATGCTAATGGACTTTGATGGGAACTTCTCTCAACAATTTTTAATGCCTCTTCAGAGTGTTTCAGATTCCTAACAGGCCTAATAGTGTGGGGAACTGAAAGATACCCAGATGAATTATGCTTTCATAGTAACATTATACTGTCATTCTCTCATTGTTACAACTTTGAAACAGTACTTCAGGTTAGAGTGACCTCAAATGCACATCAGATCCTAAGCCATCTTGAGATCCTTTTAGCTTTCATTATAACTTGTTTTATTCTGCAGACACAACTTATTCTACAATCTAATCTGTGAGGAAACAGGAATTGGACTTTAATGCGAATATGAATAACCGCAGTGATGTTGATTAGAATAAACAGCATTTATGAAGAGAAGACATTCATCCTTTAGACCAACCAATGTCCTCTCAGTGCAAAGAAGAGACTACCTCTGTAAAATTTTGGGAGAGAGCCCAGTACAGTTGGCTTATGCTGCTCCAGACTTTAAGAGGAGATAAACTACCCCTTGGTAGGATTCCTAAAATGCACAAAGCAGTACATAGGTAAAGAAAGACAACAGATCTAAACTGCATTCCTGCAAGGCCGTGCTGGAATCTGACTGGGACTTACAACTTGGTCTCTGAGCAAGGGTCAAGTTACAGCAACACAGGGATGGCTACTTCAGCTTACCTAGGACTGTGCCAAGCAAAAGCAAACAAACTGGCAATCTAAACAAAGCACAATTTATCCACTTGGGCTAGCATTTCTGCCTTAATTGATTTTTTTTTAATTGCAGAAGTTGGGGATAAGATTTCTTTTAGTTTGGTGGTTGGTTTGGTGGTTTTTGGCTTTTTTTTCCACCCTCCTTTCCCACTCTCCCCCCCCCATCTTTGTCTGGAGAATCTGCCTGTTGCATGGCATGGGGGGTTAAGATAAGATCATCCCAATTTCCCAAAGATACATTGACTTAAAAGCAAAATACAGCATGTAAGAGAGGACTTCCTCTTTTCTCACACAATTTCATAGATGAAAAAGGAAGAGGAAAGTTTAGAGAAGCATGGACAAATGTTATCATAACACTTACCAATGTTTACAAATATGTAGAAAACATGAAAGAAGCAGAAAATAACAATGTATATGATCTCTTTAAAAGTAATAATAACATCAGAAGAGATCATGCAAATCAAGATCTCTTCACCAGAGATTTTTTTTAAATTAAAAATCAAACCAAACTAAGCCCCTGAGGCAAAACAAATTTTCTGCTTCCTGGAGGAAGAAAAATACTGGTGTATTAGCTCTAATTGCATTCATTCAGCTCTTCCTTAAACTAAAAATACACCCTCCAACATTGAAATAGCAAATGAGAATACCGGTTGCAAGTACAATCAGCCAGTGGAATCACATGGAATGAGGAAAAATACAGCATGGTAACTTTGAGAAATGTATTGGTTTTAAGTAAAAAGCTTCACAGGGTTTGCAAAAAGGACATTCTACCCACTCCCTGAAGAAAGGCAGGTCTACTGGTGGCAAGCACAAAGAAAAGACCCATGTAGGATCTTCTAAAGCTGTGCTCTCTCACTTCTCTAGTATGGGGCTACAAGTTTGTTCACTAAAACTGTAACTGTTTTTTTCCCCCCAAGAAAGAGAGGAGGAACTAGCTTAATAAGAGGTGCATTCCTACAGCCATAGGTAATTAGCAAATAGAAAACTGTCAGAAGATTTTGGCAAGCAGGCAATGACGACTCACAATAACAATTTTTCTAGCCAAGAAGCTTCCTATACCTCTTCAGTCCCTCCTTTCTGTTACATCCAGTGCGGCTTTCAGCTTTTCACTTGGTCACCTGCAATTACTTGCTTCATGTGTTTGGGGGGTACAAAAGTGAACCAATTGGGGTAAGCTCATAAAAAACAAGTAAAAGCCCACTCCACTGGCAGCTGTGGGCCCATGCTAAGCAGCAGCAGGGTGTTTTCAGTGTAAGACCTGACAGGATGCTTCCATTTGATATTTACTTGCTCACCTCTGTCATCACACTGTAATATCCACAGAGCCAAGCTCTCAAAGAAGCCAGAACACCCTTGGATTGCACTAATCCAGTCCTCATTTTAGCAATTCCTTGTTGGAGATAAAGGCCTATTAAGTAGATCACAAGACAAATAGAAAGCAATTTGAGGTTTAATTCTGGCTTTGGTATTAACATTGAAAAAAAATGACTTCTTGTATCTGTATTGCACATATGTGATAACAATTGTGCTCTGTAGATGTGCAAGGGTTAGTCATAACTTCCCTTGAGAAGTGTAAAGTGCTACATATGTGCTAAATACCATAAATTTTTTCAATAATAAATTGGCTTAATTCCTAGACCTGATTACCACTTGTCCAAAACCCATGCATAATGCATATGTACACAAAAAGGTACATCATCCATTATATATGACCTTGAGCAGTCTAGAGAAAAGATATTAGCCTAAGTAATCCACTAAGCATTTTGCTCTCTCTGAAATGGTTTCGAATTAATAGATTGCGAAATATGTCTCTCTATTCTCCCCTACCTTTGCTGGCAGTAAGTATGGTAATAACAGTTGTTTCTTTAATATATTATCAACTATTAGATGTTCACATGCAACAAAATTACATCAGCATTCATTTAGTTTGGACAAAATGCAAAAATAAGGAGCAATAATGTCATTCTGCTTGTCTAAGTTGCACTTAGACACTATATAGCAATGCAGTGTGAGAGTCTTATAGGAGTTCATGTGTTACAATATCCTTATGAAAGGCTATCATCCTTAAGTTCACAAAAAGCAAAAGAAAATGAAGTGAATTAACTGCCTGAAATGAAATAAGGGCCAGACTAAGCAAGAAAACTTGATCAGTCTCCTAAGTTCTTGGTAGCAGTCACACCTCCAGCACTGACTTAAAGGATTTCCTTTCTGATAGAGCTATTGTTTTATCTTGTTATTTGTCAAGAAGGAAAACCTCCAGAATGGTCACATGGAGATACAGAACTCTGAAGGAAGTAGCTGTTAGTATTTTAAAAAGCAGACAATGTAGCAGGAGATAGGTAAAGGAGACAAAACACAGATTGAATTGCAACAGGAACATAAATGTTTGTGGGAAGAAGTCCCTAACAGTAAACTCCCTGGATTGTCAAAACCAATTAAAAAAAGCAATCCCAGGAGAGAAGCAGCATAGTCTTGGAAGCCCTGATTTTATTTCACTTGCATAAAACAAAATCTGGTGCCTCAATCATGCACAGTAACTTTTGTGTTTATAATTGCAGACAATAAGGCTTCTGGGAGGAACTCTTAGTTTCTAGACATCTGTGGAGCCACACAGCAGGTATACTTCCTCAGCCAACTTCAATTTCTCTTCTTGGGCAGCCAGCACTGCTAGTACATTTTAGGGGGATTTTCCTGACTCAGCTACAGCTGAAGGTGTTAAGCATTAAGAGCAGGAAGTACCTAATTTAGGTATTTCTGTCTAGATCACAGCTGGACTAGAGCAACTCACGAGCTGTCCTTAGTCTGCAGCTCTTAAACCTTTGCCTGAGCTCTCAATGCATTTGGCAAAGCATCACTCCAGCCTGACTCCAGTGCTCAGAAAAGAACATTCATCCTGTTAGTGTCATGCCAACTGCCCAAAACACCTTCTGCAGACAGGTAGACAACCCTTCCCACCTTCTGGCAATGCATTGCACCCTGACCTGGACACTGCTGCTTGCCATGAAGAATTAGTCCTTCATGACTACTTGGTCCTTGGCCTCTCTGAGGATTCCCCAAAACATCAGATAATGCCAACTACACAGCTCTTCTGAAATATGCCACATACCAGCTAACAGAATGGACTCTATTCCCATTATTTACAGGAAAGATTATCAAATACTTTGATTTGCTTGCATATCAGTTTAATCCAGAGCTAAGAGAAGGCACTAGAGAACTCTGCTTACCCTGTGAGCAGCTCTGAGTCACTCGAATTGCTCTGAACCCTTGGATCAGAAACATATATAAAACCAGCTTTATTAACATGCATCTGGCAAGAACTTGGCAGACAACTTTGCCCAGTGGCAAAAAAATTAATAATATCTATTTAATCCTTGGAACATTTGCAGTCTCCAGACGGCTGACCAAATGAATACTTAGCTGCTTCTCCTCAATATGCATTTGTTGGTGGTTTCCAAAGGGTTAAGGGCTAGACCTAATTGCTAATAAAGTTGAATAAAATATTCTCAAAGGCATTCATGGGAATTGTTTCAGGCTCCAAATCAGTTAAACCAGTTTTTAATTAAACAATATTTAATAAATAACATCTAAAACAACTGAGCTGCTATCTGAAGGCTAAGAAAAAACTGAACTTAAAATTATTTTTTGCAGACTGACTACAACAGAGTTTGGACTAGCTTTTATAGTAGAATAAAACATTAGTGAGATCAACCTTGTTGTGATAACTTTGATTTCAATCGAATTATGCCAGGTTTTCAGCAGATCAGATTATTTTAATATCTTATAGTACTCTTGACATCTCAATGTAATAATGTGAGAAACTCTTCTTTAGATACAGACTTTCATATTAGTACATTTTTAAATCCAGCATGTTGAGACTTGTAAGCTTTTGGTGGTGTGACTGTCTTTGTTCTGTTAGTGCAGCACCCAGCAGAGTACAGTTCCAATACACAAATAGGGATGATGGGTAGTTCAGTAATACAAACTAGAAGTGATTTACTTACATTTCATGTGTCTTCATGTCACAGAACAGATGCTTCTTCTGTCATGTGCAAGGGGTTGTATTCAATACACTTCTGACTAAGCAAGTGTGAAAGTCGTCAAATACATACCTGGCAAACCATATGGTAGATTTATTTATGAAGTAGTGTAGTGCCTGAGAACATGTTTGTCAAACAACTGCGTGGTCTACAAACACACAATAGTCTTAATATGGTGGGAAGTATAGATAAAATATATCCAGACTCTGGTCCCCTTGCTGGCTCCAAGCATCTTAACTCCACTACAGTCAGCTGTTCAGCATACCCAATAACCACATCAGCCAGTCATCAAATGTGCTAATTCCAATGATAGCATAACCCATCTTAATCCTCTTGCCCTGGTGATACCTACTGGTATCAGTTAGGAGTCCCTGCCAGTCTTAGTTCCACTCTGACTTCCCCAATTACAATAATCCTGAAGGAAATGGGATTGTTATTTTGGAAGCCATGTGAGCTGCCACCTTTGACTGGGACCTGCTCAGAACTCTCAGCAGTGATGAGCACACTAATGACAATATTTCAGTTAAAGTTTGTCAACTAAGGGATATGTCTTCTTAAAAATGTCATGACCATGGTCTGAAAGGGGTACTACTAGTAACCACCAAAAGAAATTAACAAGAAGGAGAATTCTATTCACTCCATAGAAGCACTATGAAACTACCTTTTCCCCCATAATACATTTTTCCTTCTAGTAAATGGTTTATTTAGGACTGTAAAACATAGAAAAAACAATTCAAAAGCTTCCTTCAACCATGCTAAGTTTTCATTAGCACAACTAAAACAATTATCTGTACACATTAAATACCAGCAAAGCAGAATTCTGCAGACCCAGTGCATATACTCCAGGATTGATAACTGCTCCACACCATGTGCAAGAAGCAAGTGTGCAGCCAGTTAGCAGCACAGTGGGATCTCAGGGATTTTCTTCCTTTTTATTTTACTGCTTATTTACACAGGCTCTTGATGGCAGGGCCTAAGGCATATCTCTCCTCACTAGACTTCTGAAGGCTATTGAGCTCATAAGCTCTGTGAAAAAAAGCTAGGAGCTGCATCAAAAGCTCTGCTAAGGTATTTTGGGGGGTTTTCTTTCTTCCTTGTAAGCCAAAGGTTTCACGCCTGTTCCCTGAGTTGTCTCAGCTGTGTCACACAGCTGTGTCCATGCCTGGCCATGGATCCCCTTGATCTGGACACTGATCCATGGGCTAGCTTTCCAGCTGACCTTGGCCTGTTCCCAGAGGTGCCTGATGTCCTGGGCTGGGGGCCTGCCCTCCTGTTTGCCTTGCACCCTCACTGAGGGGAGGATCTGGTTCCTCAGGCAGCTATCAGCTCGTAGGCACCCCAATATTCAGTATTTGAAAATTGTGTGTTAGTACTTAAGAAAAAGATTACATACATTCATAAAATCTCTCAAAAAATAAGCTGAAAGCAAGAAAACTAAAGAGCAGCCAATACATATATGCATCATTTCCTCAGGGCATGTATATTTTTAAATGATATTTTAATCTTCAAGAATGAATTAGTAACCCTATTAAAACTCTTAGCATCTTAATACTTTCACCTGAAGAATTCAAAATTATTTCCTATCACAAACACAGGTATGGAGGCTGGCATTTATTGTTTCCAGTTGAAACCTGTGAATTGCAATCAAAACATAACATCCCTTCCATCAACCATCCTCATTGCAGGCAGAAGCAGCTCTCTTCTACAGAAATCATCTTTACATCAGCTTTGGTTGTGGTCAAGACACTATTACAGTGTGCACTTTCCAGTGCAATAGGCTCACAGCAGAGTTTTCAGAATGGAGAAGACATTAATAGGGCAATTTCCATTTGCCTTCCTAACAGAAAAACAGTTACTCAAAGCATGTTCTGCACCAGAAAAAAAACCCAACACACCAAGCAGTTATTTACCCAATGCCAATAGTATCTTTTCTCCTGCTCAGATTTAGGCAGTTAGCTTGCAACCTTCCCAAATGATTTCTGCTTCTGGAAAGGATAGTAGACAATAGTGGCAATTCCAAACTTACCTTGGCAAGCCCTGTTTTATAGTACTGATCCTCTTTATATGTCTGAATTTCAATGAAACAATGATAAAGTTTGATTCTAATGTAACATCCACTGAAGCTCATGGAAATGAGTTTCAATACATGCTATATCTACTATTCTACCACCTCCACACTTAGTCTTTTAGAGACTGATCTGAACAAACACCTACAGATGAGAGAGCTGTGCTGTGAAAGTCACCATGGATGCCAGAAGAGGAAAGCAAATTCCTCAGTTATTGGGCCTTCACCACACCATCCACACAAGCCTGGGGATGTCCTGGGTGCAATACCAAAGTACTGGGTAGAAAACTGCCAAGAAACCTGCCAAGACAACTCCAAGAGATGGAGATCAACAGCAGGCAGCAATCATGGGTTGATTGTGTAATTACTGAAAGGTTTCTGACTTCATGTGTAAAAGACATCACAGCAATTCAGTAGTGGCATGGCAGAGAAATGAAAAAATGGGGCCTCAACACAAGCAAAGACAGCAATATTTTTCGAGGCACCATTTGCACTAAAAGCTCATTAAAAAGCTCATGTTTCTCAGACCTAATGGTAACCTGGAAGCTCCTTCAGACTGGGTGTCTTGGGAAAAAAAAAAAGCATTAAAATTATTTGAAGAAGTCCACAGAGCAGGCACCAGTATCTATAGTGATAACCATTTTAGAATTTTTATTAGTTGCTAAATGTACCACATTTAGGAACTCTTTTGATTCCAAATGGGTGAAATTCAAATAAAATTTAGATAACCATTAATTCAAATACTACAGATTCACACTCTACATTTTCAATCTAACTTTTCTTGAATGTAGTCAATGAATAATCTTGTTAGGATGGCTACATATAAGGTTTTCACAGAACATCCTTCAAGCTGTTCTGAGAACAAGTTTTCTCCCCCTCCCAAAAAGACATGTGGAAGAAGCAATTTTATAGGAAGTCTCTGAAGAGCAATCTTTTTTTCTTTTCAAAGAATTTGAGATCTTAAGTCAGATGAAAATTAATTGCATGCAAATGCAACTCTAAGATTCAGCTCAGCCCCCTTATATACAGCTGCAGCTGATTTTTGTCCCCTTCTAGGTAATCAGGAAATTAGTTTGAAGCCTGTTGCTGATACTTCAGTTGGGATTTTAGGATTTGAGGTTAGCAAGTGAATACATGCATTTGAGGCTTGCTGTATCAGACAGGGGATCTGAATCACTGAAGTGATTAACTTTGTCCATCAAAACAGTCCTAAGCCTTCACACTGAGATTTTAAACTTGTGGAACAGGGAATTAAAATAGGATGAAATATTTAATGCATAGAAATAACGGGTAATACACTGACAGCACAAAGCTTTGAGTCAGCACACCTCTCCATAACTCAGAGAGAACTCCAGCTTTATTGACTGGGTTAGTAAAGTCATGTCCTGAGCCCAAAGACTTAGAGAAGCCAAGCTAAAAAATGCCAGTACCTAGGAACAGGTATGCCAGGAAAGCCAAGTCTTATTGGTGCTGGTTTAGCTGACAAGACTGCATATTAGCAATTGCACTCTTGTTCAGCTGCTCTGGGCTTAAGAGGAAATTCTAAGGGGAGAGGGCAGCAAAGAGGATAAGGAGGATTAATTTACAATGCACATTTTATCTTTTTACTCAGAAAACCAATGTTCAAATAATAACATCTATGCTTAAAAGATAAAGGTAAAGCAGCAGAGAAGAGCCAAAATCCATTAGTACAATGAGTACTTCCAATTTTAGTAGTAGCAAGCAGAGCCCGTTCATGCAGAGGTTAGCTAAACAGTTATTTTAAGGACTCACTGTCCTTAGTGGAAAATTAATAGAGTAAGTGTCAAAAGCCTTTCATGATTTTAAAAATTAGAACACTCTGTCTCCACTGGGTATCCATCCTGCATAGAGAGCTTTCACCTACTGAAACATAGAAGGTGAAGTTTATTCAGCACCTAGAACTTAGCACAGTTGTCCTGAAATCATAATATCCATGTATCTCCATCACACATGGTGTTCAATGGGTATACCAGCTACCTAGAGCAACATAATTCCTCTGCTCAAGTCATTTACGTCATTCACAGCAATGGAAAATTTAAAATACAATCACTTTCACAGCACACTTCAAAACCCTCTTTCTGAGAAGAACAGGGGGGATAAGCAGTTATTAAAGATGCAGAAGAAAAGAGTGGAGGAAGAAGAGAGAACAAGGCATGAGCATTTGCCAGATTTGAACTTAAAAGCAAACCCAAAACCTGAAGTTTAGCATTATGTCAGGTACTGAAAGTTTTGCTAATCTTTTTTTGGGGATTCACATGGATTTATTTGAAGGTAGAACTAGGTTTATAACACCCATGTCTCAGAAGATCACTTGATGCTTGCTTCTACACTTCTCATTTGACTTTTGCAGAAAGCTGAACACGCTTGTCAATCAATCCCCTGACCTGCAATAGCAGTTTTCACTTGCTGTTCAGTTCAGCATACATGAATTTATTTTTGGACTACAGCTACCACCAACTCCCACTTGCCCGTGGGTGGTTTGCCCAAGTTACAAACTAACAGTGCCACCTATTGCACATAGCTTCTGATGCAGACAGGAGATTTGTCTCTGGGTAGGGCTAGCTCAGGTTCAACACGATCCTTTAGTACAGGTACAGTGCTGTGCTTCCAAAACTGGTACAGGCTTTGAAATAGGGTACCAGCCATGGCCCCAACTTGCATCTAGCAGGGTTTGTTTATTCTAGTTTTAACCCATTTCTCTGGTCATGCATGGGTTCTGGAAGAAGTCACTCAGTCCCTTTATGCTGCTTTCCTCAGCACATCCTCTAGTGACTATTGCATTCTCCCCTTACACCAGGCAGCACAGAAACACACCACACTGTCTTGCCAAGTTTCTCATGCATACCTTGCTTTTCCAGCAATCTCTTGGAGATGTGAATTTAAAAGTATGAGAGATAAAGGAAAGCTGAGCTTTTCCAGCATCTTCTGCCATGGAGCAAGCTCAGCTGGCTTTGTCCATTATTGCAATGACAGAAAAAAGCCCTTTTTCCTGAGCTGTGGCAGACTAAGAAATTCCTGCTATCTCCAGAACTGGCCTCTCATGACTGTTGCCTCTGGGTCTGTCACGCTTACTGACTGCCCTGTCCCACTAGGCACTCTCGACATGGCAGGGGTCATAATCCCCCCAAACACAACACTACACACAATAGTCAAAGAGCAAACAATGGGAACCTGTTGTTGGAAAGCCAAATCAAAATATCCAAGTTATCTCCCTTACATACAGAGACAACCACCCTGTTCCTTTCAGGTCTGGGCTCTGATGCAGATATACATGAGGATAAAGGAAAGGAGAAGAAAGTAATCTTTTGTGAAATTGCTAACCTCAAGGCTGCATTTACTATCCAATATTAAGGAGTTAATTTTAATGGAATTGTATTTTGTATCTTAAACTTCTCTGACAGAATGAAAGGTATATCGAAACTTCCTCTTGCCTGTCTACCTCAGCCACTGACAACAGTCAAGACTGGCTGGAGAGTGAACTGGAGTTGTTCATTTTAGTAAAACTATGAGCTAATATCTTATTTTGACAAATCAATACCTGCCAAAGTTCTTTACAACAGGTTCCAAATTGTTTTTCAGCCTCATGTATGTATTGAGCTTTACTCAATGTTTGTAAGGAGAAACAAACAGGAACACTATGTGACAGTACACACAACTTTGCCCTGGTGAACACGACTGTATAGGTAATCTGATTATACAGATCACCTAACAAGTCTAAGCATATGATTATCTGTTGTCATTAAGTCTTTCTTGTTCCAGCATTCAAAAAAGGCCCCTTTCTCTTTTAATCTGCTTGAATCAGCACATACCCGTCATCCAGCTTTTGGTAGTAAATTTTACTTCATTTTAACCTATGATCAGACATAGGGACAGCACTTTAGGCTTAATGATCCTTAATGAATGTCTTATTTTTATGCCTTATTTTCACAATAACCTACAGTTTTAATATTCTAATAACATACCAATATTGTTTACATAACTGTAATTTAGTTCTAATGTTGTTGGTGAAGGTGTATTTCAAAGAAAGTGACTCTTCAGGTACCCTAACTATTGGATAGTCGAGTCCAAATGCCAATATTATGCACTTCACATCCATTTGGGTTCAATTACTCAAATGA
Organism: Brachypteracias leptosomus; assembly: GCA_013401335.1. NCBI lineage: Eukaryota > Metazoa > Chordata > Aves > Coraciiformes > Brachypteraciidae > Brachypteracias > Brachypteracias leptosomus. The sequence goes on along the minus strand of VYZX01008301.1, from coordinate 4,396 downwards.
TTTAACAACAAAACCAGCAAAATACTCACTTGTTAAGAGTAAACCTCAAGAAGTCTCATTGAAAGTTAACCTTGAAAATAGTTTTACAATTAATTTGAATTAGTTTTCTATTTAGCTACTAAAATAATTTCCCATAGATGGCATTATGCCAAATGTGATCTCTATTGCCTTTCTAGTGGCAGAGAGCTCATGATTATAAAATAAGTGACAAAATCAAAGGCTGTAGTGTGCTGCAAAATGGATCCTGGGGGAAACTCATAGCTTGCTGTGGTGCTGGAAACTAGAATACTTTCTTTTTCCCCCTCCTTTTTTTTCCCCATAGAACAGCAGTAACTATGTATCCAGGGGATGCTCTGCACTTTTACTTCTGAATTAAGAAAAAAAAACAGGCTGGATGAGCACATGATGAAATTGCTCGACACTAAAGAACAGCACATACATTCTTTGGGATCTTAAAATAATCTCCCAAGGGAACATTGTGGTTCTTCTTTGAAAATGACATGAATGCCAAATAAAGTTTCCCTGTACTGACTAATCCACCAGCTATCTATCATTCTGCCGGCCTGCTTCCAGGTCTAATTCCCCTTGTCCTTTTCTTGGCCTGACTGTACCGCTGTCCTTTGGACTTGTTACATTCACACCAGTGGCAACAGACAGCTTCCTCTTGGGGGAACCACCACTAAAAAACATTCTTCAGTGGCCCCTTTTCTACCTTTAATGCACACACAACTTCCTTGCCCCTGGTATTCTCAATTTGAACTG
>VYZX01008300.1:68030-136131 GCA_013401335.1 Brachypteracias leptosomus | reverse complement strand
GGGTAGGTAAGAATTCACACTCCAGACTTCCGTGCTGCTTTAGCACTGCTTCAAGAACAGCCATTTCTTGCTGAAGTTTTTTTAGGTTATTTTGCATAGCATTCTTCTGCTGCAAAGAATACACAATTGTGCCCAACTCAGTTTTAAAAAGTAATTTCTTTAATAAATGCTTGAAAATTAGAAACAGCAAAATTACTTTGAATTAGTTTTTAGAATTTGTTCTTAATGCAACTGTGGTGCTTTTACTGTAACAAATAATGCATACAACACTACATGAAAAGCAAAAACCCAAACAATCACACTGTCATTTTGCTGTTCAAATTATTTCAGCTTAGACAGCTCATCAGTGTTTAATCAGTCAGGAAAAAAAAACCCAAAGAACTACTGCACAGATCTCTTTAAGTCATTTTGTCCCAACTGCATTAGCCATTTAATAAAAAAATTTAATAGTGAACATCAAGTATTGAGCTTCTGCATTTTCCACCACTACTGAAAGCCCCAGAGACTGACTTTACAGCTTTCACGTACTTGTTTATATTCTAGAATGCAAACTGCTTTGGGAATTTAGTGCATAAACTCACCTGTGTAGTAAGGATTTCACCCTGAGAGAATAGTTCACATGAATCTTCCACAAGACTTGTTTCACTGTCATATTCAGATGCTTCACCTTGAAGAACGTGGAAGAAAATCTTAGTTAAAGAAAAAAACCCACTAAAAACAATAAACCCAACATTATCCATAATCTTTTACCACACAGACCTTTTAGACAACTGTTAACTATAATGATAAAGTGCCATGTTTTCAAAGCACTTAAGTTAGAAGCACAGATCTACTTTAACATTTTGAAGAATACCATATCACACATGGCAAAGTGAACAGAACTCAAACTTTTCAATAATGATTGAAGAGACATAAATGTTTGTGAAAGACAAAGAAGTCAAAAGAAGCACTACAAAGTTCTGCAGCCAATTTCAACAAACATTTCATCTGGGGAAACAGCTCAGACAGGCTGAGAAATTTTGCTGATAGATGCAAGTATCACATTGCAGTAAGAAAGTCAGCATTTCAGTCAAAAATTAATTCCCATAAGATAGACTCAGTCCAGCCACTAGTGTCCGATCTGTTCATTTTTGCTCTGAACAAAGAATACCAGAAGAGCTTAATTTTCAGGAAATAAACCATTCAGGGTTTTTTGTTTGACTGTTTAGGGCTAATGCATTCCTTTAAAAGAGCAAACACCACATAAATACAGAATGAAGCTTCTAATAACCGAAGTGCAATGACATTACAAACAGTTGCACAGAAAAAAAGAATAAAAAAAAAAAAATCTTGGTTTGTACCTAGGTTTGCTCCTGTGTTTGGGTCATCTTGGCATTCATCTTTGATGTTACTTTTGCTTCTCTTCAGCCTTCCATTACAACTTTGAGAAGTTTCTTTACTCTCATTGACATGGCTCACTTGTTTGGATGTATGAATTTCTGTTAAAGGTTTCTTCAGCTCTTGTGCTCCATCAGTTGATTCTTCAGACACGTTGGACTGGGAAGAAAACAAGTTGACGGAGCATTCTGACTCCTGGCTTGGTGAAGCACACCCATTACTTAGGGAAGCTTCTGGCATTTTCTGCATATTATTGTCATTGTGACTTACATTGTGAGGCAGCGAGATAGGACTTACTGATGACTCTATCACAGATGTCTCTTGTTTATTGATCTGCAAAGGTGTGCCTACTGATTTGCCAAATATTAATGTCTGAAAACATGGTAAATCTTCATCCTCACTAGATTCTTCATCTGAATATTGCAGTTTCTGCACTTTTCTTCGAGACCTTTGAATACCTCGAGATCTTGGCTTAGAACTAACATTTCTATTGTGTACTAGTTTTCCCTGGGTGCAGTCACTTCTTTTTACAAAAACAGCAGATCTCTCTCTCCTATCAGTTTCAGAAAAGCTGGTGCTCTCAGTATCATTGTCAGGGCACAGTAAGACATCAGGGGTTTCAGACAAACCTGTAAAATTACTACTCCCTTTAAGAGGTTCTTCTATAGCCTTTGTAAATGAATACTCAGGCATCCCTGTGCTAGCAGTTTGGGTTGCTTGTTCTTCATTCCTCTTTGCTTGTTTTGTTTCTCTTTTGCTACTTTTTATTTCAGTGACTTCACATCTGAATTCAGCAGGCCTTTGCTCACAAGTTGCAGGAGAAATCATTGATCTGGACTGAAAAGGTAGTATTGGTCCTTTGCTCCCAACAACTTTGGCCTTTCCTGCTTGATTACTTTCTGAACTGAAGCATATTTCATCAACTGTGTTTAAATCTGTTCTTTTAAAAATGTGGTCTTCTGCATTACTCTGATCACTGTGGCTTCTATTACTTTTGACTGGATTCTGTCTCAGCTCACTTTCTATCCCTGTGTCAGTTGACACAGCCTTTTCATTTCCCTGCTCTCTTCGTGATCTGTTTTTGTCTTCAGTATCCATTCTTATTGGTGTCAGATTGCCTTGATTTGCAACCTGTGAAACATCTTCTTTATGTTTCCCTGTGTGCATACATTCAGTGCTGCCAACAAAACAAGTCACAGGACTAACACAAGCGGATTCATAGGTCTTAAGATTCTCTTTGTCACAAACCCTACTCAAGCTCTCAGCAGTTTTCTCTTCCTGCAAGTTTTCTGGTTTTAAATATTTGCTATGCTTATGTTCTACCTGATCAGCATGTGATAACTTTAAAGTTTCAGAAGCATCATCTTCTACTGCACATGCCTTCATGGAAGTAGGATAAAGGCTAAACGAAAGGCGTTTTGAATGCCTAAATATATTTCGAAGATACTGTGTGTCTAACTCACTATCTTCACCTTCCTTCATCAAATCTGAAGCCTTTTTATCTATTGGCAACATTTCAGTTCTGAAGTCCCCTGGGACATTTTGTGTATCACATCCACTGTCCTGGGGAAAAGTAGTACATGCTTCAGTCACCTCTTCAGTTGGGTGGGAAGCAGTTTGTGCAACAGTCATTGAAGGAGACTGTAGGTGTAAAGGGTTATCTAGTATCTCACCTTCTTGAGAACCTGCATCAGGTGCAAAGCAACTACAGTTTGAATGCTGACCTGAAGATGTAGGCTTGAAGAGACTTTTCCCAGTTTCTGCAGTGTCAGGTGCATTCTTTAGACCAATCTGTATTTCACTTGCTTGCAGATCACCATCCTTCGGATTTGGGAGTAGCTTGTTAGTCAACACACCCTGGGGCTCACACAGGTCTTTGCATTCAGAAGCATGAACTAACACATTCCTTTGGACTCCAAGGGAAGATGCTTCATGATCAGTGTCGTATGTTCTTGCTCCCTTAATTACTACTCCTTTTCCTGGTTTTGTCATTTCTTCACAAAGTAACTGAAGCCTCCTGCTGCGCCTGACCTGTCTTTGCTCAGAATCAACATTCCTTGGTTCCTCACTGCTTGGGTAGCTATCAATCTGTGGCTCAGCTGGATCAGGTGAAACAGGGTTTCTATCTACTAACTGCAGAGCATACGTTGTTCTAGTAGAACGCTTGCATCTTTTTGCTGCAGAACTTCCTTTTTTAGTGTTTTTCTGATCACAGTTATTCAGTTCTAGCTCCCCATCATAGTGCTTGCCAGTTGCCTTTTCAGTAGCTTTTTTCCATATGGATTCTCTTCCTTCCTCAACTGCTGTTAGCATATTATCCTCACTATTCTCAGAGAGGTGACTCTCATTAACAGCAGAACTTTCATCACATCTTTTCTTTTCAGCATCTCCAAGGCACCAGTCAACACTTTGAGGGCACCCATCTACCTCTTCTAGATCTTTTTTTTTGATGAAATCCTCAGGTTGCAGGACACAGGCACTCTTCCTTTTTCGTTTCAGTCTGGTTTTGTTGGAATTATTCAAGCACTTCTCATCAGCAGCCACATCTTCCTTTTTTGTAGTAGGTAAAACGTCTCTCAAGATAACAGGGAGATTTGACTTCCTTTCTCTCTTGTATGTTTTCCCAAATATTTTGTCTTTGACGCTATCTGCTGTTTGCTTTGACCATCTGTTGTTTCCTTCAGCCACTGCAATTTCTGTGGAAACTACCATAGGGTTAGTCTTTTCTGAAATACAGGAATCTTTGTCTGATAAACCTGGATCTCCTTCACCTGAAACATCAGTTGCAGAATCATCCTGGGAAGAAGACAGAATGTCATTGCTTTTTGAAAACCATTCATTGACTTTCTGAATGCTTCGCTTCAGTCTCTTCCTAGAGACTTGATTCAGGGTAGCACAGTGAAGTGTCTCTAACTGAAGCAGTTTCTCCTCAGCAAGTTCTTTTTCAGGGCAAGAATCATTCTCAAGTTCATAAGTTTCCACAGCTTCCACATTTGGTACAACAATATCCATTTCCTTACTTTTATCCAACCTGCTCTCTGAACTATCTTTTATGTCAAGCTCTGTGCTTTCATTATTGCACAGAGTTTGTTCTGCATCCATTTCTTCTGTGTTTTTAAAGAAAGATGTAGCCCCATTCCTTAAGGGACTGGCATTGCCTATTCTGTCACACTGCTCCGCAAGTAGATGTACAGCAAGAACATTTAAAGGAGAACTCTGGTATTCAGTCATGTTCACTTGGCCAAATTTAGCATGTTCAGTGAAGCTCTGAGTGCTTTTCTTGCTCAAGCCTTCCTTCGAGAAATCACTTTCACCTAAAGATTTATAGATATTATGAATAATTAAGCCCTATTTCTCTACTGTGTTTTAAAAGAACCATTCTTATTTCCCCCCAAACCAGAATATTACACTGCACAAATCTCCCACTAGAGAAAGGGAGAAAGATCAAATTACATGTGACATGTTCATCCAACTTCTTACATGAATTACCAGACTGTGCTCTCAACTTGTATTATAAGGGATCCTATGGCTTATGTAAAATAGAGCAAGTTTTGCTCTTTGATCAAGTTACTTTTTTCCCTTCTGTTCCTGTGCACAGAATATCCACATTTTAAGCACCTAGTCCACAGGTATCCTCTTGTATTACACTGTCACTAGCTGTAATCATCAACAAAACTGCAACAGACAAGACTGCAAGTATATATATATTTAATTATGTGAAATAAAAATGTAAACTTGTGGTCTTTCTTTCAAGCTTAATCATTTTTTGTCACCAAAACAACAAACTCACCTACAAAATTTGGTAGAATGATTCCTTCAGCATCCAACTTGCTAGGCTGTATATTGCAGGAATATTCATTCCCCTTCTCAGCACTCTTCAGTTCTAGCTTTTCTTGAGATGAAGTCTGAAGTGCTCCTTTGTCTTCTAACCTGTTGAGAAGGGAAGTCTACTTTCATTACAGAGAAAACCACAATAGACAGAAGATGGTACTTCGTTTTCCCTTTTTGCTCTGTGAAATAGTTTTTTGAGAAGTCACGCTGCATAACTGACACTTGCCACAACTAGATCCCTTCAGAGTTCCAGGCATTTCTTTAAAAGATCTCCTCCCACATTCCTGCATTGTAAATTTACTTTCTAAAGCATAGTACAAGCTTTCCTCTTGAAGATCTATTGTCTGTGTAAGCAACAAAACACTTAGAAAACAGCTTTAAAGCATACTACATGACAAACTGATGGGAGCCAGCTACTCTGATGCCCTTAAAGTTGAAAATCACCAGTCAGCTTGAAGAATTCTGTCAGTCCTATGCTAAGAAACTAAAACATAGAAATGAGAATACTGAACTATTATCTTTAGAAAATAAGAATTCCTTAATCACCTTTACTTACCCAGTATTGCTTGCCTGTTTGGAAAGCTCTTCTGATGAATCAGAACCTAAAACCAAATCAGCTGTTACTCTGATCGGCAAGGTGACTTGTGTTCATTATCACAGAAGCATACACGCTTAGTTCTTCCTAGAGGTAGATGCTTTCAACTTTTATCAGATGAAATACAGTTCAATTATGTAGTGTTTTACCAAACTATAATTATTTCTGTGCGTAAATATCTACATGGCTCCAGCATAAAATTCTGTTTAAATTCAGTGGCTGCTAAAAGAGAGCTACTAAGAGTTAATTAGCTATGAGTCAGTTTCTAATTTCTAAATTTATACATGAAACATCTGCTAGTATTTAGAATTTTGAACTGGAAGTAAGAGCAATATATTTGAAAATCTGTCTCAGATCCTTTGATTGATCTTGGCAGAAGCAATAAGGAAAAAGGAGAGGCGATAAACACTATATGTTAAACAGAGCAATTCCTTCTTTGAAGGAACAGGAATCAAATGAAATATGCACAGCATCTATCTTGTTTCTGGCAGCAGTCAGCAGTAGATAAAAAGGAAATTCTGAAAAACTAGGATAGACAGAAATGAAATATTCTTTTCTCAATTAGATTTCATTCTTATCTCTGGTTATTAACTAGAGCCTCAAGCACTGGTGACAAGGCTTAATATTCTTTAGAAAACAGTAGTTATTAGTTATATATAATTTTTCCACATCTGCAAGCATCTTCTCTTCCTTGGATCTTGTACACTGAGCCTTAAGGGTTTACTACACCAGTGCTATTTCCTACAACATAATAAATTATATAAAACACCCTTTGATTTACCAACTCTGAATTAGCCACCATCTGTCCCCCATGTTCTCATTTTGGGTGTTAAGGAGAAATCAGGCTTTATAAAGACTTAACTTTACCACCTTTCATTTCTTTGTAATGACTATACATAAGCTCAACTAGTGTAGATCTACAACAGATCTTACCAATCTCAATATAAATCCCCTTTTTTGAGTCACATTTCTGGGTTTTGTTTCTTAGGGTACCCCTTTTGACCTTGGTATCTGTAAGCTGTTTATCCGCATTAGCTTCCTGCTGACAGGAGAATAGAAAAAAACAGTTATTTACAACAGTAGACTATTTCCAAAAAATAAGTAATAATTATTTATACTACATATGAACTAGCATTTAAATTGTTAGCCTCTATAAAAAAAAATCCAATACATGTAATTTATCACACTGATATGAGTAACGAAATATGTTAATAGAAACAATTATCAGGTATTTAACAGCTGAAATCATTGCCAGTTTTATCTTATTTCAGTTCAGCATAGAGCAGAAGAATCAAGAAAGAACACACTATGACAAACTCATATACTCAGCAATCATCCTAAATTAGGTAATGTCTTAAGAATTCTTAAGATGTGTTCATGGTCTTGCCACTAAAAAAAAGTAAAAATCCTACCAATATTTAGATAAGCTCATTAAACAAGCAGTACAAAAAGCTTCCAATCCTAGCTTTAGGAATAGAATATATTATGGCAGTATCTTTAAGTTCAGGTCATTTTATGCAAACTTTTAAAAATAGATTAGAAAGACAAAAATTTTAGATGTCTTTCTCTGGAATAATAAAGTGAAACAGTGTTCTGAAAGCAACCTGAAATCTCCTATTCCATTCATTTATGTATATGCATGAATACACATTTCAAATAAAACATTGAACAATGCATGAAAATAAACTGGGGAAAAAAAATACCAAGGTGCAGTTTTCTTGTCCATTTTCTTTAACACTTTTTTTCCTCTTTCTGAAGCCCTTACTTTGGATGACAGAACTTTCTTTACACAGGAACTCAGCAGCAGTGGCTTCTGTGGATGTTTTAGTGAACCTATGACTGTTTAAAACTGAAAAATTCAATTGAAAAAAAAAAAATTCTTACACTGAGCATAACAACAGGTATTATAATATATAATGTTTACTAATATAATAAAGAGAAGTGTGGCCAGCAGGTCAAGGGAGTTGACTCTCTCCCTCTGCTCCACTCTGGTGAGACCCCACCTGGAGCACTGCATCCAGCTCTGGAGCCCCCAACACAAGTGGTGCATGGACCTGTTGGAGTGGGTCCAAATGAGGACTGGGGAAATGACCAGAAAGCTGGAACACCTTTCCTACGAGGCCAGGCTGAGAGAGCAGAGCTTGTTCAGCCTGGAGAAGAGAAGGCTCCAGGGAGACCTTACTGTAGCCTACCAGTATCTGAAAATGCAAATGTAAAAATCTTATTCAAAAAAAAAAAAAAACCAACCAAGGGGGGGAGGAATGAGGATGTGTGCACATTCACAACACTTACACTTTACTCCAGTGTCAAGCTCAAATGCATTGATAGTTTCCAATAATGCCTCAATTAGTTGCTTAAATCTGGAATTTTCTTTCAGACTTCTGAAATGACATCACCACATGAGTTGTTTTAAGACAAATGTATAGATCAACTATTAATAGTTCTAGAATTTAGGTTGAACAAACAAAAAAGAGTAAAACTCCAAAGTAGAAGATGAGACAATGAGAAATTGTTGCCAAGGAATAACAACACAATTTCCCAAAACAACCATTACAATGGGAATTAAAACTATCAAAGTGAAAATTTAATATTTTTCCTCATGTAGATTTAGCACAGAGAAACTGGGTGTAATGACTGAACAATAATACTGTCTATGTTTGATAACACAAACATCTGCTAAGAATGGTGTCTTCATCTGCAATCACTTGAAAAAAAGTTTATATTGAGGTAAAGCACTAAAGAGTTACTCCTTCAGAAACTGGCAGTTTACTTAATAACCACCTTGTTTATTTCAGTCTTCTGCTAAGACATTTTTAAGACAATGATTAACTTTTCCTTAGAGTTCAAACTTCTCCTCCTCAAGCCCACTTGACAAGATGCATTTTACCTCTTGGTAACCTCAGTCTTACACAGAGGACACTGTATTGCATCTTTTTTCTTTTTGCTGAGGAGTTTGAACATGCAGAACCTAGGAAAAGAAGAATAATCACAATAGTAACAAAAAGGGAGGATTTTTTTTTTTTCTTTAAAACTGAGCCTGGGGTTGCACCACTTAGTATAGATCCTTTGTTATCAAGTTGAATACTTGTATTCTTGTTCTGGTGTTACAATGAATTAATCAATACCCTTTGACACATCTGTGAAACCGCAGTTATTTCTTATTCAGAATTGATTTTCCCCCTAAAATAGATATACCTTAAGTTACCAAAACACAGTATACATCTTTAACATTAAAGAAAAGAAGTATACGTGGAGAATAGGAATAGATTGACTAAGCATTACAATAACAAGTTTTCAAACCTACCTGCAGAATATGTGATCACATTTTGTTGAAACTGGCTCTTCTACCACATCCAAGCTACAAAAAGAAAATTGAAGGAAAACAAGAACACAGAAGTTACATATAAAATAGAGGCAACAAAATGAGATTCATAAATAGTCACTTTTCTGAACTTAAAAGAAAATAATCTTGGTGGGACATATTTGACAATTTTTCATTTGAGAATCAGGTACAGTAACAATTACTGTCAAAATATGATATATACCTATCTACTGGCTTTTCACAACCTTTGTCTGCCTCTGGCAAAAAGACAGCATTTTCTGGAAATGCCAGGTCAGCAGGGTAGGAAGCTTGGTGTTAGAACACTAGTGTCCTTACTAGAATATAACAGCAAAACACAGGTTCTATCTTGCACTTTCTCATTTGAACCTTATGAAACATCGAGATACTTAGCCTTAAAATACAATTATTTTTGCTTCCCGATAACCCATTGAACTCACGAAGCATTTGAAAAGAAAGGAAAACAAAGAGAGAAAACCAAAAGATTCATGAACTGTACTAATACAGGGTTCATATTATTCTCCTGGCATACCATATGGGGCACTCCAAGTTCTTCTGCATAGCTGAAAGCACATTTTGTACATCTCCAATAGCAATCACTGACACGTCCATCCTTCACACCCAGAAATACTCTACACACACACAAAAAAAAGTAATCAGCTTTGTTTATGATCTGCTGCATCCCACGACAATGTTTTCTCCTAGATAGCTTTTCTATAACATGCTGAACAATAATACTTTTACTTATAATACAAATACTTAGCTGCTATTTCTTGAGTGAGGCTTTACATGAGTGGATTTATTACTCAATATTTACAGTTAAAAACTATCAAGTCTCTTGCAGCCAAAGGGGCAAATTGAATTAGCATTCAGCAGAAACTCAGCAAGGACACACACGGGCATAACAGTGAAAACGATGAGCTTTCTAGGTGAAAAAGGGTATAAATAGAACAGCAGATGTGATTATTTAAAGGACCCTGGGAACTGTCTACACCAACCAGCACAGGTAAGACCCAACAGCAAGTATCACAAATGCTGAAAACAACCCGAAACCCCTTGGCCTTTACCCGGCAGCAAGTCGGGAGCAGGGACGGGCCCTGTAGCACGGCCTGGCAGCACCCAGCTCGCTGCCCTCCGGCCGCCCGCCCTGCCGCCACGGAGAGAGCCGGTTGCCCCTGATGCAGCCGCCCCAGACGCTGCCGAGGCGAACCGCGGCCCCCCAGGCTAGAGCCACTCGCCCGGCCTAGAACCACTCACCCACCCTCAGCAGCCGCCCTGCACCATCGCATTTCGCGCCCTTTCCTCCACCTCGGGACAAGGCGCCCGAGCAACCAATCCCCGCACACAACCTACAACATGTGAGCCGAAAAGCATCCTCTTATCAGCTGATTCCTGTCGCGTGACCCTCCTGCCGGGGCGGGGCGATGCCGGGAAGGCCACGGCTGATTGGATACGCCGCCGCCGCGCGGATTTCACCGGAGTGCGCAGCCGTCGGTGCGGTGCATTGTGGGAGCTGCTGTTCCGTCTCGGAAGTGCGTGTCTGCCGATGCCCCACCCCTCTGCGCGTTCCCCGGCTCTGTTTATTGTTGTGGTTCTACAGACCTGGCCCCGCCCCCGCCAGCCAACCAGGGGCGTGAGGAAGATGAGTGACAGGCGAGCCTTCCAATAGTCTGGCGCGGATGGCGAGGGGCTGGCCGCGCTCGGACCGCCATGTTAGGACCGTCGGGTTGCCTGCCAGGGCTCCTTCGGCCGCCTTCGGAGCGCGGCATGGAGCCGCAGGTGAACCTCCGCGTCACCTGCCGTGGCGAGACCCAGAGTTTCCTGGTGTCGGACTCAGCGCACACGACGTGGGCGGACGTGGAGGCCATGGTAAGCGCTGTGTGTTCCGCCTCGCCGTGGGAGGCAGGGTGAGGGCCCTCCGCGGGCAGCGCTGCTGCGGTGCCGTAGCTGCGGGGAGCGTCTCGGTGAGGCGACGGGCGGGTAAGCTCGTCTTCAAGGGCCTTGCAGCTTCTCTCTTGGCTTTCTGAGCCGTGTCCCCCACTTCACGGGCTGTGAGAGAGGGTGTTTTTTTCGGCTGCAGTCTCAGCTTCTCTTTTAGCGTTGGCAGTAGATTTTATTTCTGTAACATATGTAGTGTTACGAAAAGGCTGTTTTGTTTGGAGCTTCTTGTAGGTCGCTTGTTTTCCTGTGTGAACAGGTGGCCTGAACGTTTGTGGGGAAAGAACGGAAGATTGGCGAGGGGGGTTGTAAACAAGCTCAAATGACTGCAGCTGGGCTGTCGGAAAACACAGTTATCACACTAATTGTTGCTCAGCTTTGCATGCTTGACGAGTATCTGTGTTTACATAACACTCGTCTGTGAAGGACTTAGGGGCGCCTTATCGAACATGCCTAAGATTCCTGCCCTGCTGTGGGAAAGATCTAAACAGTGTGAGACTACACCTGTGAAACCCTTGATACCTACAGGAGAAAGCAGCTTGCTTTCAGCTTAAGCTTTAGCTGTTGCTGTCTAGCAAAGTCTGTGCCTGTGTCACCGCTTGGTGCCTTGGCCCTGGGGCTGCTGTGAAGATTCCCCAGTTGGAGAGGGGATAAGGTTACTATGCATTTCAGCCGTGGTTTTGTGGTTGTTCCTTTGTTTTCAGCTGTTACAGATGCTTGGTTTGGGCCCTTTGAAGTACAGTCTAGTCTTCATGTCTCCCATTCTTTTATTCATTGAAGTAGATATGGTGAAGTAACACTCTTCTCTTGACTATAGGACATTTTCCTGAAGATTTATCTTTGGGATACTGAGCTACTAATAAATTTTTGGTTTCGTGTTTCCTGATGCCTTTTGTGTGCTAATTTGAATATAACTGTTCTTGTTAGTGGCCCATGCGTGCATAGACAGTTGCTTACAAAGGTCTGTATGTCATGCCCTTGGTATATCAAAGAGATTTTGTTAGGATGTTTATTTTCAGTGCTATTTAGTGAAAAGTCCTGTATTAACTTGGGTTAAAATTGTATGGTAAGAATTCTGTTAGTTGTGACGTAGCTGTAGTGATTTATTGTTTTTTTTAAATCTGTAGCAACTGTTCTGTTATTTTAGCTTGCTCTCAAAGTTACATCTTAAGAGTTCTTGCCAGTATTTTATTTTCTTTCAGTTCTTTTTTTTTTTTTTAGCTAACATAGTCCAGTGTACCCTGTAGGAGGTTCCTGCATTGTGAATTACTCAAATTCAAAGTTTGAACTGTATCATCTTCATTCATTGTATTTCAGTCTTCTAGAAGAGGTGCTAGTTCAGGCTTAAAATGGTGGCAAGTAGACCCTCCAGGAATGTTTGAACTAGTCAGAATCCTACCTGCATCAAAGCTGGAAGCAGATTGCTCTGTAGGCATGGTGTTGCCCTTAATCTTAAGTAGTCTGAGAGGAAGGGTGTGTTTGTTCAAGGTGTGGTGTTCTATTACAGTGACGATTCTCCAGCTGAAGTAGTACCACTGGCTGTCTTTGCACTGTTGAGTGAATTACTGTTTTGAGGTAATATCAATTAAACTGTCTTTCCTAAGATTTGGTGTATTACTAAACAGGTCTGCTGTTTGTAGGGGATAACCCAATCTCTGGCTCTATCTTGAGGTCTAGGGAAACAATGTGTGGTAGTAGAGAACGTAGATGACAGACCACAGTTTCTCCTTGGCAAACTGAGTTGATTCTCTCACTGGACTCCTCAAATTAAGAAGAATAATCTGCCTGTAGCACATTGATTGCAAAATGTGTGTAGCTATGTCATTATGCTCTTGTGGTGCTACCTAAGTACCAACCATCTGCTGTCTTCTGAGGCTGTTAGTGTTCTTCTGTTGGGTCTAGGCAAGCAGACTGTGTCTTGGATTTACTGCAGAGAGAGCTTTTGTGGAGAAAGACAAAGCTTGTGTAGGTAAATGATACAAAAATGCATATGAGCCTCAAAGGCTGTTATTCAACAACTGCCTTTATTTATGGCTCATTTGATGCTGTTCGTTCTGCCCTACTGATGCAAAATACAGAATAACTGCTCAGCTTTATTCTGATTCTGACCTCTGTGATGGCTTTGTATGTTCAGATGTACAGTGCATCAGCCAGTGAGTGGCATAAGGAGATATTTTCCTCTATTTAGTACTTGAATTAATCCTACTTTATCAAAACACAAGTAGATCCGTGGAAAAAAGGCTGATCACCTGTATAAGCTGTCTTCATGATGCTTTTTTTGTGAAAGTTGACATTGGGTGATTGTTTACTTTAGCCTTTGCATATTGCAGTGTTTACCATGGCTGAGTTTGTTAACCCTGAGCTAGTCCTCTTATAATGGAAAGGTTATTATTATTTATTTTGGGATAAACATTAACTAGAGAAGGTGAAACATGAAAGAAATGAATTTTTTCTTTTAATTGCAGGAAGTTAGTAAAGGTTGGAAGTAAGGCACTGGGGAGAGTTGTTCAAGTCCAGAAGAATGGATTTTGTGAAACTGTGTTTATTTCAACTGAGAGACTGGAGGGAGGGATGGAAGGGTTAAAAGATTTTTTTTAAAAAAAAAATATATTTTTCCCCCTGTTAATAATCATAATTAACAGAAAACATCTATAGTCCTGTCTCGTGATTTTTCTGTTCTTTTTTCCTTACAGGTTAAAGTTTCATTTGACCTGGACAATGTTCAGATCAAGTACATTGATGAGGATAATGATGAGGTAAAATGTGCCACCCCACCCTCCCAACAGGTCTGCCAAAATATGACTGATGTGAACCTTTCTGCCTCTTGATAGTTTGTAGTGGGTCCTTCAGGAATGTCTATTATGCAGATCAGAGGCGATTTTTTTTTTTCTCCTTTGTTAAGAAAATAGCTGTTAGTTTGTGGTTTCACTCTTAATGTAGCATACTTATTTTAAAGTATTTTTTTAGAAGATCTACTGCCTTTCTTTCTCCCACCCTATAGAAACAGCCAGTGGTCCTATGTGCTCTGAGGGAGTGATACTTCTGTTGAGGGACTTTTTTCATTTTTAATTTTATGAGAATAAGGTAGTTGTAGCTATTTGTGTTTGCAGCCATGGTAAAGTCCTGTCTTTTCAATCTATGCTCTTCCCTTTGAAAAATGTAGGTCCCCTGTCATTAGCATATGTTTACTTCAGTGATCTGGTGTACTCAAATCCTCTGCTTGTTTTATGCAAATACTATAATCTCCAAGCAGATTACAGACTCAGAAAACAAATTGGTTATTTCTAGTTGTCCTTGTTGGGTAACTTCCGGGTCACATAACCTCACCCTCTCATATTCTTTCTGTTTAGAGATTTAGAGAAGAATGTAGCTCTCAAACAGAATGTAACTTCTGCAAACTGTATTCCTCTGCTTGATTTGTAGCTCTGTGAAATTGCAGAGATGGGAATTTTTGGGGTCCCCCCCTTAAGGGCACGTGTCATAATGCTTCCAGCAACATTTCGGGGAAAGATTCTCCCTTTATTTCCTGGCCTGAACCTGCATAAGTATATAGATGCATCTGTTCAAGATCTTTTTCAAATACTAATGGAGTAAACATTGTTCAGAATCACACAGTGTTGTAGTGATTAAATAGCTTCTTGTATTAGTAACTTCTGCGTGCAAAATTGATAAATGAGCACTTATAGAAGATAGGCTTGGCTTGTATCTAAATCATGAAACACTTAACTCTTCTTTTGTTGAGCACTAAAAGCAGCTGGGTCCGACGTCCGTGTGCTTGTATAGTGATCCCAGTGGTGTGGGTGCCAGCTTAATTCCAGTAGCTGAGACCACACTTGTTCTGGGTGCCCGTAGGTGCTAGAGACCTTGCTTGTTGTGCAAATCTAGTGAAGGACACAATCTGCTCCAGAACACCACAACATGGATTAATGATTAAACAAGGCAGCAATAACAAGTGTCTGAAGGAGTGGTGTTTTGGTAACTCTGAATAAAAGTACATTTACTATGAAAACTTCTTATTTTTAAGAGAGTCACAAAAGCATGTCAGTGACTGTTACTCACTATTATTTCTCTTTGCAGGTCTCCGTGAATAGCAAAGGTGAGCTGCTACTTTACTGAGATTAAATCAGTAAACAGACCCAAGATGTTGTTCATGTTTTTGCAGAAGCAGCTGAGAATGCTTGCTTTTTGATTTTTAGATCTTATGTATGATTTGGCATCAAGTTCTTCCCAGAGGAAGAAGTTTCTGATTCATAGGAACAAATTGGAAATAACTAAATTAATGGAATGTTAAGTCTGGGTTGTGAGAACGTTTGCTTGTTGCCATATATACAACTTCTTCTTTCAGTAGTGCTATTTTAAATGAATGTGCAGAGGGTGTGGGAGACAATCCTTGATTTAAGGGTCCCTAAATACTGTGTGCTATACTTACATCTGTTGTTTGAAACAGGAAGAATTCACATTTCTTTCCTTTTTTTCTTTAGAGGAATATGAAGAGGCTCTGAAGGTAAATGCTCTCTTTGACTTTTTTCAGTATGTTAATTGTTCTCTGATTAAAATTGGTGTAGCTGAGAAAAAAACCCAGCTTTACCTGGCCTGTGGAAATCAGAATAGCTCAGTTTTCTGGGTTTGGACACTAGCTTGAATGTTTTGCTACAATTTTTTTTTTTCCCATCCAGGTGAATCTTGATTTGTATAAATTAGTTGAATGGGCAGTTGTGGTTCAGGGCCCAGAGCAGGAAATGGATGAGTTCAGTGGCTGCCTATCTCCAGTGCTTGAACAGTGATCCCGTGTTTGGCAATACTGGCCTGTAAGGAGATCCCTTTAAAAACCTTGCCGTGTAGACTTTATTGCCAGAGAGTACAACATTAAAACTTTAATTGATATCAATGCCTACTTCATAAACAGTTAATTTTAAAATAAGAACTGCATGCCTTTAAATTTTGGTTGTACAATATTAATGCTTTTGGAACTTCTTGCTCATAGTCTGAATATCAAATCTGATAATAATTTGAAAGAAATAATAGATTAAAATTTTGCTCTGAAGTTCCTGGACAGAATCTCTATTGTTTACTGGCTCATATGAACAGCTTTATTGTAGATAGAAAAATTCCTGCAGAATATATGCATAATTATCCTTTGTTTATAATAAACTTTTTGATAAGCCTATTGGTAACATTTAAGAAAGGCAGAATAGAATATCAGCTGACTGTACTTTGGCATTTCACTCAGTTTTTCTTTGTGTCAGCCTTTCCCAAACCTCTTCAGTGTAGTGTTGTGCTGTATTTTCATGGGATTTTGTATGTTGATTTTAAGTGGAATAAATATCATGTATGTATGTGCTGTTTATTTAGATTGCAGTTAAACAAGGAAATCAACTTCAAATGAATGTGTACGAAGAAAACTCTTCTCTGAGAGAAACTTCACGTTCTTGTTCTTCACAACTATATGAAAAAACAGTGACAGAGAAGTTGGCATGTCTTAGAGATGAGAAGAAACCCCTTTTGCACTATTCCATGCTAGCTCAGGGGTTAGAGGAAGACTTAGAAAATGAAGAGGAGCTGACTATTCAGGTAGGATGCAGAGTTGGATTATATGTTCATTAAAACAAGGAAGTCATAAGTGTAATTCATGTTACAGACTGATCACCATCTTTACCCATACATAAAAACTGGTGAGTTCATAATTGGTCATCATTTTCGGCTATTTGCACCCATTGAAGTTTGCAAAATTGTTTGAATGTCTTCAAGAGAATATTTTGATGCTGCATTTAGAAATACAGATTCTTTCATGTTGACCGTTCTTAAGAACAAGACAGTTGGTCTCCTGAAGTCCTGATTCCCATCTAGTAACTTCTGGTTGACTTGATTTCTTTTGCTTTGATGTGTAATTACTCTCTAATGCTAATAAGGCAGAAATCTTTCAGGGTAATGTCAGTGGTTTCCTTGTGCTGCTTTTCCACTGTTTCCTGAAGAATTTGAAATCTATTTTTTTGTAAAGACACTTGAAGGGAGAGCTATTTGAAAGTAGTTAACTTGCTGTATTGAGGGTTTTTTTACAGCTTTGCATACTTAAGCTTTGTGACTTATTTTTATGGGTGTTTTTTTTGTTGTTTGTTTTTTTTTTCCCCCAGCAAAAGTTAAATCCTGCTAGAACAGGAAGAGCAAATGAAAATCCTCCAGAATGGTTTACTAGCTACTTGGAAACAGTAAGTTTATTTTCTTCTGAATTC
This sequence comes from Brachypteracias leptosomus, assembly GCA_013401335.1. NCBI lineage: Eukaryota > Metazoa > Chordata > Aves > Coraciiformes > Brachypteraciidae > Brachypteracias > Brachypteracias leptosomus. The sequence goes on along the minus strand of VYZX01008300.1, from coordinate 118,820 downwards.
TAGTATTCTTAGTGGGTGGAAAAGATACCTGTGATGCCTAACTCTATACATCAGATCACACTTGCTTTCAGTACTTGTGACCAGGGTCTTAAAGGGCCTTTAGACATCTAATCACTTTGCCATTGTGGTAATAAATGGAAACTAGATGTCTAACCGTGACTGAACAGTGCAGGTGTTGACCTGGAAAAAGAAAGTTTGATACGTTCCACTTCTTATGAAAAGTGGATTGTTTATGCACTTGATTGATTTGAGTGTAATTTTAAATAGCTCCCATGATATAATCCTTGTTGCATTCCAGATAGTCATGGGAACTTCAGAGCACTCATCATGAGAGAGCATGAAATACAATGTTGCTGTTGGAGGCTCTTGTTTGACCAGTTTCAGTAGGGTAATACTTAAGGTTTCCTGAGATTTGATGCATGGCATTTGATGACTTTGCTCTTCTTGATTGTTCAGTTTAAGAAAATACTTTGGGAGACCATTGAGTACAATCTATAGGTTAATAGGGTGTGGGTGTTAACTTGTTTTGAACACCTAATAAACATTACAAGAAACAGTTGGATGTGAATACTAAGAATAAATTAGCTAGCAAGTTCTTGAAACTAAAAGGGACAGTGTACAATAGTATATGCACTTATCTTTAGGTTTTTTTTCTCGAGTCTCCTTTCCTTTGCCACCTCTTTATACAAACTAAAGAGAGCGGGACTTAATGCTTGTGTTTAAAACATCACTGATAGATGAAATCAAAACTTAATGACAGACTTCAGAGGGTTTTGTTGGGAGTTGTGTTAATTGTCTCAGAGATTACTTTCCTTCCCTTGGTGCATCGTTATGGAAGAAGAGCCTTAATATTGTAAGCATGAGTATATGATTTTTAATTTGCATTGTTAAGAGCTATGGGCTGGTGTTTTCTAAAATACAGATACTCTTTGAGGAATGTGATACTTGTTTAATTGCATCTAGAATGCGCTGTGGGGATGGGAAGTGGTTTCTGAACTGATTTATGACTTAGTTTGGGAGACCTGGGACAATGTAATCCAACTTTTGAAACTGCATAAGTGTGTCTTAACCATGACTACTTTAATTTTTTTCCAGTTCAGGGAACAAGTAGTTAAGGAAACTGTTGAGAAACTGGAGCAGAAGCTATATGAGAAGCTTGTTCATCACAATCAGCCTCCAGATTTTTCTGGGAGCTCTATTACAGCAGAACCTCCAACCTCAGAGAGCCAGTCACAGAACGGCAACCAGTGTGACTGGCTGATCTCCTGCTGCAACTGCCAGGCCCGAATTGTCGGAGTTCGCTACCAGTGCAGGTAGAATATGATGAGATGGGAGTGTGGGAAGCCTCACGTGTAGGGCATGTGTCTGAGAAACTATCTTGGTGTGGTAGGCTTCTGGTTTTCTAATCTGCAGCATGCTGTACATTTCAGAACGTCTAGTCTGTCTCACAAACAGCTTGTGCTCTCTGCTGTGGTGACTGGACCTTACCTGCATCAGAGGAAGATTAACACTGTTTTGAGAAAACCTAATTGTTAAAGGAGTGAGAGAGCTTTTTAACACTCACTATGTTCTCAAACGTTCTTTACATTTTTTGCATATAAAATAAAGTAATTGTAAAGGAAAACATTTCACTGAGTTCAGTTAACTAAAAGAAGGGCAAAACTTAAAACTACCAGTCTATAATAGTCTTTTATTTGGTTCTGACAGTCAGTGAGACTAAGGCAGGTCATGCTTTTCTTTTTTTCTTTTCTTTATTAATGATCTCACTGTTGTCAGTTTAATAATACGAAATAGATTTTGTTGAGTGTCTTAAGTGAGGTTTTTCTTTGAATGAGTCAATTGCTGTGAAGTTAAGTATTTTATGACCAGGCAATAGCAATGAATGGAATGCCAGCAGCATTTTTTTCTTTGGATGTTTATTTTTCTTGCTGGCAGGAGATGACAGGCTGGTTTTAGGTCCTGCAGGAACAGGACTGCTATCTCGTTTGCATTCCTGAATACTTCCCTTGACTTACCCTCTGTATTTTCATAAGTATGATGCTGTTTCTGGCATTGGATTTCATTGTAATATTTTATTCTTTGTAGCAACAATTGTCAGTCACTTGTGCTAAAAGAAGCATCAGTTTTTCAATATATATTCAAGAAGGAAGTGGGAACTGTGTTGCAGTTTTGCCAGAAAGAGGGATACTGATCTAGATAATCCAGATGACTCCAAATATTGATACATAAGTGAGAGAACCAGCTTCTGTTTCACCTGGGCACTGCTTACAGTGGTACTATGATACAGAGTTGTTTCTCAGCAGAAATGTTAAGGATTAATTATCCTTTGGTGGCTAGTGCATTAATTCTTTGTCTGCTTCTTGGTAACCTTCAGCCTTTTCTGCTTTGTAGCCTTTGTCCAGCCTACAATATCTGTGAGCAGTGTGAAGCAGGGATGTATGCACATGATCCTAATCATGTCTTGTTAAAGCTGCGAAGACCTGTGCTGTGTGTGGCTGACAATTACAGCCTTGCAGAGCTCTCACCTCGCCTGCCTGCTACTCTGGAGCAAGTCAGGTAAATGGCTCTTGTCAGTACCTGACAAGATTATCCTGATAGCAAAGTGGAAACACTCATATTGGAGTTGATGTTCAGCTTTTATTCTAGATTTAGAGATAAGAAATGGAAATGGTACTCAAACTTTATTGCGAGCAGCTGAAAATAGCTATATGCTTATAAATGGTCTAAGTCACAAATCTTACAGCATTTTTAATAACAAGGTAGAAAAGGCAGTTTTGTGTCATGGGTGGGTAGCAGACTGAGAGCTTGCATTTTCTTTGAGTGTACTGTAATATGCCTTCAAGTTTGCTCTTTCACTGAGGCCATTCAAAATAACTTCACAAACAACTATGAAGATGTTCTTTTAAAATCATCTGGTACCCAGTCTAGAAGCATGAGACATTACCTGAAGTGTTCCCTTTGATACAACCGTGTTGGCTAAAGCTAAATTTTAATCAATTTTAATGTTATAACAAGGTGGCTTGTTTTCTCTGCAGGCTCCAGAAGCAGATGGACAAAAGATTTCTGAAGGCAGAAAAGCAAAGACTACGAGCAGAGAAGAAACAGCGAAAGGCAGAGGTCCGAGAGCTCAAAAAGCAGCTAAAATTGCACAGGAAAATACATCTGTGGAACTCTGTCCATGTACTGGAAACTAGTGTCTCACCTACTCTGAAATCTGAGAGTCTCCAACCTAATACCTTCTTGTAAGATAATGTTGTTAGCTGAACGTTTATTAGTTGTTCTGTCTGACCTTTTGTGGTGAGACCAAGTTAAAGTAACAGGAGGAAGGGTATGAAATTGCTCATTTAAAGTATCATTTGTACATTGGACCTTGTGAGAATTTTGTCTAAATGGAGTTTGCAAGGTGGAGTGTTCTGGTTTTATTTTGGAGAAGAGTAGGAGAATAAAAGAGGCAACTGATGATTATTACCAGAAACTTAGCTACAAATGCTCCCTACAAATGTAAGTAAGGTCAAATAAAAGACACTAATGTTTAGACCAGTCTTTTTGATTCAGCGTCATAAAGATAATGACTTCATTATCCAACAAAGTAGCATAGCCTGAAGTGCTGTCAGACCAAATCAAATGAAGAACAGTGAACTTTTTCACTGTTAAACCTGAGTTCTGTAATTATAATAATATTCTCCCAAATAAGCAAATATTGTTTGATGTTTGTTTTCCTTCATCAAAGGAAAGCAAACTGCTCTGTTGCGTTTAGACTCAAGATGAAAGCAGTAGCTAGAACATTAGCATTTTGAAATACTTCTAGACATATAAGAAACTAAATGTCCTCTCTGTAGCCAGTGAAATAGTAGCTATGCAACTTCCTCAGTTTTGGTGGGTTTTGGTGCATTTGTGTTTGTTTCCTCCTCCCAATCCTAGGAGTCCTAGTCAACCCTTCCAAGCAATCGTCCCTATGCTAAGTGCAGTATTTGTGGATGAGAATTTGCCAGATGGGACTCACTTGCAACCAGGAACAAAGTTTATCAAACACTGGCGAATGAAAAATACTGGCAATGTGGAGTGGAGCTCAGACACAAAGGTATCTTGCCTTTGCTACTTTTAAACACTAAAATAGGTCTGGAAGATAATATTTGTATGCATTAGGAATCTGAATTCTCTGTCAGAACTTGTTTAGGATTTCATTTGTCCTGGTAATTCACAAGCTTGTGAGTTCTGGGACAATAAACTGTCTAGGTACCCTTTACTGCAGTCTATAGGAGGGAAGCAATCAAGATTATCATCACTGAACATGTCTTCCAGTGCTGTTAATGTTACAGTTCAACCTTGTTTACAAGAGATGTGTTGCTTTTCTGGCTCTAAAAACTTCTGTGAGTGACTGCATTCATGTTGAAAGAAGGGGGTCTCTTCTTGCTTTGTGGTGATAGTGACTGATGTGAGTGTTTACTAGCAGCCCCTCTTGTCCATGGGTAGTATCTTCAGGCCCTTTTGGCAGAGGAACTCTTAAGTGCTCTGTACTGCCCACAGTTTGCAGAGAAGCTGGTGAAATTAACTTCTGCTTTTTCCGTTGTATGTTTCAGCTGAAGCTTATGTGGGGAAATCTGACCTTGGCATCTTCTGAAAAAAAAGATGTGTTAGTGCCATCCCTTCCATCAGGACATGTAGGAACTGTTTCAGTTGAGTTTGTAGCTCCTAATATAGAAGGAACCTACACCTCTCACTGGAGACTGTCACACAGAGGGGAACAGTTTGGGCCCAGGATCTGGTGCAGCATTGTTGTGGATCCCTCCCCATCTAGTGGCTCTCTGGAAAGCAATTGGAAGGAATCTGACTCCTGTCAGAAGGATAAAGCTTCCAGCACCAAACAGGCAAGTAACTCATCCAGTACTTGGGGCAGTTCTGAATTCCCTAGTAGAAGTGTTGTATGTTGTTTGGCGCAATAGTGAAGTGTTCTTAACTCTGTTGATTTCCAGGGGATTCTTTTAGTTGTTCGCTTCTAATTTTTATTTTTAATAGAAAAGAAGCAACTTTTATTGCATTTATAAGTTCTAAAATGGTCATTCGTTTTGGCAGGCATGGAATTACTTATTGGTCTGTTGCAGCTGTTTAGTTCTTTGAACTGAAACAGCAGAATTTCTCTTTATGTTAGATCTTGTTCTTTTGGCTCTAAAATGAGTTGAATTTAATCTTTCAAGTTACTTGTGTTCTCGTACACAAAACTCAGGCTTTACACTTGATGTAGCTTGTATTTGCTGCCTGCCTAAGGGGCTTCTGTGACGTTTTTTTGCTTTTGCAGGATACTTCCTTAAAGATGGAAGCAGGTGCTCAACTGATGGGTACAATCATGGAGCAGGCTGAAATACCTGTACCAACTGTTCCTTTAAAGATCAAAAATCTGCCAAGTGAGAGAGAATTTTATATTCCATCTGTTGATCTCCTCACTGCACAGGTAAAATACTAAAATTCAGGTAGAGATAAAACAAACCACCTTGGGATTAATATCTAGTTACAGAGATACCCATAAGAATAAAAAGCTTTGGTGCTCTAAAATAGACGCTATATTTTCAGGAAAGGCATGTTATGTTTTGTAGAGCAAAACTATTTTCTTGAATGTGTATCAAACTGTCACTGCATAGAAGGTATGTGCAGGACAGTCTGAGATTCTCAAAGAGTCACAGAGTTGAGTCTGTCTGCCCACTAACAAGGGTGAACTTAGCTTTGCCTCTTGCTGCACACTGATTAGTGTGTTATTCTATGGTGTGGATGTATGTTATGGGAAAACTGCTCATTTGAGTTCATGCTGATAACTAGCACAGTAGAGTTGTAAGTTAATGGATTCTGGTGCTGGGAAGTACAGTATAGGATTCCATTTCAGGGTTTGCTGATGAAAACTGTGTGGTGTCTGTTTCTGCAGGATTTGCTGTCCTTTGAGCTGTTGGACATTAATATTGTGCAGGAGTTGGAGCGAGTGCCACACAATACTCCTGTTGGTAAGGTTCTCATATTCTGTGTGCTGTCTCTAGCACAGACAGCTATCCTTTGTATTTTTGGGTCTTGGCTTCTTTTCAGCTTCACATCCCCAAGACCATAAGATTTCAGACATTGAAGGTGGCTGCTGCTTTCTTGGCTCAAATGGTGCCACTGTAATGCAAAGCTAGTTGTTTATCTTACTAAATTATCTTGTAAGATAACTAGGTTTCTTCAGTCGTGGAAGAATATCCTTTAAAAAAGGATAACTTCTTAAAAGATTGCTTCTTAAAAGATTGCTTCCTGGAGGAAGGAAGGTTCCTGTTCCCTTAGTGCCAATTATCTTTGCTGTCTTTTTTTCAGACATGACTCCTTGCATGTCCCCTTTGCCACATGATAGTCCATTGCTGGAGAAGCCTGGCTTAGGTCAGATAGAGGAAGAGAAGGAGGGGAGTGGATTTAAACCAGTGCCTGGTAAGCAGTAATCATGGGGAGCTTGGGGGTGAGAGGAAAAGGTTATTGTCACTTCTGTGCAGCCAGCAGGCTTTATGTTTATAAGGAATTCTAACTCCAGTCTTTCCCTTCTGTGGAAACACAAACAGTTGTTTGGCTCATAAACATGTAGTCTGGCACTGCTCTGACTGTAGAGTTGGAGCGTAAGATACATAGAATTCAGAAATGCAAATGCTTCTCTTAATTTGTCTGGCTACTAGAATTGTTGCAAGAATTAACAATTTGTCCTTTATAGGCTGGATTATACTCAAACACCTCAGGTGTGGCCCCCATGCTTCTCAATCTCTTTCACATTCAACTTGAACTAAATTCCAGGATCTTTCAATTTTTGAAAAGCATTAACATGTATAGTTAATATTACCCTTGATTCTTCTTATACTTAGATTTCCTTGTGGTGGTGTGAAAATAGCCTATTTTGTTTCCCTTTCAAAGGAATGACAGAAACCTGCTTTCCTGCAGATACTTGTGTATCAAAAGTGAAAGCTGAGCATCCATTGAACCAGGAGGAAGGGGAAGAAGATATAAGTGGTACTCAGTTTGTCTGCGAAACTGTAATTCGCTCTCTAACCCTGGATGCTGCACCTGACCATAAGCCCCCACAAAAAAAGAAAATCCTCCAGAGTAAGTACTATGTTTAGCTGGCTTCTGTGGCTTTACTTTTTTGCAGTTAGATGTTGATCACAAATTGCCTTGCACTGCAGGTGGTCATAACGCTTTGTTTTTCCTGTTTGTTTTATTAGGCCCTTCACATACCTTGCAAGACACCTTTAGTTGCAATATGATAGATGAAGAATCTCCTAGAATAAAAACTAATTCCACTTCCAAAAAGGAAGCAAAGATTCATCATTTGGAGGCAATGACAGAAAATGACTGTGGTAAGTAAAATAGGTTTAAATTTAAAATAAAGCTGTAATAAGGGCTAAAAAAAAAATCAGGTGTAAAAAGATCTGATGCTATTCTAGAAATCTGATCCTTATTAGATCAGGAGAATCATTATTACCTCAGAAGACTTGTGTCAGTACTCTGAACAAGCAGCTAGTTTAACAGGTGCTTTAAAAAAATCAAAACAACTGAAATTGAGCCATGGAGATTCCAGTCGGGTATTCAGATAAATGCTCATGTTAAGCTTGGCTGGAGCTTCCATACTTTATACATGTACCTTGAAGTCGGTGCCTTGAACTGTTTCTGATGTGTGTAATTTAAGGGTTGAAAATTACTGTTTTAACTTCTCAGTGTAACTCTTACTCCTGTTTCTATTCTAAGCAGCATATATATATATATCAGCAGCGTATCTGCATAGGCTTAACAGTAAGATCTATTACTCTTTCACACTACACCCACACCCTCCCTGCAATAGACAAAATTATACCATTAATACCAGCTGCCAAGGTTTACAGTTGTTTCTGAATACTTTTGTCATATCTGGGACAAAACTGTCTATGCTATTGGCCTTACAAAACAGACAATTGTTAGTACTTGACTGTTTTGTTTTGTTTTCCTTGTTAGGGGACCTTCCACTGTCTGATGAGAGAGCAAGCCCCTGCAGTGGTACTGGCAATTCTGATGAAGAGGAGTATGATGATAAAGATGATGTTCAAAGTCAAGGCTCCTCTGCTTCATCAGAGGATTACATCATCATCCTTCCAGAGTGCTTTGACACCAGTCGTCCATTAGGGGAGTCTATGTATAGTTCAGCTCTTTCTCAGCCTGGTTTGGAAAAGGCAGGAGAATCTGAAACAGGAATAGAGAATCCAGAAGGGGGAAGCCAGCTGCAGATCCACAGTGTCAGTGATATTTTGACAACTTCACAAACACTGGCTGTAGTACCACTAACCCCAGAAACTGCTGACACCTTACCCAGGACACAAAGGTAGGCGTCTTGGACAAGAGCAGAATGGTTACGTTGGTGTTGCTATAGAGTCTGCAGCGTATTGTGCTTAAGTTCAGTGTCCACACAGAAATTGTTACAACTAAAGTTGTCATATACTGGAGTGAGCATCTTAAATCCTGCAACACTTTATAAAGCCTGTACTCACTGATTAGGTGGGTGCAAAAGAGGGAAAGAACATGAAGCTTTTTCTTTTATCTGTTGATCTTGACTTACCTACATGGGTACGTGTAGAATAAAAGCAGTAAAAGTAAATTTTTTTTTTTTTTGCCTTATGTTCTCAGGTGTCTTGAATCTCTTCAGAATCATATCTTTCAAGAACCAAACATATCAGCTTTAGAGAATATCTCTTCCACTCCTCATAATCAAATAAGAGAAGGTATTGATGGTACTTTAATGAAGAATGCATCCTATTGTTATTGTCTGTTCCTTATGCCTAGTATTGGATTTGATGTCTTGTTCTTGAGGAGCACAAATTTCCCAAGTATTTTTTTTTTTTTCCTCTGTATGTTTAAATTTTACTATATAGAAGACTTGGATAAAGAAATAATTGGCTTTGTGGATCAGCTAAGAGCATCTATTCATTAGAAATGGTAGGAGACTACTCGGAAGTATTTGTAGACATCTGGAAACATTACCTTGCTCTGGAATTGATGGGCTGTGTATTTAGAATGTTGTTACAGTCACTGGGAGCTCAGACACAGCAGTTTATCTCATGTTGAAGTAAACTCCCACTGACTAATCAGCAGAGTGACTTCTGAAATTCTTTTGATTGTTTTGACTGCAGTGAGAATCATGTATACCTAGTTTGCGTCTGGAAAACTAAACTTGAACTTGTTAATTTTGTACTGAATCCCACTCCCTTCCATTCATGTACAAGTTGCATCTCTTCAGCTTCTTGTTAACTGGACATGTTGATACAATATTTTTTTTCCATCATCTTCCAGATCCCAGTGGCGAAGACAGTCGAGGACCAGGATATTCTGGATTGGTAACTAGTAAACAGAAGTGCTCAGAATACCCCAGGTAATAAAGCTGAAGCTCTGGCTTCACAAATAGCTTTTTAAACTGAGAACTCCTAAATTAGACACCTAGGAAAAAGCACTGGCTTAAAGATTTCATGTAGTCAATATTTGGGAGAAAGGCCTACCTTCTTAAAGGAAGCAGGCTGAGTTATATAATGCTATATTTTCATTAGATCTTGGTTTTTACATAGATGTGAATGAGGGATGCAGAATTAACAGGCAAAGGTGTATGAAGAGCTCAAGCTGAATCCTAAGATTCTGTGTATTTTCTGGTAAATCTCAGAATTCTTCAAATAGGGATTTTGTAAATTAGCAGTAAAGATTAGCTTCTGAAGATACTGAGGCTGGAGGAGTAAGACAAAACATTGAGCGGAATATTAGGTGGCCTAATTGAAAAAACAAATGGAAGTTACTCTGGCCTGAATGAATGTGTCACAGCGCACAGCTTTCATGTATAGATACACTCTTCTGGGTTAGAATACTTAATTCTTTACAAAAAGTCACGTTATGGAAAGTAAACTAATGTACTTTAGCATAACCCCATGATTTGATAGAAGGTATCAAGAAAGAAGGAATGAGTTCCCTGTGTAGCTCAATTCCTGAAGAGCAATGATTCCTTTAGAGGATAGGTTGTTCTCTCAAAAAAGAACTGAATGTCAGTTGGCACGTCAGCAGGGAGACTTGCATTTCACTCGAAACAAACACTTGGCTTTACTGACCCTGAGACATCTCTGCAGGTACCCTCAAGGAAGCAGCATTGCAGGAGAACTGGTAAAAGGAGCTTTGTCAGTTGCTGCTTCTGCCTACAAAGCGTTATTTGCTGGACCCCCTGTTACAGAACAGGTAAATGTCTGTCTGTCTTGTATACTATGTGAGTTTTGTAAAATTCCAGGTGTATGTTTCAGAAATGTATCAGTATACCTCATAGGACTTCATGTAACAGTAAAATGTTAAGCTTGATGGCATCTGACGTATGCTGCTCCACCAGCAGAGAGGGAAATCCATACCATGGGGACAGAAGCATGTCTCTTACAGCCTCATGTAACAGTAGGAGTTCATCTTGGTGAGCAAGCAATGCAAGTGAATATGAACAGCTTAATAATCGACAAAAGGGTCTCTGTGCCTCAATTATATTCCAGTATAATGCAGGACCACTGCTTCAAATAGTAAAAATAAGTTATCTTTTAATAGCTTATCTTCCTATCTTTTGTTTTTAGCAGCCTGCAGCTACAGAGGAACACACTGCCACTCTTCTGTCCAGTCTGTGTGAGATGGGGTTCTGTGACAGGCAGTTAAACCTGCAACTGCTGAAGAAACACAACAACAATATGGTTCAAGTGGTAACTGAGTTGCTTCAAATCAGTAACAGTGACCAGTACAACAGTAGATGCTGAACCTTCCTGGTGGAGGGAGGAATTGTCTTTGTTCAGTAAACTTTTAACACTGCAGCAGTAGCAGGCTGCTCCTCAGATGCTTTCTGTTTGGAGATGTGACTAAAACTTTGGCTTTTTGAACTTTAGACTTTCTTTCTCATGGAAATGTCAAACAGTGCTTGTCACAGCATCTTACAGAGACCAGAATTTCAACCGATATTTGGACCTCATAGTTACATCAGTAGTCTTTAAGTCACTAATTTCATACTGAATCCTCTCATCAGGAAATCATATAGAATTACTAAAACTTTCACCCAAATGAGAACTTACCCTTTCTATTGTGTGTTTGTTTGGGTTTTTTTAGGCAGCTGGAAACTTGTTTTGTTGACTTTAACAAGCTTTGGAATAGGAACCAATGTAAAATGCTGCTGTAAAATATAGTCTTGCCTAATCTACAAGAGATGGCCACAACTGGCAAGTTTTTTCTTCTGATACAATTTATTAATTGATTTGTCCAATGCATGATAGTAATGTAACAGACTTAAACCTTACAAATGATTCTTAGAAGAAAAATGTGGCTCATACACAAAAGCCATCTTGAGCCATCGAACAACTTCTGAAAAGCTTGAAAATGTAACCACTGTTAAACTGGTGAATACCAGGAAAGTCATTGTTCCCTGTAGCAGAAAGAAGCAGGAGAGTGAGGTTACCAGCAGCCATTGAACCAGCTAAAGTAATGACAATATAAAACATGTATCAAACAGGAAAATATAGCCAACATAAAATATTTTCTTAAAAATGGAGTGTAAGACTAGGAAGGGCCTTTCTAAGAATCTTTACAGGCTCTTTGTAAAAATGTTAAAAATTTGAACACTTTTTTCAGTGTAGTGCAAACCTCTCTTTCTGTTAATACCACAGAGAAGAGTTGAAGACTCTGCAGAAACCCAGATCTGAATTGGAGTACAAATCCTAGTCGAGTTTAGGAATGGGAAGAGTGCTTGAGGTGGGAGTTGTGTGACTTGTATTATGGTTTGAAAAAGGCATGAACTTAAGCAGTTTAAATGTACAGTGTTCTGTGATGGTTCTGGCTGCTTCCATAGACATGTGGATTCATTTTCCTCATGAGATTTTGCTTTAGGTGTCCATATTGAATTCGGAAATCTAAGAATTCCCTTTAAATGTGCCGAGAGATTTGATTCTGAAGAATCACAAGAAATGAGCAACATACACTGCTGTGCAGTGAGTGTATCCAGAGATAAAACTTTTCAGAGTCCAGTCCCTCTGAAGGTGAGACAGTATTGACTATATTCTTACTTTCAAGCAAACTTTTCCTTGCTGCAGTAAGAGACCATTGATCCTGAAATATTTTATATTACTGCTGCTTCAAACTAGGGTGTTCCTGCTTTGTCACAACGTAGCTGAAGCAGTATCAGTATTGTGACTGATTTTCTAAGACATAATACCCTCAGAGATAAGATACCATTAAAATAATTGAAGAAAACTGTGTATCATACCATTTTTGTTTTAAACCTATTTTTATAGATTGTGGAAGATATACTCTTAAACGTTTATTTTGAAATACAGTAGAACTATTTTGCAGTGTCTCCCATCTCCCTGTTCACCAGTACAACTGTCTGCTGTGGACCAGATAAAGATTTTTCTGTAACTTGAAATCGCTGGTTTTTTTCCTACCTTATGCCTACTGTTTTGAGTAGCTTTGGCTTCTGCCTGCTGTAGAACAAGGAGGGGAAGAGGACATGGATGAAATGCAGTAGCTGGTGCCATTTGTAAGCTTCGTGTGGTTATTGACTCTGATCTGGAATTTCCAGCAGAACACGAGCTCTTTCTGTTTGTACCTTCATACTTGGGATGTTAATGTGGTCTACAAATTAACAAAACACTAACATGTTTGAGAAGGAACACTTCATTGCAGATTGAAGTGTGAAGTGTGAGATGCTGTTTTCTGTAGGTTACTTTTTACTAGGGTTTAGATAATGTATGCTCAGGCTTAAGATAAATATATTTCTGTTGGCTTTGTATATTTTGTTAATGGATGCATGGTATAATTTATAATATATTCTATAGTGCAGATATGACCTCTGTATCTTGTTTAGGGTGAGCACTTTAAACTCAGCTGTGATGAGGAGGACCCCCTCTTCCTCTGTCCTTAAAATAAAACTCTTGATCCCTCCTGCTGTCCTGTGCCTCTTTGCAACTGGGGACAATCTTTTTAGCTGGGGCTGTTGCGCCAGGAAAAGGGGGATGATGGTTTAAACTGAAAGAGGGAGATTTAGACTAGAGAGAAGGAAGAGATTTTTTTGATGCTGAGGGGGGTGAGCGCCTGTCCTAGGTTGCCGATGACCCCATCCCAGGTGAGGTTGGCCGGGGCCCTGAGCAACCTGCTCTGGTTGCAGATGTCCCTGCTCCCTGTAGGGGGGTTGGACGAGATAAGCACGCCCCTCCCCGCCCGCGGTGCCGAGCGACCCCTCCTCAAGGGAGCCTCGGTCCTAGAGCGGCCCCAGGAACGAGCCGTTCTAGCTCCTGCTGCCCTCTCTATGATCAGCGTCAACACGACGCGCAGTCGTTTAACGATTTCCGCCCCAGAGGCGGAAGTGATGTGCGCGCGCGGCTGGGGCTGGAGTCATGGCGGACCTGGTGGCAGTGGAGGAGCTCGCGAAGCTCGAGTATTTGTCGCTTGTCTCCAAGGTCTGCACCGAGCTGGACAATCACCTCGGCATCAACGACAAGGACCTGGGTGAGTGCGGCGGGGTCCGGGCCGGGCCGCGCGGCTTCGGGGTCTCTGTGTCGAGTGCGGTCTGGGACGCTCCTGGGGCCTGGCGGCAGTGAGGGGAAGGGCGTTGGAACCATTTCTGTCCATCGGGGCGCGTTTTGCTGTTGAGCTTTTCGGATTCAGAAAATGCCGTGATTTGAAAAAACCAAAACCAAACCTGTCGGGAGCGTGAGAAAATGCTTAGTTCAGGGCTCCTACGAAAGGACTTGATTGACGACCGGCTGAAGATGAGCCAGCAGAGTGCCCAGGTGGCCGAGAAGGCCAACGGCATTCTGGCTTGTAGCAGAAATAGTGTGGCCAGCAGGGGTGGGGAAGTGATCATCCTCTGGACTCGGCACTGGGAGCGCTGGGGTCGGTTTTGGACACCTCAACACAAGAAGGACATTGAGGTGCTGGAGTGGATCCAAAGAAAGACAACGAAACTCCTCTTGTGAGGAGCAGTTGAGGGAACTGTGATTATTTAGTCTGAAGAAGAGGAGGCTTGGGGGAGACCTTATCACTCTTTAGAACTACCTGAAAGGAGATTGTAGAGAGGTGGTGGGTGCTGGTCTCTTCTCACAAGTATCAAGTGACAGGACAAGAGGAAATGGCCTCAAGATGTGCCAGAGGAGGTTTAGGCTGGACATTTGGAAAAATTTCTTCGCTGAAAGGGTTGTCAGGCACTGGAGCAGGCTGCCCGGGGAAGTGGTGGAGTCCCACCCTAGATGTGTTTAAAAGCTGTGTAGATATAGTGCTCAGGAACACAGTTTAGCAGCATACTTGGTAGAGTAGGGTTATGGTTGGGCGCAATGATCCTAAAGGTCTTTTCCAACCTGAATGATTCTATGACTTGGAAAGGAAGCTGCTGTTACCGTGAACAGTGTTGCAGCTTTTCTGTAGGGAAATAAACTTGGCTGGTCCCTGCGTTGCTGGGAGAACAGCTTTTGTGCAAATATGAAAGTGCTGCCTCTTAATTATTTGTTCTAATTTATTTTCTACTTTTTCGTCACAGCTGAGTTTGTGATAAATCTTGCTGAGAAAAATACCACGTTTGACACATTTAAAGCAGTTCTGCAAAAGAATGGTGCTGAGTTCACTGTGAGTGAGATCTTGTCCTGGTATTTTTTTATAAAGCTTTCTGTTTTAAGGAGAGGTGTGAGGAGTGATTATTGGTGTTCTTCAATTAGAAAACTGCACTAATTAGCATGAGTATTCCTGTCTCATCAAGACAAGCCTTTCCCTCCTTTTCTTTAAAAACTTCTGTAGTCTTTGCAAAGCATCCTTCTGAGAACCTGATCTGCTTATTTTCTCACTGAGCATATAAAATGCAGAAGAAACAACTTTCTACAAGGTAAATGTTGTAGTTCTTTGTATGATACCTAGATGCTGGGTTCACGAGTTCCTCAGAAATAACTGTATCTGGATTAAATAGGTGATTAAAAATTACAAGTGGAAAAGTAATTTAAATGGAATTATCGTAATAATTTTTAGATTCAACTTACTGTATTTTTTTAGGATGCACAGGAAGCCCAGTGATACTTTCTAAAAAACCTGCATCTTCAAAGTTGAAGGTTTTTTTTTCTGCTAATAAACCTTTACTTGTGCTTTGTAATAGTGAAAAAACAGTGTTGCAGTCATTTCCTAGATTAATGTGTTCTATTAAATTTTTCAGGATTCCCTTATTAGTAACTTGCTACGTCTAATACAGACAATGCGGCCTCCACCAAAACCATCTACAAGCAAAGGTGTGTGTGATCTCCTCTCTTACTGGTTCAGTTCAAAGTGAAACAAAAATCCTAGTCTTTGGTAGTTCTTGTAGACTTTGTATTTCATTGTTGCAGTGGGATCTCGCTGCTGGTGGTAGATGAGCTAAGCTAAAAACATACTGGGTAGGCTGTTCAGAATCATGATGTATTTTGCAGATTCACTAATCAGAATTCTATTTGTAGGAAGGTAACTTTGTAATCTTTGAATTGAAGCTCTGTGAAATCTGTATCAACCTTTGCCTTCAGAGGAAAGTTAAACTTCAGTTACAGAAATGTCAGGAGCGAATGGTTCTAGTTTTTCTAAGCTTTGTGGTCTTTTGTTTGTTTGTTTTGGTTTTGGTTTAAATCTCAAAATCAGAAGCAGTTGTCAAACCTAAATCTGAGAAGGAGAAGTTGAAGGAATTGTTTCCAGCCCTTTGCAGGCCAGATAATCCCAACATCAGGGTAAGATTTCCATTTCAGATTTCTTTTGTGAGTATGTGGAAAAAAAAAAAAAAAAAATTAATTTTTTTTCGTGTTAATGTAAGTGTCTCCTGCTAATGCGTGGATAAAAGTGGACTATGAGAAGTGAAATACAAAAGAGGTAGAAGGCTGGTCTTATTGCCTATAGTTATCCAGAATAACTGTTACAGCAGCTGCCATGTTGATGATGTTTCCCAGAATACCCAGGAGATGAGGCTCTTGTGACGTGACGTTTGTAGCCAGGGTCTCCTCACACAGCACTGAGAGTAACGACGGGCTGCAAAACTAGATGAAAATTCTGAATATTCAGATGCTGCGAGGCATTTGCATTTTGTATTTCTATAATAATTTGAGGTGTTGAGATGAAGCTGTCTTGTATAGAACCAGAATTGTCTCAATATTGTGGCAAAATAGGCAGGTAGCTTTATTTTTTTCTGTATCACATATTCTGTTTGATCTCTTCCCTTACATTCCTTCTAAGTAGACGTGTATGTGATTATCCTCCTTGTAGATGAATGCTCTGTGACAGACTTTCTATCAGCCTTCTCACAGAATGGTTCTCTGCTCTTGCAGAATATGCTGGATGAAGATGATGTGAAAGTGGCAGCTGATGCACTTAAAGAACTGGAAGCTCTGATGCCTAGTGCAGACAGGCAGGGCAAGCAGAGGAGCAGTGACTCCCGGTAGGTTTCCAGTATGTCATTGGCGGGTGGGTATTGCCTGTTTGCGCTGTTCTTTTGTGGAATTTCACTGCAAATGCATCATGTTTGTTTTTCTAGGGTAAAGAAAAAGAGGAAAAGCCGAAGTCATAGCAGGGACAGGAAACGAAGGCACAGATCTCGCTCTAGGTCTCGTTCTAGGACTTGGGATAAGAAGAGGGGGAAATCCAGATACCGATCCAGGAGCAGAAGTCAGAGTCCCACTAGGGACCGTAAGGATCGAGATAAGTACATCGAAAGGAGCAGTGAGAGGTGGAGAGACAAGCACATAGACCGACCACCCCCTGAGGAGCCTTCCATTGGAGACATCTACAATGGCAAAGTCACGAGTATAATGCAGTTTGGATGCTTTGTGCAGCTAGAAGGACTGAGGTACCTTCTAATGTTCACAATAAATCTGGTACTATTCCATCTGAGTTCTCTTTTGTGTTAATATTTTTAAGAGGTTATGAGGCTGCAATGAGGTATGGTGAGTTCTGATGCCAAAATGGAGGTTTGTTTCAGAAAAATAAATTCAACAGCAGAGAATAATCAATCTCCTTTTAAAAAACAGTTTATGAATGTATACAGTCAATTGACAACAAAGTATTTTAATCCAGATTTTGAATGGTCTGAAGGACTGTCAGGGTAATAACTTCCAACATCTCATGCCCCTCTGTTTTACCTGCAGGAAACGCTGGGAGGGTTTGGTCCATATCTCAGAGCTTCGAAGAGAGGGACGTGTTGCCAATGTTGCTGATGTTGTGAGCAAAGGACAGAGAGTAAAAGTCAAAGTGTTATCCTTCACTGGATCCAAAACCAGCCTGAGCATGAAGGTAGGGAGGGTGTTCTATAGTGCTTATATGGGCTGTTGTTGGCTGTAGTCTCTCTGAGAAATGTATTCTGCGTTTTCTCTTGTGTTAGAGGAAGCAGGAGTGTTAATGGATAGGGAGAAGTGCAATCTAGGTAGAACTGATTGATTGATTAATCATTCTAATGTAGGATGTTGATCAAGACACTGGGGAAGACTTGAACCCAAACCGGAGGAGAAACCTTGTTGGAGAAACAAATGAAGAAACCTCGATGAGAAACCCAGACAGACCGAGTCACCTGTCCCTGGTGAATGCCCCGGAGGTGGAGGACGACAGCCTCGAACGGAAACGCCTCACCCGGATTTCAGATCCAGAGAAATGGGAAATAAAACAGGTGTGGGTTTGTATTCAGGGAAATAGGGTGTCAATTAGAAAAACTGCTAGGGAGTTTAATAAACTAGATTACAGCTCCTTAATTGTTTGTGTAACTTACTCCTTGCCTCTAAATTGCTGCCTTCTTGTCATTTGGGACTTGTAGCTTAGTTCTAACTATGAAGTTAGCCCTGCTTTGGGCCTGAGGTTGAACCAGGTAACCTCCAGAGATCACTCAGACCTGGGGGATCATGATCTTTGCCCAGTGACACTTAGTTGGTGTTTGATTATCAGTGCAGTCTTGCCATACATAAGCCAGCTGTCTCACACCAATGGCATGTAGAATAACAGAAGGACTGTTTGCTCAGAGACTCGATGACTTGCAGAGAGGTGTGCTAGAATGTAGGACCATTCCTTTTTTCTGAAATCACAGCATTCCCTTTTTCCTGTTTTGCAAGTGTGGCAATAGCATTAAAATGAGACCTCGTAGTTGTGTTCTGTTCATGGGGTCAAATTAATGTATTCATTCTGTTCCAGATGATTGCAGCTAATGTGCTTTCCAAAGAAGAGTTTCCTGACTTTGATGAGGAGACTGGGATCCTTCCTAAAGTTGATGATGAAGAAGGTAATATTTCCAAGAAGTTTTATGAGTGTAGTAAATTCCTTGTGTTTCTGGGCACATTTTGATTCAAAAAGAAATTATGATAAAAGAGTATGTGGAGCATCTCACAATTTGCTGTCATCTTAAATATTTAGAACTAGGGTTGCTCTAGCCTTATTATTAGTGACATCTGGATGTGCCCTGTCTGTACATTCTTTTTATTTGTGGTGTTTTCACTTTTAAAACTAACTACCTCATCATCAGGAATACACAGGAAGTTTTAAGAGGTACTTTTATGTACTTGAAAGAAGATGTTCTATAAAAACTGTCACTTGTGGATTTTAGATGAGGACCTTGAGATTGAATTAGTTGAAGAAGAGCCTCCATTTCTCCGAGGTCATACTAAACAGAGCATGGATATGAGTCCCATCAAAATAGTAAAGGTAAGAGACGTCCATAACTAAAACCAGTATACTTGATTTAATTATTTGACAATTTAACAACCAGTTTTCTACCTGAACATTACTGGGAGCCCCTAGAAATATTACCGCTAAATTTGCTTTCCAGAATCCAGATGGTTCCTTGTCCCAGGCTGCAATGATGCAGAGTGCTTTAGCTAAAGAAAGACGAGAACTTAAACAAGCCCAGAGAGAGGCAGAGATGGATTCTATCCCCATGGGACTCAACACACACTGGGTGGATCCTCTCCCTGATGGTATGTCTGAACACATCTAAGTGTCACATGTGCCTTTTTTGTGATAGTTGAGCAACCCAGGAGAAATGTCTTGATACTGTTTGTCTCCCTCACTTTAAAAGTGAGGCTGAGAAGAAATACTTTGCTATTGAGTGGAAACAGGAATGTCAAGGGAAATGTACAGGTGCATCCTGCTGTCTGTCAAGGATGCATCACTAAAAGGCGTGATGGACGGTAAAACACATTTTTACATGGAAATAGTGTAATAGTGGGGTTATACATGTAGGAAGTTAAAAAATAAACATATGAGTTGAGTATAGAAAGCATGGATGATGGAACAATAGGATCAGCATCAGGAAGGTCTGTGCTGTGTGAACCTAGATGTAATGGTGAAATTGTTTCTTTTCTAGTGGATGGAAGACAAATAGCTGCAAACATGCGAGGAATTGGGATGATGCCGAATGATATACCAGAGTGGAAGAAACATGCATTTGGTGGCAACAAAGCTTCTTATGGTAAGAAGACCCAGCTTTCCATCATTGAGCAGAGAGAGAGTCTCCCAATCTTCAGACTGAAGGAGCAGCTGATACAAGTAAGACTCTTGAAATGGCATTCTTGTTTGAGTAAGCAGTAATTGAAAATAAGTGCTCTTGGTTTAGCTTGTTGACAGGTGAACAGCTACTTGATAATTTTGAGTGCCGAACTGTAGTTTGGAATAATTATTTTGAAGAATTATACATATCTATATTTTAGTAAAGCTCCAGATATTTATTGACATGAGTCAAAATTGAAACTACGATCATGTTGACAAGGGATGAGTCAGCTAAATGATTAAGCAGTTTGCTGGCTTGATCAGTAAGAACAATTGTATGATTTTTTGGTCTGGGTCAGCTGGAGCAAGAGCAGTAGGTACTCATTGTAGTCCTAGATATACTATGTTGATTTTGGTTGGTTGGTTTTTGTTCTTAAATTTTGACAAGTGTATCTATTATGACCTTTTCTAGGCTGTGCATGACAACCAGATTCTGATTGTTATTGGAGAGACAGGATCTGGGAAAACAACACAGATTACCCAGTACCTGGCTGAGGCGGGGTATACGTCCAGAGGAAAGATTGGATGTACCCAGCCCCGCAGAGTGGCTGCAATGTCTGTTGCAAAGAGGGTGTCAGAGGAATTCGGTTGCTGCTTGGGACAAGAGGTGAATTTCTATACTGAAGAACATGCCAAAATAAGCATTGCATGTATGTCCATGTGTCTGTTCCCTTGTGAGCTGTAAAAGGAACTTGCAGAATATTCAAACTGGGAATTAACAATGCTAATAACTTAATTCTGTAGCTTCACTTTCTGTGAAACTCTTCCTTCCAGGTTGGCTACACCATTCGGTTTGAAGACTGCACCAGCCCTGAAACTGTTATCAAATACATGACAGATGGTATGTTACTGAGGGAGTGCCTGATAGATCCTGATCTGACCCAGTATGCCATTATCATGCTGGATGAAGCCCATGAGAGGACCATACACACAGATGTGCTCTTTGGACTCCTGAAAAAGGTAATGTAGCATTGATTTTATTGCTTCAGTGTCCTGTGTGCTGCGTATGGGTAGGGGCGCACAGAGAAAGGCAAGGTCACACAAGTCAAGTTCGTTCATGTGCTTTGAGTCTCTTCTGAAGCAAAGCAAATGTTTGTAAGGGTTTGTAGTCCAAATTTTCATAAGATGTGTCTCTGAAGACAGCAAACAAAATTCAGCAGAAATAATGACAACTGGCAGTCCAGGATGCTCATAATGATGGATGGGCAGAGGAGTGTTCTTGCTTTGCGCTCACTTCTCTTACAAAGAGTTTCTGTGATAGGTACTGCTAAGGAAGGTTTGAAATGTGACCTTGGCATTTCTTGAAATTCTGGATGCTGTAATGAGCTGCCCTTCTATTCAGAAATGAAAATGCCTGACACTATTGGTCATATTTCTCTGACTTAAGTGCCATATGTTAATAGTCTCAAAGGCAATAAATGACTTGAGAACTTTCTATCCTGCTATAGACAGTGCAGAAACGGCAGGATATGAAGTTGATAGTGACGTCAGCAACACTGGATGCTGTGAAATTCTCTCAGTATTTCTACGAAGCACCAATCTTCACAATTCCTGGCAGAACATACCCAGTAGAAATTCTGTACACAAAAGAGCCAGAGACAGATTATTTGGATGCCAGTCTGATTACAGTAATGCAGATCCATTTAACAGAGCCACCAGGTGAGTGAAGGGTGGTGTGGGGTTGTTGTGATTCAGGGACTCTAATGCCTCTGAGCAAGTTCTTTCTGTAATTCATGGATCATCTATTAGCAACATGAGCAAAATGCTCTCAGCATTATCATCTGTTGTTTACGAATACAGTAAATGCTGGAAATGTTGGGTGAAAGACTGAACTATGTTGCTTCTGGCTAAGAGTTGTTGCCCAGAGGCTAGTCAATGTTGGGGATCCTCTGCTTTAAATAGAAAAGGTGAGGAATGGAAACATGGTAATGCAGCAGTTATACTGAGCAAAATTAATTATGTAGATCTTTTTATTTACTTTCTGTGTAGGTGACATTTTGGTGTTTCTAACTGGTCAGGAAGAGATTGACACTGCCTGTGAGATCCTCTATGAGAGGATGAAATCTCTAGGACCTGATGTTCCAGAGTTAATTATCCTACCAGTATATTCAGCTTTACCCAGTGAAATGCAAACCAGGATCTTTGACCCAGCTCCACCGGGGAGCAGAAAGGTAATTTCAGCTAAGTGTGGCTTCATCTTCTGCTGATGCATTTTAATAGTGTGGAGTAGAATCATAGAATAGTTTCGGCTGGAAGAGACCTTCAAGATCATCGAGTCCAACCTTAGTCCTAGCCCTATGAACACCACTAAACCATGTCCCTAAGTGCAACATCTACCAGTCTCTTAAACACCTTCAGAGATGGTGGTTCCACCGCCTCCCTGGGCAACCTGTTCCAATGCCTGATGACCCATCCAGTAAATAAATTCTTCCTAATATCCAGCCTGAACCTCCCTACAATCTACTACACTGCTAGTATATATTTTTATTTTTTTTTTAGCATTTCTCATTTTGTTAGTTCCAACTTCAGACAAAATGATGTAGTTTTAGAGAAAAGGTGGCTTACATGTAGCTTTAGTTGCATACGTGCGTAAACATGTTATGTAAGCCTTTGAAAATGTATATAAAAACATATGATGTAGCAAATCTTGGTATGGAATGTTCCTGCTGTGTTTTTTAATGGTGCCTTTAAAGGATATTAACTTTAGTGAAATCTAAATGCACTTTGTGTTGGATGAATGTAAATTTCCTACCAAACAGCTAGTGAATATCTAGAGACAGATTTTCTGGAAGATTCTTCTCTAAATGTAGACTGTGAATGATAGGCAAAAATTCTGCCTGAAACCAGTGCAATCTGCTTAGGAACTTATAATGATCTTTTCCTTGTTTTTAATGATGGATTTTATCATGCTCTTTTCCCATATTCTCCTGATTTAAAACAAATGTAGATAACTTACAACTTGTCCGTCTTTGACTCTAGATAACGCTTCTTTCTGTTCCTCTGTGAACACATTTCTCCTTTTGATATTAAAAGATAGTAGTTGCATTTATAACAATCTGGTTGTGTCGTGTAGAATGGATTGTTTAGGTTGAGCAGCATGGTTGTCTTAGCAACCAGACACAAAACTGATATGAATCAAACTGTTGTTTGCAGGTTGTCATCGCCACTAATATTGCTGAGACATCTTTGACTATTGATGGAATATATTATGTTGTCGATCCTGGCTTCGTGAAGCAGAAAGTTTATAACTCCAAGACTGGAATTGACCAGCTGGTTGTTACACCGATTTCACAGGTAGATGTTCTGTGTTTGACTTTTTTTGTTTGTTTTTTTTTCCTTTTTCCCCTGCTGGTAATATGTATCTTGATGATGTCGCATCCAAGCACATGGAAGCAAAGTGTGGCAGTGATAAAACCACATTTTTGATAACTGTTTGAGACTCCTTGAGGATGTGCCTCAGGAATACATACTTTCCTGGATTGTGCTGGAAATTTCTTTCTATTAATGCAAGCAAAATTGTGAATAATTAATCATTTTCTTTTACTTGTTTTCACCTATGCCCGTTTGCACTGGTTCACTGAGATGCCTTGTTACCTTTAGGCTCAAGCAAAGCAGCGGGCAGGAAGGGCTGGGAGAACAGGACCAGGAAAATGCTATAGGCTATATACAGAGCGTGCTTATCGAGATGAAATGCTAACCACCAATGTGCCTGAAATCCAGAGAACAAATTTGGCCAGCACGGTACTTTCCCTGAAGGTGGGTACTTCATCAACTTGTATCAAGCCAACATGATCATAAGCATTTCAATAAATGAGTCTGCCTCTGAGCCTCATGAAGTATTTCTGTAATTTCATAGTGAACAGAGGTATTTTGAAAGTGAGACTGAATCAAATGCAATTCTTAGGCACTGGGCTTGCTCCTGCATTTTTTGTACTGAGGGTTATTATGTTGAATATCCAACTAAATCACAAGTCTCAGCTGCACAGAACAGTTAGTTGTAGGAGTTTTGAGGAAGCGGAATCTTACAGGCAATACACGTTTCCTGTGTAAGGTACATTTATGCTTTCAACAGATAAAACATACTCGTTTAGAGTGGGTTTTGTTCTCAAAACATAAACATCTTCTAAGTGTGTACCATCCATCTGGGAGTCCACAAACTGGATCTAACCCAATACATGGCAGCTGGGAAAGCTGCTGCTTTCCCCTTTTCTGTGAACAAAAGGAAGGATGGAGGCATATTTAGTATCCACAAAGCTGTCAATTCATACTGGTTTACAAGGCAGAAAGTCCTCAAACCCAGCATTTAGCCTGTCTCCTTGATTGAATCATCTTGCTTGAGAGGTGTATGGAACAGTACCAAAGAAACAGGCTGGAAAACTGATTTATGGGTGAAAGCCATAGGCTGATGCGGATTATCTCAGAAATTCATGACTGCAGTTACAGTCAGGATAAGGACATGAGGATAGGCTTGCTTAGAGCTCTGTAGTGCCTCATTGTTTGCCAGTTACACATCTCTGGCTGCAGTTTGATGTATTCTTTCTCAGTGTTTTAACTTGAGTTTTCTCCACTCCCTCTGTTCAGGCTATGGGCATCAATGACTTGCTCTCCTTTGACTTTATGGATGCTCCCCCAATGGAAACTCTCATAACTGCCATGGAGCAGCTGTACACCCTGGGAGCTCTGGATGATGAGGGACTGCTCACTCGACTTGGGCGCAGGGTAGGCAAAACTTCTTAGCAGTGGCTGGATTGCAGATATTTAGGGGGTGACATAACAGTACTTGTATAAGGACTTGCCTAGCACTGTTGATTTCCTTTTCCTATTCTCTTTTAATGGTAGGTTTTCACTTATCATAGTTATGTACCTTCTGCTTTTTAAAGAGCAGCTGCTACTTCTCCTTATTCATAAGTTTAATTTTATTAATGTCTAAAAATTTCATATAACTATTGGGATATTCTTGTGATGGTGAATATAGGCAAATAATTTGCTTTGCATTGAGTAAAGTTATTCTGGGTAAAGTACACTGCTTTGGAAAGGAAGTACGGAAGAAAGGGCGTTGCTCTCTTCTGCACTGAAAGAACTCAAGATTTTTCCAAGATTTTGCAGGGTATCCTGAAACAAATTTTTTGCAGATGGCAGAATTCCCCTTGGAGCCCATGTTGTGTAAGATGTTGATCATGTCTGTGCATCTAGGATGCAGTGAGGAAATGTTGACAATAGTCTCCATGCTGTCTGTACAGAATGTGTTCTACAGGCCAAAGGTAAGGAATGCAGTGGAGAAGCGCAGTGTTAGTTTGAGTGGTTTTTGTGTGCCTGCCTCAGGTGTTAGAGAGCGAGCGTATTTGCCAGAATAAACCTGTAGCTTGGTTAGACTGTTCATATGTTGCATTTCTGATGTACCTATTGGTGGTTAACCCTGTAGCTGTGAATGTTGGTAGTTCTTTGCAGAAAGAAAGATGGAAGTTAGAAGTCTCACATTCTCTTTTGCATTTCCCAGTAAACACATACAACCCTAAACCAAGTCAGTCCCAGCTCTGGAGTTCAGAATGCCACAGTATTTGATTAATGTTTTGTCTGCAGATTGGAGTTCTGGGGAGAGGTGGGTCGGTCAGGTCCTTGTCACACGTGGGAGAGTCTTTAGGACTGTTTATTTTTCATACAGGTTTATTTTTGTCTTAGTGAGAGCTGTCCCAGTGACCTTTAGATTCTCATTACTTGTTCCTTAGTCACTCATCACTCAAAATTTTATGTTGTCTACTCAGTTTTATCTGTTTCTTGGTAGACTTAAGAAGTCATGTTATGAGTGACAAGGAGCCCATGTCCTTCATGTTGCACAAGAGTTGTCTCTATGATGTAGATACCTGATTGATATATGTTTTATGTGTTAGGATAAACAAGCACTTGCTGATCAAAAGAAAGCCAAGTTCCATCAGACGGAAGGTGACCACCTCACTCTGCTGGCTGTGTACAATTCCTGGAAGAATAATAAGTTTTCAAATCCCTGGTGCTATGAAAATTTTATTCAGGCCCGATCCTTACGCAGGGCCCAGGACATCCGCAAGCAGATGTTGGGCATTATGGACAGGTGAGCATACTGAGAAAGACAGGGAGTGACTTCGTTATCTTAGTGTTCTTACACTGTAGCAGGTAAACAAAATTTGCTAATCTGATGTTGGTAGCTGCACCCAAATGTGGAGAACTCTATTTTTTTTTCTCTCCAACTTTTTGTTGGCAGGCACAAGTTGGATGTGGTATCCTGTGGGAAAGCGACAGTTCGAGTCCAGAAGGCCATCTGTAGTGGCTTCTTCCGAAATGCAGCAAAGAAGGATCCTCAGGAAGGTTATCGGACACTCATTGATCAACAAGTTGTCTATATCCATCCGTCCAGTGCTCTCTTCAACAGGCAGCCAGAATGGTAAGGAAGGCAGTAACATGTAATTTTCTGTTTCACTTCCAGCTTTATAACTGCAGAGGTTGTGGTGTGCACTATTTGTGGAGTACAGATCAAAATATAGGCTGCTGATTTCTGAGAGATGAGCAGAGTGAGAAAACTTTAAAGTCTGCTTTTTGCTCTTTCCACTACTAAAATTAGTGCCTGTGTGGAGATGAGACTGACTTTTTGAGCCGAGGCCATGCCTGAAGCCTCCAGTTCTATGTTTCTGTATTGTGGAAGTGAGTTTAAAACACTGAGTGTTTGAGAGATAGGGAGGGAGCAGGGAGAGAGAGAATTGTTTTAAATGAAATGAAGTAGTTCTGTACTGAAGAGCAGTTGTGAAATAAGAGAAGAAAAAGACAGCTTTTCTGGATGGTTCTTTTGGAACCTATGTTGGAGCTATTTATAAGGAGCCTTATGCTGAAGGAGGATAGAACAGAGATAAAGGGGCAAGCTTAGATATTCCAGCCCTTGCCTTGTCTCCACTTGTTTGGAAAAACTGATTTCCAGAATTGCTGTCCCTTTTCACAGGGTGGTGTATCATGAATTGGTGCTGACCACCAAAGAATATATGCGTGAAGTGACGACTATTGATCCTCGCTGGCTGGTGGAGTTTGCACCAGCTTTTTTCAAAGTTTCTGATCCAACCAAGCTGAGCAAACAGAAGAAGCAGCAGCGGCTGGAACCTCTGTACAACCGCTACGAGGAGCCCAACGCTTGGAGGATATCACGTGCCTTCAGACGGCGATGAGCCCAGCTCCCTCATGGACTCTTACTGGTTTTATATTTGTGGGACTGTGATTTTTGCACTGTTGTAAGTGTCCTGAAAGAAAGGACATTCAGTTGAAGCTTACCTACAAAATGCACAGAAAGTAAGTATTTTCCAAGCAAAAGCACGAGGGGGCGGTGTGTGCTCATGGCAGCTGCCCCTCAGATTCCACAGCTGCAGGACAGATGTTCCGGGTCTCCTCAGTGTGTTGCATCATTTCAGAAATGCTTCTTGAAGCAGTTCTTTAGTCATTCCCCTTCTACGAGACAAAACCTAGGACTCAGAAATTTGGCCACTGAGCTGAACAACAATAAAAAGATAATGATTAAAAAATAGTTATTTACCAACCTGTGTTCTGGATGACCAGACAAATAGAGGCTGAAATAGTTTGGTTTTTTACCCTGCTGAAAGGGATTTATTTCTACTTCTGCACTTGGACAGTGGCTGTTTTTAGGGAGCTGCTTGTTCTCCCTTTTTTCTATTTTATACATTTTCCTGTTCAGTTTAGCTATTTGTCTTTTATGCAAACCATCTGTGGTGAGATATTTAGTATCTGTGGCTTTGGAATAAGGCAGGAAAGATCCCTTGAAATCCAGCTAGAATGTCAGTTACAGTTGTACAGTGGCACAGGTCAGACTGCAAGTCTTATCCTTCATCACCATCTCCTGTGTGCTGAAGGCTAGTATATCAAATGGTAATTAACCACATCCACTATGTAGCACGGCTCTGTCTGTGGACATAAGTGGTTACAGATGTTTAGACTTTCTATACAATGTGTCATGTGTTTTATTTCCACTTACAATGTTTGGTGACATCACAGCTGTTGGGTTTTTTAATAGAGTATGCTCTTACAGCTGAAATGTCTGTAAAACATCGTGTAACAGTTTTGTTTAAAAAGAAATTAACTGTCCAGTGTGTGCGCTATGTCATATCGAAGCTATCTGCAAATTATTTTTTTCTGTTGCAAACAGATGAAACTGATTTGACTCCATAGCTGCAGTTACACAGTTTTTTGGGTTTTTTTTTTCCCTAAAGCTGGGACATTTACTAAAATTACTGTTGAAATGAGTAGAATGAAGCTGACTGGTTGGTTTACACTTGATGAATTTGAAGAATGTTTCACACTGAAGAGTAGCTATATTGGAAATCTGTAATTGTACAGAGGTGGGCAGGAATGTTGTATATACTGTTTTATTGCGTTGTATAAATGCCCTGAGCTTTATCATGGTGTTACACCTTCATGAAGTTAAATAGAATTAGAAAGTTCATAAGTTTGGAGGCTTTTTTTATTATGGCATTAGGTAGAGAAGGTTTTCCTATTGCATACTCTTCCCTAGCATATTTTCCTTCTCAAACTCTGGCAGTGTGTGCCATGGGCCACTTTCCACGGTCAGCCCTTTGTCACAGGCAGAGGAGTCACAGCAGAAGAATGACTCACACATTTATGTACACACAAACATCCAAAACCAACCTTTTGCCCTTAATGCAAGGAAGACAAATACAATTTTTACAGCCAGCCCCACACATACTCTAGCTGTTACAGTAACTACCTTAACCTCTTTAATGGGCTTGTTACCAGAGCTAGTGTGACAGCAATGTGCTACTTGCACAATAAGGGTTTTGTTTTTCAGTAATTCAGTTTTCATGAGATTTCTGTGACAATTGCAGAAGGCTGTGATACTGGCCCATTAGCAGTTCCATGGAATTTTTCATTTGTGAATGTATTGTTCTTTCAAGCCAGCTGGGAATACAGTGAGTGAGTATCTGATTTGAGCAAATGTGTTTTGTATGTGTATGTTCTGTATAACCTACATAAATCCTCTGGCTGGCCTGGCCATACCCTGTCAGTGAGGAAGCAGGGCTGCACTGACCTGCATGTGCTGGGATTTTTATCAAAAATGATCTCATAGTTCTTGTAGCTGGTAGGCCTGTGGGTCTGTCCAGACACAGCTCTGCTCTGCAAGCTACGCTGAAAGCAGTGCTTTTTTGTTGAATATAAGTCTCCTATTTGAGTTCAGTATTAATTTACTTTTACTAGAAAAAAGGCAAGAAGGTAGAAGTTAACTGGATCATACTCAGTCAGTGGAAGATCCTGGCTGTTTTGAAATGTGAATGTTAGTTTCTACCATTTAGATCTGCCACAGTGATAGTGGCCTCTAAAACACGCTTGAAGGGAAATGGAAACAGGTGCCACAAAGCAGCAGCTCAGCAAGGACATCAGAGGCACTTCAGGTGCCATTAGTTATTTCACCTAATAAGCTCCCCTGAGATATCTCCCTTTCTCCTGCTTTGCTTTCTCACCTGCTGCCTGTCCATAGTTCCATAATGGCCAACAGAATGGTTATTAGTCTAAGCAGAGGCTGTGACTAAGCAGTGACTCTGCAGTGCAAAGGAATATGTTTGTTCAGCTACTCTTTCTTAAGAGACCAGACACAGGAAAGCCTTTAAGGAGTTTACAGCTACACAGGCTGGTGTCTGTTGATGTGTCCTTCAGGAGGAAGAGTGGGCTGCAGAGGGGGGCTCTGCATGGCTGCCCTCCCTGTCTGCAGGAAGCAGGGAGGGGAATGTGCTCTCTTTGCCAGCCTGTGGTGTGAATACTGCAATGTGCAGTTCTGCCCACTCACGTGCCAAAAGTGCTCGCTCTCTGTATCAGGAGCTGTTGCAACTTCGCCACATAAACAGAAATGTGAGTGACTAGAGAGCAAAGCTGAAACATCTTCTGTGTGGTAGGATGGGGCTGGCACTGTCAGAACCAGCATAAGAAATTTATGACACTTGGCTGTTACCTCTGACATCTTTCCCTAATCAGCTGCCTCTCTTGTCTTGCTGAACTGGAAACAGAGTGTATTTATTGACTCCCAGTTCTCTGATCTGGTTATTATAAATCTCTGCCCTTTGGAGGTCACTGCTCCTCAATTATGAGAACCTGATCTTGCCAGTTCCCAGAACTGCTCTGCAGCTATCGATCTATTGCACTGACTTAACAAACCTGAGTGAAACATAGAGCTAAAATTTCATCTGAATGTGAACTAGCACCCTGAATTCCCTTTCTGGAAGACTGGCTGGGCAGAGGGTAGCCCAAAGAATACTGAATAAATGTAAACTCCTTGGGAATCCTGCAGATTGAGATATCAAATAAAAGCAGGCTACTAGTCTCATCCATTTGAGATACGGTGTTGCAGCAGAGTACAGCCTGCACCTGTGTTTTGCCTCCAGAAGGAATAAATAACTTCCCTCAGGAGGTACCTGACTCTTGAGGAAAGCACCCTGTGAAAGCTGGAGGTTACATATTTCATTGTGATCATCCAGTCATGGTTGTGTTGATACCAAGGGAGCAAAGTGTTCAATTCTTGAGCTCCACCAAGACTCAGAAATAAACATGCATCCTTGAACTCCCTGGATCAGCTACCCAGAGCTGCAGGCTGGTGCCAAGGAGATGGGCAAAGCAAGCTCAGAAGGTAGGGGAGGACTAGCCAGGGGCAGAATTAAGGTGCGCTGGACAAAGACATAGACCAATTTATTAATTATAGTATTTTTACATCCATAAATAGTAAAGGCAGCTTATACCAATGGAAGGTCTCCCCTTCACCCTCACTTCTGGGACACCAGAGGAAGTGTGCTTGCCAGGTGGGAGCAGGGCAAGGCAGGAGGGCCCAGAGCTGCCAGAACACCAAGTCTCTGGACCACACAGGGCATGCAAAGACATCAGCAGAGCAGGCTGCTCTGAGTATCTGGACTCTCCTATGGCAAGAAAGAGCTGCCTTTCCTGGCCCTCATGCCTGGGGACAAGGCTGGGAGGGTCTCCATGCAGGGGAGAGTCATCAGGGGAAATCAGGCTTTCAATCAATATATAGAATTTCCTCTACAGGCTACCACATTGGCGTCATTGTCAATGCTCTGTATCCAGCAGCTGGGACAGCAATCTGAAGCAGTAGAAAAGAGTTTTTTTCTGTATGGGCACAGTGTACTGCTCCTTGTCTAACTGGATAATGGTCAGAACTGCCAATTAAGAAGAGACACACCTCTCAATGAGGATGTGGTGCCAATTATAAATGTTCACTATTGTGAAAACCAGGCAAAGCCTAGTTAAGTTGCATTGGGCTGCTGAGATAGCTGCCTTTCCATCACATCAGCATTTCCCTCAAACATCTGTGGAGGTTAAGTCTAAATTCAGATATTAAGAACTATATATGGTTTAGGTTACTTTGTAAAGCATTTTCTTAGCACACCTCCACCAGGTTCTTTTCTTGCCTCAGATGATTTTCTAGCTGAGCCCAGGATGGGTGCACTCAAGAACCTTTAAAGATCTTGGGGATATTTGTTGAAGAAGTTGTTCAATTTGGAAAAGCCACAACACTGTAATGAACTGGTGCTTCAGACCTTGCTGTCTCCTGCAGTCCCTATACCTGAAGGTGGCATTGGCTTTGACCTGTGCCCCAGACAAATGCAGTCGGGCAGCTTTGTAGTTTCCATAAATTGTGCGTTGTGCCATGTACTCCAGGACTGCTCTAATCTTGGCCAATGCCTCCAGCTACCCTGCTCAGACTGAGCACCTGAATTGCCAGATAGCCCTGGCATGAAGTGTTATGAGAAAGGAGTGATAAGGCAGGAGCATGCACACACAAAACAAGTATTCCCCATTCCCACAAAGCAGTTCACAGGGAAGGCATATCATGTGTGACCACTGTGTTCCAGCCATCCTGGGAAGAAGGCAAGACTGGCCTTGCAGAGGCAAATCCATGTGGGTCAGAACCATCCCTTGCTGAGGGCAGGTTATACAGAGGTTCAGTACGTGTACTGGAGGAACGGAGTCAGCAGTAGCATTGTAGCATACTCATATATGGAAAAAAAAGTCCAGTAGGGTGGCATCTCCTCCCTCTCCAGAGAGAGGGACTGTGACAGGCTTGTTTGTTACAACTGGAGGCAGCAATTATTTCGTATGCTGCTCAGAAGGTATCTGCATCTCTGAGAACAAGTCCCATCCTGACAAATATGAGGATCTTATCACAAGCACACAAAAGCCTTGCCAATTATCGGGTGATATCCACATGTGTACCTGAACACTTTTCCTGACCAAAGCTGAGAGTCATAGTTCAGTCCATCCTAGGCTGGCCTGGAAAAATGCTTATGCTGATTGAATACTGCCCAGACATCTCCTATGCACAAGCAAGGGTGGCACTGTGCTCCTAGCAATGCTAGTACGTGTAGCCTTTGCTGTAGAGCTGTGGAGGGAGGTTCCCAAGATCTGGCAGGTAAGTGGCATTCTCATCCAGGTGAGAAAGAGGCACTGTATCCTCCTCACTGATCTGCCGGTCGAACTCTGCCTTCAGAGTTGGCCGCTGATTATCAGGGAAGGCCAGAGAGAACAAGGCTTCAGGCTCACACACAAACTTGTACACGTAGCGCTCTCCAGCCACCTGCAGGGAAGATAGGAGATGAATGCTGCAGGCATCTAGCAGCACTAGACATTGCTCCTCAGGCTTGCAAATATCTGGCTGCTCTAGTCCATTGCCCTGAGACATGCCAGAGTTGTAAACTTCTTGTGCCATCCTCCTGCTCTTTGCTGCTCTGGTCTTTCCTGGAGCAGCTCCTGGGAAATGAGACGCTGCCAGCTCACTCTTTGTCCAGGTTGCAACAGCATCAACACTCTCGGATCAGTCTGTACTGTGACATAATTAATATCCTCTCCTGTACCCTGAGTTTGGAAGAGACCGTCCCTACCACATAGGACTAGCCCCTAGGCAGCCTTTCTCTCACCAAGTCTAGACTGATTTTATGTCCTTGCAGCTGTGTGAATTCCAACTCTCCTGACTGCAGACATACAAAAAAAGAAATAAATAATTATTCCCCTTTGTTTTATCACCCATGTGCTGCCTAGATTCAGCTCCTTTACACCTTCTTCAGGTAACTGCTGCAAAGAGAAGTTCTGAGGAAAGCAAACTCAGAATGCCAGGCTAGCTCATGTACGTTCTGCACCTGTAAGAATTCCCGTCTCAAACAAGAGAGGCATCACTAAAGGCAAGGCCTAAACACTCCACTTGCTTTGCAAACTGACCTTCTGCATTATGCCTTTCTCATAATAGTAGCGAAGGGAGCGGCTCAGCTTGTCATAGTTCATGGCTGGTCGGTTCTTTTGGATACCCCACAGCCTGGCTACCTGTAGAATAAAGCATCAAAGTGTGTGAACACCTGTGAACTCAACCCAAGGGCAAAAGAATATTATCCAGCTGATTCTCTTTTGAGGAATGCTACCACAACACATACAACCATTAACAACATTTAGGTAATAGCTTCAAAGAATTATTTAGCAGCTTTTCAACAAAAAGCGTAGAACTCAAACTGAAGTATCCTCTATCATAGAGAGACATTCCCCTTGCCCCTACAGAGCTCATTTGCTGTCACTTCTCCTCTCTCCAGTACTCTGAAAGCTTGAGGATGCTAAAGGACTGCTTCATCCTTTGCTATGCTTTATCTTCAAGGACCCAATGTTTACCAGAAGCCCAAGTACAAGGGCTGGTACCTCCACTGGAAGACTCATGTGCCTTTTTTCCTCCTACTACATGAATTTCAGGTTTGTCCATGAGACTCAGAAATCTGTTATAAGCGTATGTCAGCCTACCAAAACAACTCATCTGCACTGAAGTGCCCATAAAGGTTCATATGTAGCAAGAACAGTGCTAAATGCAGCTCTAATTGGAGCAAGGAACAGATATTACAGACACATCCCAGATATTGTCAGGTATCATTGGGGGTTTTTTTGGAACATGGCAGCACTAGACATTACACCTTAGTTAACATCATTTTGATATTAAAATA
Source organism: Brachypteracias leptosomus (assembly GCA_013401335.1). Lineage (NCBI taxonomy): Eukaryota > Metazoa > Chordata > Aves > Coraciiformes > Brachypteraciidae > Brachypteracias > Brachypteracias leptosomus. The sequence goes on along the minus strand of VYZX01008300.1, from coordinate 85,269 downwards.
TATTTAGACTAGGACATATTTTCTTCCAGATTTTTATGAAAGCTTCTGTGATCAGCAAGGTTCAAAACCCCAAACCTCAATGTCAGCTGTGAATCTGGAGCATGATAAGACAACACAGGTCACTGCAAGCTTGAGAGTGAAGTTTCTAGGAAAGCAGTGACAGAGTAGTTTGACTCACTGCATTGCTGAGACTAAACTTACAAGCAGCCTTTCTTAAACCTGGTATTTGTGTAACCCAAGTGTTTTGATATCTTCTAAGAACCTTGATATGCTGCAGGGTCTAGAGTACCACTGGAAGGCAGGAGCCTTCACAGGGCAGAGGAAAAGCCACTTGGGAATTTGCAGCCTCAGAAACAGTGGCTGCTTCCCTCTGAGCCTGTAGAGAAGCTAACCTCCTCTGGCTCAATGAGCTTGAACTCCATCCCTCTACCAGTCCAGGCAATGAAGTGGGAATTGGTCGGATCGTCCAATAAAGCCACAAGAAATTGCCAGAGCTGGAGAGATCCCCGTCTCTGGTATGGAGGTCCTTCCCGGTATCCTCCGGCTTCCTGCTTGCTGTCTCCTGCTGAGAAGAACAAACAAGGCGTTGGAAAAAAAAAAAAAAAAAGGCCACATTTCACAAATGTCTACCTGGAATATTTCAGTTCACATAAAACAGAGTGGCTAATTCACCAGCAGCTCTTCCAAAAGGAACTCTGATGAATCTCACAATTAAGCTTATGCTAGAAGGTCTGTCCGCTGCTAAAAAAACCTCAAAAAATGTGATACCAAAAAGCCAGATACGAGCCACAGCTAATACACCTGCAAGAACACAGAGTGACAAAGTGCAGCCGGTGGTTAAGTGGCTAGCAAAGACTCCAGATAACCCTATCTTACACTCAAACTGCGAGCCTTTCTTTCTCCAACCTTGATATTTTTCTGGAACAACACAGACATCATCAGTGAAGGACCTCATCTGCTTGTCATAGCTGCAGCCTGAAAGAGAAAGCAACATAGGCAGCCATGAACAAAGCCAGGGCAGTACTAGGGGGCAACACAACACAGGGAAAGGAAGACTGTCACTGGCTTTCTTACCTAATGCATCCTCTGTATTTGAATGGCTTGGATAACTCTCAGCATTTATGTACATGGAAGGACAACCAGGAACATCTACAGAACAATTAACAAACTCATTGAATTAAAAGCACAGGAGGCAGAGCAGTCTTGCTGTCCAGAGTTGTAAGTGCAGCCATCCAACCAACATCCTCTTAGGGCCCTCCTGAAGGATTAGTGGCAGACTGATAACTTTTTATGTCTCAGCCATCCCACCACAACTTTCTCTTCATCATACTTCCAAACATGAATTAAACTAGCAAGTTTTTGTGGTACTCTCACATGACATCCTTCAGAGTAGCCAGGATAGCCAGTCAGTCACATGTACACCACTCATAATACAGTTGTCCCTTGGACAATAGGCTAAATTTGTATGACACCTCTCCCTCACCTTAATTTAAGATAACTACATGCTCTGCCACTGGTTTCACAAGTAAGAAGGCTTTACATTTTTCCAGGGTTATTAGACGATAATGGTGAGCAGCAGCATCTGAATGTTTGCTACAGTGTCTCACAAATGTCACGTCAGATGTCTGAAGTCTCCCTGCCTTTTTCACATCATGATAGGGTATTCTCACAAACAGTTGAGAAAACAGAAAAGAATAAATAGCCTGAGTTTGAAAACAAGTAAAAGGACTTTCATTATCTCTGTGCAGCATATATTGTTGTTTTCTGTATCTTATGTCTTCTGAGTCCTGCTTTTTCTGACTCAAACCTGTTTTCCATCCACAGCTGAAATGGAAGCTTTGAAAATATTTATCTTACGTTTCCCTTATGCTCCTATGTAGAGCCATTGCTTTCAGCAGAAGGCTGAAAGGGCAGAAGGGTGCTCTGAGCTGTCAGGCTGTTTATTACTACAATAGTAAACTACTCTCACAAAAACGTTCTTCTGGCTTTGCATATTTTCTTCCCCTGTCTGGACAGATGGACCCAGTGAAACTGTAATATCAGCATAGCCACAGTGGTGGGTTCTATACCCTCACAGAAGCTTTTTATGTATGTATTTATTTCTGCTAAAAGAAACAGTTCAAAATGCCTGTTAAAATATCAGGAAATCAGAAGTAACATTCCCTCTCAAAGAGGGTATTGTGATGTCAGGGTAGCAAGTCTTTGGACAGGTCTGCTGAAAAAATAAAATTTATCCCCCTTGTGGAAAAATAAGAGGATTACCTGATTGATCTGGAGAGATATTTTTGGAATTCATAAACTTTTTTTTTTTTTCTGTGATGCTCTGTAATTTCTGCTATCTGTTGTGTTCCCTGTTTTTTGAGTCTGCCCAATGACTACTTATTCCACTGGAAAAATAACCCCATGCCTTCAATCTAGTTTGAATGTGTTTAACACCACTTTCTAGATCCTATATCTTGTTAAAGCTTTCCATTATCTACCAGAAAGTCCTTCTCAGAACATGGTATGGAAAGTGAATGTCCCAGCCTTCTCTTGGTTGCAGTAAACAGAATTGTTTGCCTTTCCTGCCACACAAGCAGTTTCCCAGACCACACATGCTCCTGAAGATCAAGTAGTACTGGTTCAAAGACCACCAGTGATGGATGTTCACACAGGAGGTTGCTCACCCCCTGGTGCCTGGTTTGCGCAGTCAGAGCTAGTTCTGCCTACCTGAGTCATACATGTAGTCCACCTGCTCCTGCTTGATCACTACAGCGCCTGGGTACTGGTGGCTGCTGCCCACCTGGCTTGCTTGCTCATAACGTGAGTCATGGTACTCCTGTTTGAAGCCCTGATGAGGGTACTGGAGGCTGGGCTCAGACATCTGGCGCTGGTAGGCAATGGGGTCTTCCTGGGAGGTGGGGAAGGAATGGTTGATCTCCACAGGTGGCTGGTACACAGGTCTAGAGGAGGGGAGAATACATGGGGTGGCTGCTTTCTTGGCTCTCTGATCTCAGCCTCTGATGCAGGGCTGGTTGAAGGACAGAAAATTCCTCTGCCTCAGCCTGTTACTGGGACCGTAGGAGCTGCATGCATAGCTGGGGCAAGGAAGGGACCCCAAGGAAAGATGTTTCCAAGGGCAGATACACAGCCTGTCATTCACAGATTCTGACTGGCTTAAGGTTATAGATTTCTTCAAACCCTAGGCAGTAGTGGTGGGTCCCACATACTTTGGGTGCAGAGGTGGATCCTGTGATTGCTGGAAACTGAGCACTTTAATCTGGATGCTGCAGCCCCTCTTCTCTGAATCACCAAGGAGGGCAATCCTGGCCAGTGGCTGCCTCCTCCTGAAAGTAACTCACCTGTTTTCATTGAGGTATCCGCAGCTGGATGTGGGGTGGGGTGGCCCCACAGGGGTCAGGAAGCTCCTGTCCTGTTTAGGGAACTGTTGGAGTTGTGACTGTATTGGGATTCCTGGGCTGGGGGACTTGATTCCAACTTGTCTGGGTTGATCGTAGGCACTGGGACAATCAAACAGATAATAGAATATTACAATTCTCTGAGAAGGACTTGTGGGGAGAACGTGTGACAGGCAAATATATTGTCCCTCTATGTGGGCAACTAGGCCAGAAAACTCCCAGCATAAATTCCTTCTTTTCTGATTACTGATTGCCCCCACACACAATAGCAATAACCCCTTAAGCAGAAAACTGGAGAAGGTGCCATATTATAATTCAGCAAGGAGCTGGGACTGTGGGTGGTGTCAGAGAGCTCCTTTTGGACAGACTTTAGAAAACAATATGGAGAGAGAGGCGTGTGACATAAGTCAAGACTGCTTTCAACATCAGGACAGCTGAGGAGCAGCACTAGGGTGAAGAACAAAGAGACAAGCTCAGATCTACTCCATACAGGTCTGAGCTAAGCAGTGCAATAAATGGCAGTCTGCCGTGAGCTGACCCACTAGTTAATTGGTATTGCAGCATATGTGCCCTGCCCTTATCCAGCGGACAGATCAGATTGATGTCATAGTGCTTCATGACTAGATCATGCAGTAGCAGCTGATTTCAGAAGAGCTCCTGTCCCTCCCCTGGGTAAGCTGTTACCTGGCATAAAGGCACTGCTTGCCACTCTGGGACTGGAACGGCTGCTCATGGCTGCAGGACAGTGTGGGGTCCGAGGAGGGACTCTGCGGCTCCTTTTTAATCTTAGCACAAGGACTGTGAAAAGCTACTGTGGGAGAGAAATGAAAGATCAGGTTGACACTTTTCTTGTTTATGGAAAGATACTTTTATCAGCCAGTAAAAAGTCAGTTGTCCTTGTTCAGCTGGCTCTGAGAGAAACAAAATACCAATAGGCACAACTGTTCCTGGCTTTCCTGAGCTTGGCCCTTGATTTAGTAAGGTCTGTATGATACATCAACCTTAAAGGAGCAAATCTAAGGTAGTGTTAACATGCTCTATGATAATCCAGAGTACTTTAAAAAGGATTTAGAGTGGGTATTTCCTGAGCTGTTCAGAGCTGGGACAGGCATTTTCTGTTACAAGAGGTAGCATGCACATACTCTATTTTTCAACACATAAAAGCCAAGATTTTATTTGCATGATGCAGAATGCTCTTTCATTGACACATGTGGAAAGGATGTCTTATGAGTAGCATTACTGTGTAGCACTGCCTTGAATCTCTCTGCAGGCTACTGTACCCTCCTGCTGTGTCAGGCAGCGGACAGGACCACCCCCTCACAGAGGCCATGCTGGCAGCAGACACCCAGCCAGAGGCCACTCAGATGAGCAGAGCCCCCCCAAAGTACCCATACTTCATTCCATGTACAGTCCAATTTCTTTTGCTTCGGGAGGAGTTATAGCACATATTTTGCCTTTGATTGTCACAGTAATGCATTTTCTCAGCTGTTTGGGGGTGCCTAATTTTTCATACATACATCAACTGAAGTACACATCTGTTGAAACCACTCTGCATAAGGGACTGTGTTAGTTACCACCACACAAAGATACTTCTGCATTGTCCAGATGTGGACAGTTAGCCTGCTTGTTTGTGTTTTTTTGTCACCATCACAACAATGTAGAAATAAAAGAGTATGTTGCATTTACATATTTATTTCGCTTAAGCGTATCCTGTCCTTCTCCCCTGAGATGTGTGATCACCGTGCTACTTACAGTTTTCTGAATGAAAGTCAGGCACAAATTGCTCATCACTGTCTGGAACCTGAGCTGCCAGGAGAGGAAGGGAGGGAGGAGGGCAGGGGAAGGGAAGAGAGAGAGAGGAGAATTAGATTTGGCACTTTGCACTGTATCATTAACAGTAAGGCAGAAATAAATCTATGCAGGAAAGACCTGAGCTTTCTATGGGAATGCACTTTAGTGAATAAAGATAGTTTCCCTTTGGGATTAATGAATACAGTTGTTCTGCCTGCAGATTTATACCTTAACAGCCTGCCAGTTTCTTTCTCCCTTACCTTGGAAATAAGGACAGCAACAACTTTATTAGCTCGGGGTTCAGTTTTCATCAGAAACATAACATGCAGAGATTTTTAAGCATTTAGCATAGGAAAAACAACTACCAACTAATAAATTTGTGAAGTCTATGACAAAGTGATGAGCAGAACTGAAAACCTCTATGCCTTCAATACAATTTTTTCAGTAGTTTCAGAAGCAGTGGATAGCCAATTACTAACTCACCGGAACAAGATGTTGCTGAATATGGTAACCACTGAATTAGTTAACAACATTAGCATCTCAATGTTAAGAAGCTCCAGGCTTAATGCCTCCTTTAGACAAACTGGTGAGGCTCTTGTGTGTCTGCTGACTTGAAAAGTCAGCAGCCCACTTCATAAGTTGATGCCACTTCATAACTCAGGAGGTCATATTTATTCTGATCTACACGAAAGACTAGACTCTGCAAAAGCTGCAAAACCCACGCGGATAGAGTTTCCTACAGCATCCCCAATGGAGGCACTAGAAGAGTTTTTCACTATGTACTTCACAGTATGCTTCATCACTTCCTGGATAAATACTTATTTTAAATTAAAACTTAAATATCAGAATTTTCCTTCCTATGATGCCTAAGAAAGTTATAACAGTGGTTGAAAGCTGATATCTGGTGAAGACTACCAGCCATGCTGACCCTTATGGCATCATTCATGTGAATTCCTTATCTGCCTATACATGGCTGCCTGCCTCTTTTGATCTCCAGCTTGGATCATTCTGTTCATGGATTGCCTACCACAACGTGGCCTTACCCCATATGTGAGTTGGATCAAAGCCATTGCAAAATATATAATAATACAATGAAATGGAACAGTGGAAAAAAAAATAATTTCATTGTCCTTCACCTACAGGTTGACTTAGCGAGGTACACAGGTGTGCCTTTGAGAGATTATTCCAACATTCAAAACCAAATGTTATAATAGTCCGTAGTGCTATTGTACTAAAATTGCTGTGTTGAAACTATGTATATGCAATCAGTGCTTTTCTGATTTCACAACAGGAATCAGCTACACAGTCTCCTCTAGCTCCTGCTTGCCTTATTTGCCGAGAAAAGCTTTAATCAACATTGCCCTTGCACACTCACAGAAGGAACAATTCATTCAGTGTCCAACTGCAAATATAATTGTGCATGCTTGTCCCATTCTACAAGATAGTTTGTGCCTACCTTTCCTTCGCAAGAGCTATATAAGCAAGACAGAAGAGCACTCTTGGACAGCCTGCACACAGTCTAGCGTGTATGGTTTTGTTGAAACACATCTCACAATCACATCCTTAAGCAAAAGGACACCAAAGCAAATGATCCAAGGCTTTCTCCCTTACAGCAGCATCTGTATTTATTTACAAATCATAGTGTTCTCCTCTACCACAGAAAGAGAAGGTGTTAAGGAAGCAAGAGAGACACACCATGCTGATGTGAGGAACACATTACTAATCAGAATTTAGCCCATATTTTAATACACAGCTATTTTTTCTCCATTACTCAGAGCCTAGCTCAGATACAGCCTCAGTCCATATTACTATTGCTGAGAGAAATGCTGCTGCTAGTACATAACCAACAAATCTAGAGGTTTTGTTATCTTAGAATGGACAAAAGATTGCATTTTCAGCTCTAATGCAAAGGTAATATAGTCAAAGTAAATGGACATAAGGAATGGAAGCCCACTAATCTCAGTCACTTGAGCTGAGCTAAACCTTAGGGAATAACACTGCATTAACAACAGGCAGTGGATTAGAATGGAACTAGCCATGCTCTTCACACTGCAACCACTGTTCCTTAAAATAACCTGTATGACAATAAACTGCAAATATAAATGATAGAGCACGGCTGGGGTGAGAGACACAGCCTCACTGCCGGACAGTGATGCTTGCAGACAGCTATAGTCTTGTACTAGAAGGCTAAACTGCCAGTTGCCAGAAGAAAAATTGTATTTTTATATTCCTTATTTACTTCATATAGTTATATCACAGATAGGTATTTCATAATTTCACTGTCTTTTCCTTCTTCATTTTTTAGGAAGGTACTGAAGTTTTCAGTTGCCTTCATCTCATGAACAAGTGCTAACATATAGACATGTACAAGATGTTAATGAAAAAAATATTTTCATTATTCAGGAAAATAATTTGACATACTGGTGAATGCAGAAAAACAAACAATAGTTTGCTTCAGAGGGTGACTTTTCTTGTTAAAAGTCTGGAAGCAGGAGTCACCGTGGGAGAAAGTAGTTTCCCACATATGCAGTCTAAAACTGTAAGTTGGAATATTAAAGCCTATATTGAATTTCCCAACAATTTCACTTGGAATCTGACTGGATGCTATAAGCTATATATATATTTTTTAAATCTGCCTATATTCTGATAGGGTTTGCAGTATCATTTACTAATCATTCATAATAGCAGATTGCCTCTTTCTTTACAGTGCTATGAGTGACCTTCCCTTCACCTCAGGGTACTTATGAATTAATTCTACTAACATTCTGCTACTGACAAAAGTGTTGTAAGAGATTCTATGTAAATACTTTAGATTAGTGAGCTAAAAATATTATTAAACAATAGAAAGCCTAAAAGTGAAAGTTTACCAGAAATCAGTTCTGAGGCACACTTACTGTATTGGCAGCTCAAGATTTTTGAAGATTTAAGAAAAACTCATGTTAAGTATGTGTGCACATTCAGCAGATCTATTAGATGACCAGCTATTGATACCTATTTTTATGCTCTGACGCGAGTTACGCAAGTGTTTCAATCCTGAAACCGCCTCCAGGTAATTCTTCTTGATTCTTATAATCCTCACACTCCTGTACGCTGCCTGATCAATGTCATTTCATTTCAAGTTTAAATGAACATAAAACATTTTAATTTTTTTTTCCTTAATAATCTTACTTGGTTGGCAAATACCTTTTTGGAGTATCAAAAAACCAAACCAAAACAAAACCTGTTTGACAGGATTGTCCTCCACTTGTGGCAATATTAGAGGAAATAACCCCACTGAAAATGCTATGCATATTTTTATATCATTATTGTTAAATATTTCTTAAGTACCTATATCACAGTAAGTATTATTCTATTTGTCAGGACTCTGTATTAGAGGATATGTTTTCAATTTTCTAGAAAATGGATCATCTGTAGTACTGGATTTAGAGCAAATTCACCATACTGTTTAAAACTGGTTTCACTTGGAATTAATGGGACTCCCTGGATTTTGAAGTTTTCTCTTCCTTGAACTCAAAACAATTTAGACACCAAACTGAACAGTGTGGAAATTCCAGGAAGGTCCCTTCAAAGAATTATCTTAACCAAGAGACAGAGAAAACAAAAGAAGTTAAGCATATTATTCCCAAAATTATAAGAATAGTTTATTGTTTGTTTAAGAAAATATCAACGTTGTGGCAACCAATAAAGGTAAGTGACAAATTAGTATAAAATCGAACCAGTTACAAGTAGACTGATAGGAAAATTGTAACCAGGAAAGTGGGCCAGCAGCCAAGTTCCATTCATACGCAAATACCCAGCACAATAGTGTGATTCACGTGTCTTCATTTACACAAGCCAGAGGCTGGCAAGTAGGAAAAAAATACTTAGTATTTTCAGCTAGGCAAACAAAGCAAAGGGAGCAGCACAAACATCAAAAGACAAACAATGAAAGAAGAACATAACAAATCAGAGCAAGCGGAAGGAGCCTACCTTCTGTCAGCCAAGTCTCCTGGAACTGGCTCAAGTCCTGGAAGAGATCTGCATGAAAAGTGAGAGGGTTCCTCAGTGGAGCGCTGGGGAGGGACAGCAGGATGCTCCAGCGACGGAGATGCCGAGCGGGACCAGGAGGTGGGGGCGGAGGCGCTGGGGGAGGACCGGGTCCCTGCCCAGAAGCCTTCACCATTCCCATCCATCCCTCCACCCCTCACCTCCCCTTACCTTCCGAATCTTGCGCCGGAGGCAAGCCCAGGTCCCCGGGTCTCTTCCTAGCGCCCATCAGAGCTCCGCCACCGGGAGCCGCCTGGCCCGGAGGCTGCTGCGGAAGGAGCCGGTCAGCGCGGAGTCCCTGAACGGAGCGGACCCCAGCCCAGAGACCCCTCCGCCCAGTGGGGCCGCCACTTACCTGCGTGAAAGTGAACGGCACCTGCTGGTCCAGGTACCCCTTCATCCTGCCGCCCGTGCGCTATCTCCGCGGGCGCGTGGCTGCCGGCTCTCGGAGGATACCTGGGGAAGGNCCTTTGTTTCATCGAATTTTTTTGTGAATGAAGCGCTGGGTTGGGGCACGCCCGCCAATCCCAGCTCTTTTGGCCCTCGCCCAGTGAAGAGTGGGAGTAGTTTTAGCCTTCTGAGCCAATCAGATCGCAGTGCTCTGGTAGTCATTAAAGGACGGAGCTCCCATTCATAAATAAGAGCCTCCTGAAGTTCATTCACGAACGGTTGTAAAGGCGCTCAGGCTGCTCGTGGCGGGAGCGCGCTCCGCCTGCGCGTTCAGGCGCGCACAGCTCCGGGCCCGCCCGTTCCGACGCACACTGCACTCCTTTTCAAACAGTCTTCAGGTATGTTCAGTTCTGTTCTGGGGAAGTTCTTTAAGTTTCAACAAGATTTGGAAAAAATCTCATTTATTTTTATCTGGAGTGAAAATAATTAAAGCCCTGGCTACCAAAATCAGTTTATTATTACAAATGTTAAAAGACAAGAACATAAAATAAAAACCTAGTCCTGGGATTTGCACACAAAAAAAGTAGTTTTGATGCTTTTGTGCACACCAGATGCTGTCTTCTGTGCCATGTGCACACATTCCATTATTTTTTCAAATTTCTCCTTTAAAGTTTCTCGGTTGTATTTAATACCTATTGGTCCTATTTATCCTTCAAAAAATATTAGTAACACTCGGGACCTGGTGATAAATCTTTGCAGATTTTTAATTGCTTTTGAGCCTGTAAAAAATGCCATACACCCTGATAAGAAGGACGATAATAATTAGGAATGGATGTACTGGCCACTGAAGGGAAAATCACTGAGAACTTGGGGCTTCCAGATCAAGTCATGTTATTATAACTTTTATGTTATTGTAGCTCTTTTTCCCCTTCAAACCTAAACTCCTAGAGCAGATCAGGTTTTAGTATATTTTGTTTGCCAAAGCAATTTACCAACAGTAAAAAGCTGGAAATCTTGAATCTCAGTGCTAAGAAAGTTAGAAAGCAAATGGACATGTGGAACTAAGTTGTTAAATTTATCATTTAAAGTGCCTCATGATTTTGAGTCAATTTCAAGAAAAAAAGCACATAATACGTTCTCAAGGACAAAGGATAATGGGTTCAAACTGGAAGAAGGTAGATGTAGATTAGATGTAAGGAAGAAGTTCTTCACTGTGAGGGTGGTGAGATACTGGAACAGGTTGCCCAGGGAAGTTGAGGATACTCCATCCTTGGATGTGTTCTAGATCAGGTTGGACAGGGCCTTGAGCACCCTGGTCTAGTGAGAGGAGTCCCTTCCTATGGCAGCAGTGTTGGAACTAGGTGATCTTTAAGGTCCCTACAAACCCAAACCATCCTATGCTTCTATGACCTTACACTCACCCATGGCCCGCAACAGAGACCCATGTGCTCGGCCCGCCCACTGCCTTTATATATTGGCCATGATGTCAGCATGGTATTGAATATCCCATTGGCTGGTTCAGTTGTCTATCGTGGCTGTGGTCCACTCCCAGCTTTTGGTGAAAATTAAACCTACCCTAGNATATCCCATTGGCTGGTTCAGTTGTCTATCGTGGCTGTGGTCCACTCCCAGCTTTTGGTGAAAATTAACCCTACCCTAGCTGAACCAGGACACAATGACTGATTGTTCTCATTGTGAAAAAAATTCCTCTTGTATCCAATCAGAATCTCTCTAGGAATAACTTGTATCCATTACCCCTTGTCTTTTCCAGGTGACCCTTTGTAAAAAGGGAGTCTCCATCTTCTTGTAGCCACCTTTTAAATACTGGAACATGGTGATAAGGTATCCCCTAAGCCTTCTTTTCTCAAGGCTGAACAAACCCAGTTCTCTCAGCCATTCCTCACATGGTAGCTTCCCAGTTCCTCTCCAGCCTATCCACATCTTTTTTGTACAGCAGGGACCAAAACTGAACACAATATTCCAGGTGTGGCTTGACAAACACTGACTAGAGTGAGAAAATGATTCTTTATCTCTGCTGGTGATGCCCTTGTTGATGTGACTCAGCATCCTGTTGGTTTGCTTTGCCACTGCAGCATACTATTTGCTCATATTGAGCTTGTTGTCCACCAGTGGACAACAGTTTGTCAGTGTCCCCATCCTAACTTATTCTGAGACAAAAAGTGAAGCAAAGAAAGGCTGTGCCCAATGAAGCCCAAAATGAGATCTGACATAATCAGTCTGTATTCCTAGAAACAGAGTAGGTGTAATTGGCAGAAGACTAGACAAGTCTGAATTGCAGCACATGTCATTGATTGAAGTTTGAAATGCATGATATGTCCTCCTGTTAGTAAATTCTCTTTCTCAAGCCTAATATGTAAATTGCAAAGATTACTTTTGTTCAGTTTCTTTCTGCAATCTGCAAGAGGATCTATGGTAGCATGAGTTATTTACTTGTAATTTGAATTTCATGTTTTGATTTTAGGATGTTGTATGGAGTGATACGACAGGAGATTTCCACTAGCCCATAGAACCTTGCTTATGAGACTTGCCATGTTTTTCACCACTAGATAATGTTCTATAGTGAAGGTAGTCACAGTATGCAAGGAAGTGTCTGGGTACACTTCTTGCACCTTTGTGGCAGTCTTAGATACAACTCAGAGACTCTGGAGAAAGCAGTCTTCTTTATGGTCTTGTGAATATAATACCCCTTTTAGGTATTCATGCCAGATACTTTTATAATGTTCTGAATGAGAGAAGACGGTTCAGGCACTTTGTCTGCAGGAAGGAAGCAATTAAATTATTAGCACTTTGAGAAATTAAATGATGTAAGTTATGGCAGAATAAGTTTAGCAAAATGTTATAATGTAAGAAAACAATTAAAAAGAGTTATATAAGGTTGAGTGGCTTCTTTATTGTGATAGAGTGAGCAGTTAATTGATTGTCATACTGCTACAATGTACCAGGGCAGTTGTGAAAGCAAATAGAGAATTCTCTGCTCAGAATGTAGAGGAATGTCACATAGGATAAGTCAATAGTATGAAGCATTAAAAGTCAAGAGTACGAAGGGAGGGCTCACTCAATGTAGTCAGGTCTGCAAGTTTGTCTCTCTTTCCCTTTTTTTTGCTCCACTCCTCAGCTTTCACTGTTAAAAAATAAAAAAAGAAAAGGAAAAAAGTTTCTGCCCTAAACCACTCCACTCAGTTTTGTCTTGGAAGTGCTGATCCCCAGGCCTCATCTGTTCTTGTGGTGCTGGCTGGTAGGCAGCTCTTCAGTTGGAGGATGGCAGGGATGACCAGAGATAAACACAGAGACACTGCTGGAATAAGGTGCCACATGCAACAAGCGTGGATTGTGCCAGCAACACTTGGCCATACAGCTGATTTGATCTACTGAAATGAGAAAAGACAAAAGTAGGGAGGTAAAGAAGGTGCTAGCAGTTACCAAGCAGATAATCAAGGAGAGAGGAACCCAGACTTCACTCGTAGATGTACAGAGCCAGATATGAAAGCAAGACACACAGCTGTACCGGCAACTTAGCCCATTATGATTGAAGTAACCACCAATAAAACCTAATCAATGAAATCCCTTTTAAGTTGGTTGAATCAGTGACCCAGAAAATAGCTCCCCTGCAGAAAAGGAAATTATAGTCTATAAAGTGAGAAGTCAATGGGAAAAATCTATTAAAGCGAGCAAGCTATAAGGAGACCTTTGGTGTTAACGGAAACCTTTTGGAAAGAAGCCACAAAACTCGCAACAGACTTTTAACCCTCCAAGTGCCGTCATGCCAAGAGCCGTCTGTCCTGCTGCAGCCCAGGAGAGGGCACTGCAGACAGACCGAGTCCCGCCTTGGTGACCCGCACCTCTGTGAGGATGGTGGGAGAGATGCAGTAGAGGCTGGATATTAAGAAGAATTTCTTTACTGAAAGGGTTATCAGGCATTGGAACAGATTGCCCGGGGAGGTGGTGGGGGGTCACCATCTCTGAAGGTGTTTAAGAGACCGGTAGATGTTGCACTTAGGGACCTGGTTTAGTGGTGTTCATAGGGCTAGGACTAAGGTTGGACTCAATGACCTTGAAGGTCTCTTCTAGACAAAACTATTCTATGATTCTAAATACCAAGGCAATCACTCTGTTTTTCAGACTCAGATGAAAAGTTCACAACAGTGAATGGAAGAGCACCCAACAGTGTGGGTGGTGATCACTGGTCTAGCGACAGGATCATCTTGCAGGACTTTGAACTAATTTATCCCCCTGCCAAAGAGTCAATCCATAGTATTCCTAGAATTATCACTAGTCAGCCAGAAGCCTAGTAATCATCTTGGCATCTCAAGTCTAGGACAATATAGAAGATGAACCTGGTGGATCCAAGAGTGCATTATTAAGGAGTTTTCTGACACCCAAATTCAAAATAACCCACCCAGTAAAAGAAGTTTGAAAAAAAAGTAATTAAATTTCTTATAGAATTATTTTGATCCCAAAAGCGGCTTCCTGTTTTCTAGCTTTGGACAGTATTGATTGATTGTTAAGACTAGAAGACAAGAAGCAGAATCTCTGCCTTGCTACTGCCTCTTCTCAGTCCTGGCCACTCCAGTACTGACACTTCTCGGTCATTCAGCACAGCAGCTGAGGCTCAAAGGTGTCATGATTCTCTCCTAACATGGGGCATCTGTGGTGGCCTGAAAAGTTAAATTATACTATGCCTGGGGCTTGAAAAACAAGACTCTATACTGTCCTCACTTCAGTGTGTCAGAGGCTTTTATGGAAAGAGACACTGTTTTGTGCCTTATGGAAGAATGTATACATTTTAGAGCAGGAAATAAAAAAAATCCATGCCCAAACCCCTGGATCCCAGAAGCTTTGACAGTCTGAAAGCATGCCTTGCTCCCCTGACACAAATCAGACAGGAGCAGGACAAAGCTGATCCATGTTCTTTTCAATGTCTGTACAGTAAGAAATACCTCCCACCTTGGGTACAGCACAGGGTATACCAGTCAAGATACTGCTTGATCTGTTGGGAGGGACAGAAAACAGTTGTTTGTATCACTGATCAATCCCAATTTGCACTCCCTCTATAATCTGTAGTCATCCTAGCTCATCTTCCTCTCTTTCCAATGAAGGAACTTTGTGCTTTTTTTAGAGGTGTCTCTTTCAACAAGCCTTATGCATCACAGAACCTCCTGAGCAAAGAGGACCCCCTGTGGCTCCTCCTGTTTACTCCAGCAAAGAATGAAGTGATTAATGAGGCCAGAATATATCTTTTCTCCCCAGAATCCACAAGAGAGGCACAGCTGAATAAATACCATATGTTATTGCTGTCTGCTTGGTTAGGAGTTAAACTGCAGGTAGCAAAGAGCACTGCCAAATGCAGCTATTACCACACTGCATCCACTGACAATCTTGCAGATGAGAGCAAGCCAGAAAGATCTATAAGGACCAAGTTACTTTCCTGGCTTTCCCTGTGCTGGAACTGGAGCATTCTGGGCTTCCACTAGGGGCAGGGGTCTTCTGCTCTTTCAACATGTGCCTTTAGATGAAGTCTCAGATATGGCACAGATGATTCAGTGTAGGCTGGTTTTTGCATTGTCAGTCGTCTCTGACCTTATACAGCATTTTACATCCCTCCATAGTGATAATTCATTTTCCTAAGAAGCTCTATATGTTTTGAGCTCATATCTCTGTGGAATAGTATGGAAAGAACTTCTTAGGGCACTGGAAAGTTAAGGGTAAATGTGTTCTCCATTTAGCCAGCAGGTACGTGTAAGCCGGACTCTGTTCAATAAGAAGCACAGAATCCTACTGAGAGTTCTTATAACTGCCACTCCTGAGCTTGTAACAATCTTTCTTTCTCTTCTTTCCTTCCCCTGCTTATTTTGATAGACATTAGCAGAATAGATATGATTTTTCTGCTTTGAAAACAAAAACAAAAACAAAACTACATTTGGACAAAATTTTCCTCTGAAAGGACTTCTATGCTGATGAAATCTCTTTATTTCATAGCTAGGGAAGTGGTAGCATAGAAAAAGATAGGCATACTTGAATGAGTTTACTTCACTTTCATTTTTTTCTTGAATAATTTGAGTTCCAAAACAGTGAGTTCAACTGTGTTCTCACTTTCAGGTAGACAGCCTTTTGAGTGGCCTGGTTTTCCTGTGAGTCCTTCCTGTGACTCCTGTCTTCTCTTCTCTTGGTGCTGTTATTGTCTAGTTCAAGTTGCTCCTCTGCACTTTGTAGTTCTACAATAATTATGAATTTGTCTTTCTAAATGGAATATCAGATCCTTTAGACTTAGGCTAACATTATTTAACACAAGGCTATTAAACCTGTGAAAGATGCTGCTCTGTATCTCAGTTGATATGGTGGCTAAAGCAACATGTATGCTCAATTCTATATTCTGTAAGTGTTTTTAAACTTTTTTTTAAAAACAAAACAAAACACCAAAAGAGCCCAAGATAATAGTGCATGACCTGCAGTATGACATTTTATTCCTGCTGTCTGAGAGGTGTATGAGTGTTGGAAAGGGTAGGAAAACGTTGTCTGTGAGATTTTTTCAGTCATTGTTAGTGCTTTTGCTCTCCACGGGTTGTTTTATAGACATTTGTGTGAATGCCAACAAAAAGTAGAGATTAAAAAACTAAACCAAAACAATGAGAAAGGAACAAAATGACGTCTTCAGGATGTGTACAGTACTTAGGTCTCAGTAATAACACACTATCAGGAGACAACTGCTTCCTTCCTGGTGTTTTGGAAAAGCAGTACACAGAAGGCTGATTCCCGATGGTTGCAGACTCAATATACCGCATATTTCCAGACCTTTACAGAATGCATTAAGGTTAAAACTTGCACTAAGGCCTGGAGAAATCTTGAGCAGCAGATGTAGTAATTTGAACATCCCTGGCAGTTTGCAAGACTAACAATGATCAGGTTTTGTACATACCTTTCTTCTGTGACATAACAAGGCACAGCCATTTGTAGCTGCTCTAGTGACAATGCTGTGTATTTCCTGAAATAAGATATTTTCAGGATTGGTTGCAAGACTTGGGCTCCTTGCTGGGCTTTCCAAGCTTGTCAAAGTACCTCTTGGTATCAGAGGGCAAAAGAGTATGCCTACAGTTTGTGCTCAGTCACCTGTTTCACTGGGCTCATGAGTGGCTGCACCTTGTGTAATCAAGAACAAGATACAAAGTTAGCAAGAATGAAGAAGCAGTCATAACTAGGAAAGAAAACACCAGTGATTTTTTTTTTTTTTTTCCTCCAAGAAAATTGGTATTGAATGATTTTATTTTCATGATGTATTTAACTTCTGAAATGTGTTAAAGTGTCTTGGACTTGAAAATAGAGTGACTCTTCTATAATCCTTTTCTAAAGTCCATAGAGAAAAGAAAGATGTTGATTTAAGATATAGAGCAAAAGGCATGGGGGGGCCTGCTAAAGGCTTCTGCCATGGGGTCATGGGTTACAGCCCACTGACTTGGGATCAAGCTCAAGATTCTTGAGTGAGGAAAAACACTTAACACTATTTTTCAGTGAGTCTAAGTTACTAACATGACCCAGATGAGTGAACACAGAGACATTATAACTAGTACAAATCCCACCTTCCTCTGAAATTTCCAAGTCTCTCTTTTTTTTTTTTTTTT
>VYZX01008300.1:47407-68009 GCA_013401335.1 Brachypteracias leptosomus | reverse complement strand
TTTTTTTTTTTTTCTGTCAGATTCCAGACAGATGAAATCTTCTTGGCATAGACCCTTTATTGGCAGCATCTCTCCTATGAATCATGATAAATCAGGACTCGAAGGTTAACTGGTTGACAGTGTGGGAAGAGAAGGTGCCTGGCTTTGCAGATCAAATACAGCCTCATCTGCTCATTAATCTGCCTTCTCCCTAAGGTCTTGCGTGTGCTATTTCCCATTTTCTGGAAAATCCCAATTTTATTTTGATGCCAGACACTGCTGAGTAGAGTTGATACTGTTGTTTGGATGATAGTGTCAAGAGTGAGCACATTCCTCAGATCATAAATCATCTCAACCTGACCCCAATTAACTAAAGACTCTGGATTTTATTTCTCAGTTCTTACCAGCCATAACAAATTAGGTCATTCTATGTCACTGAGACATTGGAGTAGACACCACTGGGAAAGTCACAGAAGACTCTGTGATCCATTTATGCTGCAGGAAGAGCAAAGGAGATGGAACGGGTCATATCTTCTGTTTTCTTTCTAAATAGGAGCCATGGGATACCTGGCAGCATAGTTAAATGATTTTCATAAGGCTATTTAAATTTTGGTCACACAGAGAACAAGGCAATCTTTGACACCTGTGGCTACCTCTCTTGCATAAAATGATTTAGTTGTACCTGTCCAAGCTCTTGTGCAGAAGTCCAGCCAACCAAACACATCCTGAGCTCAGATGTACGTTATATACATCTGAACTGTCTTTCCCTGTTGTTTTTACCCACATGCTGCAAAGATTGCATGGGGCTTGTATCAGAGACTGTGCCTCTGACTTTCTTAGAAAATGCAGTGCTGGAGAGGTGATGGCTGATAGATCTCCCAGCTTTGAAAGACTCTTCTGAACTAGTACAGCACCACTGAGAAGGATTCATTGCTCTGTGGAATAAGAACTTTTTGAGCTCAATGCAACACAGAAATCAACAGGGTGCAGAAAGGGTGCTGAATCCATCATTCCAGAGGCTGAGATTTATACTTTGGACTTGAATGGGAAATTCCAAATGACTCTTTCTTATAATTCACTGTTTTCATTATGTTATTTTACATTTATCTTGTACATTTAATACTGAGTCACAGAAGTTCAATAACAATACAATAATGATGAATAATCAGAAATTCCATCCATATGGAAGGGCAATCAGATTAGATCTCCAAGGACTACTAGCAGGATAGATTTCCTAGATACACTAGATCCCTTCTCCTTTAAAAAGTCCATGTGATAAGACGAAGAAAGATGCAGAACTGAATCACATCTTCAGAGGAAAGATCTAGCTAGAGAAATGTCCATGCTGCCTATGACTCTCTGAAGTTCAACATTTTTGATGCATCAACCTCATAGGCAACTTGTATCCTAGACTGGAGCAGACCACCAAAATCCTTTATTAATATATCATTGGTTATGGCATAGACATTTGTCTTTGTTTGAATTAGAACCAAACCAATTCTGTTTAGTGATTTTACTTTTCAACTGAGTCTCTGGTAACTAACTGCACTTTCTGAAAATAATAGCATGTTTTTGCAGACAGTGTCTGCTTCTAGCAGTGATAACTTTTGATGTTTAGAGTTACTACCAAGGATTGTTTTGCAGACCAAGGTCACTGCTAACTCTTATATACCACATTGGGGTGTGCACAAAGTGAAAGGCTGCACCTGTGGGGAGGAGCGGCCAGGACAGGTGACTCTGAAGTGACCAGTGAGGGATTCCATCCCACATATGTCATATCCAGTATATAGCTGAGGGATTAAAAAGATCTCATCCCTTCTTCCTGCCCTTCTAAGGAACACTCTCATGGTCTACATTCTGCAGTTCTGCACCTAAAAGAACAATGGATACCCTGGAGCAAGAGAAAAGCAGCTTGCAATGTTGCCAGTAACGTGCAGTGGAGGTGGAGGCATCTCAAGCACTGAAGCATTTACACTCATGACCAGACTTTAAATTCTAAGACTTAATCATAGAGTCATAGAATGTTTTAGGCTGGAAGGGACCTCTAGAGGTCATCTTGTCCAAGCTCCCTACCCAAGCAGGGACATCTCTACCTAGGTCAGGCTGCTCAGAGCCCTAGTCTGTGTAGAAAGTACAGAGGTGGGTTTCAAAATACATACATCATCTTCTCGCATGTACTTATATCTTCACAGACTTCGGCAATGGCCTGATTTCACATTATATAAAACAGGAACAAATGCAAAGTAAGCAAGTCAGATCTGCCAACATCCAGTGAATTTGGACATCACTCTCTCATAAGCAGCTGTAGGACAGATAAATATAGCTGTTAGTGAGTGGTGTGCCAGTCTGGGAAGCACTGCAGTAGGTTATTTAGTGTTTCAAGAAAGGCTCTTGACATTAGAAGCCAGTTTCACACCTGAAGAATAAAGCATTTTCCTTTTGTTTCCAATAAAAATTACCTGCCTTTAATCCTGTCGCATACCACTGCCTACTTCTTAATAGACTAATGTAGGTTTTATTTGTGAAACCTCATACAGTTAAATGCAATGAGCTCATCCTTTTTCTTGGCATCATCTCATCTTGATTCTGGCAGGGACACAATGAAATTACAGCACAGAGAAGAATGTAAAAAGAGAGCTCATTTTCTTTCCTAAAAATAATGCTAGTTAAGTCGGCCCTAGCAACTGTGAAGGAAAGTGAAAATTCAAGCCAAGTTTCATATTTGAAGTTATACATAAATTCCAAGTCCGACGCTATTACCCTTTTGTTGTTTTCAAAATGGTGAGTTATATTCTTCACGTATGTAAAAGATGATGAAGCAACTGCCTGACTACTTAGGGCTGACCTAAAGTTGAAGTATGTTATTAAGGTTCTAGTGCCTCTTAAATGCTGACAGGCATGGGGCATCAGCCACCTCTCCAGGAAGCTTGTTCCGCAGTTTGCTCACCCTCTCAGTAAAGAAATGTTTAATGTCCAGCCTGAACCTACCCTCGTGCAGCTTTGAACCATTCCCAGGTGTCCTGTCCCTGGGTCCTAGGGAGAGTTTTCCATTGAGACTGTCTCCCTTATGGCTTTCTCAGACTTTAGGAACAACTCTGCTAGAATTGGGAGGATTGTTCTCTAAGAAATTTTGCAAAACCACAAGAAGACTTTAATTATTGCAGTAGAATGACTTTTTTCATGCCTATTTATCTAGTGTTCGAATGGTTAGAAATGTCTTCTTATACGTGCATTAAAGACTTGCTGCCTGGAGTGTGCAAAGGACTGAGCATTCACAGGGTATTAAACAGATTCATAATGGAACCTACCAGTATAAATATGTCCTCAGTGCAGGCAGAACCACCACAAACCTTTATGTTGTGTCATGTAAAATATACCCCAGTTGTGTCTGTGTTCTTCTCTGCAAATAAACAATGGAGAGATGTGCCTAAAATGTTCCCCTGGAACAGATAACTTCTCATCTCATTATTTCATTCTCTTCATAATAGATTTGTTTTTTTTAAGGTGATACTTTAAAGAACTTTATCATAATTTTGCCATAACCCAATCCAGCTAACTTAAGGACGCTTGAAGGCAATGAGTAGACAGACACCAGTCCATGCTGCTAGTCCTTTTAAAGAAGAATCCTTACTTTACACTTTGTGTCCTTTTCTTGGTAGAATGCATATAACAGAGTATTGGATACATATGTATCCAACGTATGCTAGAAATATTTAAATAAAACAGTCATATGACTTTGAGTATATTTTGGAATTATTTTTCTCCTTTCTTTCTCTTTGCAAAATCCTTCAGGGAGATTCTTTTCCTCCATCTCCTTTGTGGTGTCTGACATCACTTTTTTCCTTTTCCGATCCCCCAGGCATTTCCTAGAGCTGCACACAGCTGCCTTTGTTCTCTGATCTGTTCTTTCTGGCAGGGCTGATGAGCAGTTACTGCACAGTTACAGGAGAGGTGCCATCTTTGCAGCCAGCAGCCAACCCTGCAAAAGAAAGAGGCACTGTTATGCTTCTCTCCTTCTTGTGTATAACTGGTCCTATAACACATTTTAAAATTGATGTGAAGCGTACTAAAATAATATAGTGATAAATGTCCGGGAGAAAGCTGACATAAAGGAGCACCTGAGCTAGTACTTCTGCAGAAAGATAGAAAAGCAGCCGTGCTGGTACTGGAGTGAGAGCTCTCAAAAATGAGGCTTCTTGAGCTATACTCTTCCCCAGAGTATTTTCAATTAGCTTCAGACAGAAGCAATTGTGAATAATTATCACTGGGAGTGATACTTCTTTTCCCTGGAAATTAACTTCTTGGCCATATTTGTTATTGACCCTAATACTGGGACCAGAGATATGTTCTCCTCCCTTCCTGCAGCTAAGGAAAGTAGGTGGAGCAATGTAATTAGATCTGACAGATTTTTCTTTTTATGAATTGGAAACTGTGCACAGATCCTCATCAGTTACATCACTTATGTTGATCATCTTTCATGAGAGAAATGCAGAATGGAAAGGGATGAAATGTAGATATATAGAGAAGGGCCAAAATATAGAATGAGAAGTAGATGGAAGTTTAAAACTGCAAGGATGTTTGTGGTGAGTTTTGAAAGGAGCAAACAATTGTTTTCCTGGTGTCTCTCCTATCATCAACCTCACTGTAGCATTGCTGGGCTAATGCTCACCTAGTGACAAATTCCCAGTGTAGGAAATACTCTGCATGTGGGCTTCGCTGTGACAGGTTATCATGGGGTATGAGTGTGGGGCATTGGAAACTTTCACTGGATTAAAGATTAAAGCCTGTAAGAATGCCTAGGTGTCAATTCACATGTCTGTTTCCTGTTCCAAAGCCAGGAACCCATGTATGATTGAGGGAGGTTTTAAAAATGTTTTCCTCTTTATAAGAGAGAAACATGACTCAAACCTCCATGGTGTGAAGTCACCATCCTCTCTGTTACTCACTCCCATTATCTCTTTGCAGTCTGTTCCCAGAGGAACTTCCAGACAACCAGCTGCTTACGCTTGTGTAAAAGTTATTTGAAAAAAAAATCACGATATGGAGGGAGGGAATAGCGGTGGAAAAGTCTGCTCCTGTATGAAAATCCTTCTTTCATGTAGAAATTAAAACAATGTGGCATTGTGTGGGGGGAGAGTGGGGGAAATAAGCTGTAGGGCTCTGCTGGCACCTGCCCATATCCAGTACTGCAGTGAAAACTGTCCCATTGTATATAGCCTGAAAAGTGATAGCCTGATGCTGAGATTATTTTACAGCCATACAAGGCAAGTCCCCATCAGACAGAAGCCCTTCTACTGTAATCACGAGAAGAAAATGGTTTTCCTGTCTATCTGCCTGGAAGTGCTGCATGGATACAGTATTCATAGTCTAGTCACTGACGCAGGCATATAATATTTCATGAAGGGACTGTACATTTCCCTCAAGGGAAGGGAACTACCCAAAGTGTGAGATAGTGGCTGATGAAACTTAATATGAGCACTGCTAGAGGCAGGAGAAAAAAGTGGAGTAATTGAAAAATTGTGGGTCTGTTCTGTAAGCCACTCCAATCTGTTGTGTGTGCTTGTCTCTGTGCTTAGGAAATTGTACTGGAAGTAGGATTTGTAAGCTTTGCTCATGTAGAATATGACCCAGCCAAAAATCTCTGGCAGCGAAGTGTTTCCTAAAAGGGCTCTCTTGTTTTCCAGACAGTGTGAACTGAAGAGTTTGGCTCATTAGTCACACCATGCCCCCACCCTAGTCAGGAGGACTGTACATGTGGGGACTTTAAGGACTCTCCTCATTAGCTCGTGACAGAGTGGGAGGTTGGAGGAGAACTGCACTTTCAACAGCTATCTTGGCACCCACGTGCCACCTGTGTGCTCTGGGTGCCGTTGTGTTTCCTGCAGCACCCTGTGTGCCAGGTGGGATGCGTGCCAAATGGAGCAGCGTGACATCTCTGTGCCCCTAGACCTGCTTCATCTGTGAATGGGAAAAAAATTGAGTCACGTCTCAGTGCTTGGGATGCAAAAGACTATTGAAAGGTGGGAGTATAGGAGTTCTTGACTAGGAGGGAAAGAAGTCTGTTTTGGGTGACAGTATAAGCACAAGATAAATGTGATCAAGTGGAGTTCTGGCCACCTCCCAAGTCCCCTGCTTTTGTGCCTCTCTGTAAAGCTAAAGTGGCTGTGTGAGAGCTCAGGAGCTAGCACAAGGCCCTAAGTGAGGGCTTTACATGTTTCCACGGTGTATCATAACATGCAAATTCTCAAGCAGCCCATAGACAAATGTGTTATGTAAAACATATGTGATGCTCCATGGGACATGGTAGCTCTAGAGACCTTTAAAAAACAGTATGACTTTCAATAGTTTGCATTCAGATCAGTTTTTTTCCTGTGTAAAATGCTGAGAAACCTCTGATCATACTTCCCCAGATTTCTAGCCTGATATATTTTCAGCTGAACACTTCTCCAGCTTCCACTGAAATACATTTTTCTGCCATCTGGTGTGCGTTAACCTTTGCACTCCTTAACAAAACATTAGGCTTTTGTAGTCATATGATAAGGTGTAGCCAGTGAAAAGAGAAAAATGTCAGGCTAGGGATTTTTTTTTCCACGTTATATTGAGAGAGACTGTTGTTTCTACAGCAGAGGAGCATCTTAGCAGAGTTTAACATTTTGTGTCACTCTCCTAGACCCAGGAAGGGTCATACTTGGCCTTAGAAGGTGGAAAGAGAGAGCTTCTAATTCTGAAAGGAGCTGCAGGATTGCTTTCATAATTGGTAAGAAGAAAACACTAACCAGGGGAGCTGCAGGGCAATGCTCTCACATGACGTGACTGGACATGCGTATGTCTGGCCTTGCAGCCATCTGCTTTGGCACGATCTGGAATGTGTATAGTCAAACACAGAAGCACTTTGACACGTATTTAAAATACAAATTTTGCCTCTGGATCTAGGATGGAGTCAGTTCCTTCTACAAATCCTTTACATGTGTTTAATATATAATAGTAACAGTCCGGTAAGACATACACGCAGAGGAAACGTACCAGAATGTTGTTCCACTCCGAGGAACTCTTTCTCCAAGCTACTTCTGTGCAAACTTCACTATACTTATATTTCTAAGGAAATGATCCTTTTTTTTTGGAACAGATATTCTGAATAAGCTTATCTCAGGTGTTTAAAGACAACCTTTATTGTTCAGCTCTAAAAAAAACCCCACGGGTTAGCAAATGAGGTCAGCATGAAACCTTCTACAAGGGGATTGTAATTTAATAGTACAGTTTTTTCATAGATGTGCACAGATTCAGCTGTATCGACAGTTAGCTGTTACTAGTGATTATTGTTGTAAGCACTTGACTGGATGGTGTACAGTATTATCTCCATGAGACAACTGTAATACAGCTGTACAGTGTAATACATTTTTACCTAAATATGACCAAAGTAAATAAATAAAAATAACCAGGACATTTGAAATCAATAGATTTTATATTTTGTTTTATCTTTGTCAAGCTTCTATGTTCATTCAGGTATTCAAATTTCCAGAAACGTGACTCCTGAGTAAGTACCATCTGACTCCAGGCAATAGCTAGCTAGAGACTTTCCCCCAGGTGTAACCTGGACAAAAAGTGACTATTCCTTTTTTCCTTAACAAGGCATTGAGCTAACTACCATGGGTTCATGTGTCTGTGCTGCAGTTGTGCTTTTTTTGTTTGTTTGTTTTTTACTTAATGCTGTAGAAAGATGCAGAGAAACTGAGGGATAACAACAGAGGAGTCATGAGATACAGAAACTATGTAAACCAAAGTAGGGCCTATGCTATGCTTGCATCTGGCTAGGTAGCTAAAATGTCCATAAAATCTACGACTCTAAGGAAAGTGCTTCTCTTCCTGTATTTAGAAGAGACAGCACAGATATAAAGGGCTACAGCACATATTTTTGTGTTTATACAGATATCCCCATTCCCTGTGGGCTATTTGCACTGTCCTTATATGGACAGAAAGTCTTGCTTCTCTGCCTGCATGTGTTTCCTGTGAAAGACCTGCCAGACCTTTCCAATGTTGTGTGGGTGACTGTGTGCTCAGATTATTTATTGAGAATCAGGCACGGGAAGCATTGTCAAACATCCTCAAGTAGCTTACTTCCCTTCTGTGAGGAGAATAAAGCCTAATGTGTATTTCCGCAAAAAATAATTGGAGGTCAGAGATTTTGCTCCCAGACGACAGATTCGCCTGAAAGGTTCTTGGCACCAGAGGTTCAGGGGTCAAATGCTTTGATGTCAGGAGTGAAATGTTCCTTCACAAAAAAATAAAGTCTTAGAATAAGCAGATGTTTTCGTGCAGAAACTGCCTAAGCATAAAATGATCTCACAGGTGCCTCGTACCTTATTTCTCAAAAGCCAGAGCAAGAACTGTAGAAGCTGTAATTATGGGTACAGACTGAGATCCCATTGACTGGCATTTAAGTGAATTAGGATACAATATGCTACCGTTGACAGCTTCCTTGAAAGGGAAGATATATTACCCTTCTTTCTGTGTGAGTAGCTGATTTTAGTTTATATTGGTAGGCAAGAGCCCAAAAGTTTTCGTCACAAAGTAAGCTGCTTCTGCAGCTTGCAAACTTTCTAACTGTGATGGAGAGGAGGTAGCATGGTCATGCACAGTGTGTAATTGGCTTAAGACTTTACAAGTTGAAAAGACCTCCTGCCCCATGATGTTTTGTTTTCCTGGAGACAAGGGTAGGATGTCTGAGTTAGCACCAGAGTTCTTCACAAAATCTGCTTTCTACAGTGCTTGCCAAGAGCTAAACTAGTGAGTTTAGTCAGAAGCTTAATCAGAAGGCACTAAGGTTTAAGCAGAGCCATAGATGTTTTCTGCTCTTAGAATAAGATGTAGCTTCTTCTCACTGGTGCACAATTTTTTCAGCCAACTAGTTTTAAGTAACCTGAAGAGTGAGGTTCTTAACTGATTATGAATGTCAGATTTGTAACTCAAATAATAGTGCTCTGTCATAGTACACCTCAGCTTATTGCTGCTGGAGTCACTGGGTTCTGGCCATAACTTTCTCTTCAAGATCTCCCATCAAAATATTGTACCATTCAGACACAAATGTCCTGGGAGGAAATTGATCTGAAGAGACATGTGTAGATCTAGCTCAGAGAAAGGAAGGACATACATACGACTAATTATTTTAACTGATTATTAGTTAATTTGCATTAATTGCAGCATTCATTTAAGCTTATGGTGACAATGTGCATTTTTTCTTGCAGATAGGTGAATGCTTCAGGGGTAACAAGTGCTTGCTGAATATGTGTTCAGCCGATCTGAGAAGGAGTGGGAATAGCCCTCTGTGAATACACTCACAAGACTTACATATGTTTGCCCCATGCTGTGATCACAGCATAGTTGGTGAAGAGGCCCTGTGAACATCAGTGATGCAACTAACTGTCTTTTTTTTTTGGCATTTTTTTGGTCTTTCTTTTTTCTTTTGGGGTGGGGGTTGTTTTGTTTTGTCCATAGTGGGTAAGAGTTGTAGGCATGCTGCAAGTAGCATGGTGTGGAAAACCATCAGTAATACAGTGAGCTGCTTTATCCTGCTGCCTGATGAGTGGTGAGCAGCTGCCGCTGCTGGGGGCCGGCTTGAAGGTGCTAGGTCCCTCAAGCTGGTAGGAAATGTCCTGCAAAGCAAGGCCCTTGTTTCCCTGTCAGTAAACATCAGCAAGGACATGCTAATGTTCCACTGTCACAGTGGAAGGCTGAAAGAATTCTCAATCTTCTGTTTGTAAAATGCATAGTAGATATAATGAGGTTTGGGGGTTTATTTTTATGAGAGGTTCTCCTTTCTCCATTCCACTACTGTGTTTGGTTTGAAGTGGAAAATACCTTGTATAGCTCTTAGCTTCCCAAGTTTCTTTATTTTTAAAGAATTTTTTTTTCTTGTTTTTGCACAAATATTTTCTCTAAACTGTTCATTTTTTAATCTGTCAAATAGAGTTTGGATATGTTAAGGAATGTAATGAATGTGTTTTCTTAGTAATACAGTAATCAGCTCTTTGGTAATACAGCATCTCTGTTAAAAAAAAAAATTGATATTTATCTATTTTGAGGTCTTTTGCAAGTAGATAACTTTATAAACATATCATACAGGTATGCAACTTTATAGCCAGCATATATGCAGTCCACATTAAACCCCAATAACGATGCATCAGAGTAAGATGAAAGGAAAATAGTGCACCATAGTTGCAAATAATGGAGAGCTTCAGATATTTAGACAGAAGTTTCAGTATTCTCAATAGTCATAATGTAATACACTAGCATAAAATTCTATTTGAAATATGTCATTATTGCATTAAATAAAACAACAAAAGAAATGGAAAGAGACACTGTTTTTCTAAGACTTCATAATTTCATATATCACAAGTTTCAGTTGAAAGGGGGAATAATTTCAAATGGAATTGTTCTTAAGACGTGTAGTGGTACCATGGCAGTTTACAGTTCTGTATTGGAAGGCTTCTTTTTCATATTATTAATATCAGAAGTATGGGCAGTTGGCTTTAAAGATTGCTGGCAATGTTTCCTGGTGCCATTAAACACTGCCAAAGGCAGAAGTGATCAAAGACATAATATGTTTATGTGTTTTGGAAAGCACAGATACTACTCATTTGTATGAAATATTTGATAGTTCCTAACACTAAAAAAATAAGTAACCTATTAATGGGAAGCTTGCAAAAAGGGCTAAGTTGGTCACTTAACTGTAAATTTAGATAACAGTAAGTAATGAGTCTAAATCCACACAATACCTAGATTAATAGATGTTTTTATATGTAATTTAAATATACACATGTGCATGTTTATTTGTAGGAAAGCTTTGTCTTGCTTGTTTTGAAGCAAAAATTTGTAGACAGTAAACTCAGTTAAATCACTGCAGATAACATTGTTTTCTACTTCTCATGACAATCCTGTATTCACAAAGAAAATGTCAGTTTTCCATAGATTCAATAAATCAAGAAAAAATGCAGGACTAAAGTGTAGTTTTCTTTTAGTTAAACAGATTTAGATGTTGAAAACAGAAGAGTGATAGCTATTGTGTAGAGGGCTCAACCTCTAACACACCTGCCATGACATTTATTAATGACTGCTTTCAAAAAATATTTAAGATTGAGATCTAGTAACTTTCAGGATTTACAGTAAGCTTGGAAGAAATCTCCCTCTACAAATTGCTACCATCACCAAGGCACCTGTCCTCACCTGTCAATGGGGAAGCCGTCTCTTCTGAAACTGGCATACACTTCTGTGTATATTTGTTTTGGTCTCAAACTTTTATTTTGTAATCTTACTGCCTAGCCATACAGGTGTTCAATTCCTGGTTCAGGACAAATCAGTGACTGTCAAAATGTTTATTTCTCTTTAAGTACAGCACAAGGAATATGTACTTTGTGAAGTCCAAATGTAGAATGAATAGATGTGATCAGGGAAAGGTTTGATGAGAATATAGTTGCACTATCACTTCCTGACTGGCAACCTGTATTTTCTGAGTGTTTTGAGCCTAGACAACATTACTTCTGTTTTATATTTAGTGTTTGTTAGCTTTTATTCTGGAGGCACATCTGCAGTAGTAAGACAATTCCATAGAGATTTAAATTCAGTCAGACAAAAAATAAAAATCATGCCCTCCTTTTGATTTTTCCCTTGTGTTCTTTAATTGCTTCTGTAAGCTAAAGCATCATACACCTTTTAATGAGTCAGGGTTACAGGCTTTGCAAGCAGGATCATGGTGTAGCTGACCAGAAGCACTATTGCATCCACTTTCTGATCAATTACTTTCTCCATACTCCTCTGTAATTGCTGCGAGGACTAGTCAGAGCTGGGGGAGGCAGCAAAGTCCACGTCTTCTGTGTCATGTTCATGTGGGGATGCTGGTTGCCCACCTTTAATGCGTTTCCACTTCATCCTTCTGTTTTGAAACCATACTTTGACCTGGATAGTAACAAAGAAATAATTACTTTTTGCCTCAATCTGAGCTATATAAACAGACCTAAGCATATATGTGTGTATCAATAGATAGATGCTTTGAGAAATTGTAGAAGAAAAGGTGAAAGGAACCTCTCAAGTTTAGGTAATCCATCTCTGTAACAATGGCAGGAACAATTCTTTCCAAACTGTTCCAGGCAGATGTTTCTCTGAGCCCTGCAAAGTTAGTAGTACAAGTGCTTTGCCTAGAATCTGTCTTTATGTCAACTAAGCATGTCACTCTAATGGGCACAGTGCCTCTCACGTCTTTTAGGATCTTGTCCATCCAATCTAATGCTTCAGCAATTGTAATTTGCTTCACTTAATTGAACAATTCCTCTACTGTCTACTAAGCTTTGATAAGGAAATCCAAATCGGGATCACAGTGAGAGAACAGAAATATCTCTCTTCAAGGAACACTGCATTCTTGTCTTTCCTTATCACCTCCAAATACTACCTGATCCAGGAAAAATCTGTGTGTCAGACATATACCATTCAAATAATTGCCTGGTAATTGCAGTCTAAGGTGATATCCATATTCCATCTCTAAACTTAGACATATCAGTATGTACCAGCTAGTGGTGGTAAACAGCAGCTCAGTATATATCAGTTATTCCCAAATGTGCCTTTAGTTTAGATAAACATAATTACATTTATTAACTACTTACAGAAATTTGTTTAAATGTGTTTTAAAAGAATGTGGAGGCTTCGTATTAAAATACCTCTGACATTGCAAAAGTACACCCTTGAGTAACATATCTGGTTTTTAGCTTTAGGGAGAAGTTGTGGGAGAGGAAGAAGAAGCTGGGGAGGCAGGGATTCGGGAAGTACTTGTCTCTCGGTGAGATCCAGGTTCACAGCAATCTCATATCTCCTGAGCCTTGTCAAGTAATTATGATGGGCAAATTCAGCTTCCAGCTCTCGTAGTTGCTCCTTTGTGAAAGCTGTTCTTTCCTTCCGTGATTTGCTGCTTGTTTCTGCCTTGTTGCTCAAGTTCTGGTTTTCTAAAAGGCAAG
This sequence comes from Brachypteracias leptosomus, assembly GCA_013401335.1. Lineage (NCBI taxonomy): Eukaryota > Metazoa > Chordata > Aves > Coraciiformes > Brachypteraciidae > Brachypteracias > Brachypteracias leptosomus. Next base: position 55,032 of record VYZX01008300.1, on the reverse strand, counting down.
CACAGATGTTATGTAATTTGCAGTTACATTGATCTGTGTGAACATATATATTGCAGACGTCTGATATAAGCTACTAATTTAAAAGCCCCATGGAAGTTTTAAGAAGTTTAAGAAGTTTGTGTTATTCCCCCTCAAGCTCAGCAGTTGTCAGTCTTGGGTTATCAGGGGGACAAAGGTGGGATGGTTTAGAGTCAGGAAGAGGTTTGTTGTTAAAACTGCAGAAGCACAGGCCTGGGTCTGCAAGATCAGAAATGAGCAACTGTGGGAAGGAAGCTGTCACTCCTCGCTATCATTACATCAAAATAGTTTCCATCCCCATATCTTTACTTTCATTCCTTGTATACATATTATCCCCATTCCCTGATCTGCCAAGCAGCAGGCAGCAAAGCTAGCACTTTGGGGATATGACATGTAGTAAGTTATAAATGCACGGTGAGGACTTCTGATGCGGGGTGTAAGGCATAATCACTGAGTAAGCATCCTAAACTAGCATATGGCCTGGAAATATTGTGTGTATGTATAGGAACATGGTAAAACAAACAGTTTTAAACCAGTGTTCTTTGAATCGGCGCACAATACTCCAGACTTAGAGCTTCTTGTAATGCTCACTAACTGCAAACTACAAGGAGATCTGGTATCTGTGTGCATGATTGGCCTCGTTATTATTCTTGTCATTGTGCTGTCCTGAAAATTTGTGTAGTTGGCTATGATGTGGTCAAGAGTCATATTTCAAAGCCAGATTTCAAGCTATAGTCAAAGGGATGCTGTACCAATTATGCATAAGTAGCACAAACTGATTTTCCCAGACACTGTGACAATATTCCTCTTTTTCCTTTCCTTTCCTTTCCTTTCCTTTCCTTTCCTTTCCTTTCCTTTCCTTTCCTTTCCTTTCCTTTCCTTTCCTTTCCTTTCCTTTCCTCTTTCCTTTCCTCTTTCCTTTCCTCTTTCCTTTCCTCTTTCCTTTCCTCTTTCCTTTCCTCTTTCCTTTCCTTTTTCCTTTCCTTTTTCCTTTCCTTTTTCCTTTCCTTTTTCCTTTCCTTTTTCCTTTCCTTCTTTCTTTTCTCTTCTTCTCTTCTCATCTCTTCTCGTCTCTTTTTTTTTTATTATTTGATGCTTGTGAAGCATCTCTAAGCAATGCAAAGAAAATGCACTTATTTCAGTAAGCAAAGCTCAAACTTCCAATCTTTCAGGGAACCAGTTGTCCTCTCTTGCTCCTGTGGTTGGCTAGATTCCCTGAACTGAAGATGCTAGTAGGTTTTTTTAATTATGTTGAGGATTAATTATTTAATCTTTGTGTGCAACCAGTGTGCAATGAAGTTCCATTTGCCATAATATAACATTTCTACATAGAAATTATACATAGAATGGTAGCAATGAGCACAACATGCAGCAACATCTTCTAGGTGTTCCTTTGGTTACCAAAGTAATAAAGCTGGAAAAATCTGTTAGGTGTGGCTGCAGGCTTCATGATTGATCTGATCTGATCTTAGCTCTGTATCAGAATTAGAGAAATCAAACACAGCTCCTATTAGTGATAATGTGCACAGGGACCAGTGTATCACATGCTGCAGCCATAGTGCTCTCCATTTCAAGGATATTAATATTGTTTGCATCAACATTGTTCTTGCTACTTATACTTCAAAAATTCCCAAATAAAGCTGGAGAAAGTATGAAAACAAAGCCACAGAAGTTTCTCCCCATGCTTTTGCACATATTTGTAAAATCCCCTTCATTCTTATCCCTTGTTAAACAGACACACCATTACATGTTTCCCAAAGGCTAACAAATGTGACTTCTGAGAGAGTAGGGGGGGGAGCGAGAAGTGTGGATCCCCTGCTGGGAACTTTGTCACCAGCTTCTGGGAGCTTTGGTCTCAAGGGACTTGAAGCCCTGTGGAGGGGTGAAGCAACTCTCCAGTGCCAATAACACACTGCTGGAGCTAAAGCCACCTCTGTCAAATTAACCTGGGATAAAAATAGCTGATGCAGCCTGAATATATATGTGAACTCACCACCTAGCCCTCTGTGAAGGTCATCTTTTCTAAGGGACGTTTGACCAGTCTTCATCTCCAAAAACCAATGTGAATAATTTTAAATAGCCAAGTATTTCAGGGAACAGAGAGGGATGTGTAGCTTTAATCCTGTCATTCAGGCTATGTGCCACATAGTGTTGTAAAGAGACATACGGTTATTCATGGTTGGAGGTTTTGTGATATCCCAGAAGTGGAAATTGGACCTAGTAGCTTCAGAGTTTTGACAACAGAATGTGGAAAATGGCAAATGTGTGAAAGGATGAATGGGTTTGGGAAGTTTTTCCAACTGTACTGCCAGTTTAAAAAAAAAAAAAGTGCTGCTCAGGAATCACAGGAAGATCTGTTTCTCTACCTTGAAGCATGCATACTTCCAGGATTCCAAACAGTTTCATTGTGTTGTTGAACTGAATATCTGCCTTCTCCCAGGGCTGCAGCAAAATATGTGTAGGAACCCAAATAGTACACGTTCTTATACTATAAAGTTTCCAAAACAAAAACTGTGGCAGGCGCTACTACATACATATGTGTATGAAAAGCCAATCCATTCCCTGCAAACAATGGGCCAGATTCAGCATCTGGAGCTGGTGCACAGAAAGTTTTACTTTGTGCTTACAACCAGCATAACTAATTCAGGCTGCTGTCTGGTAAGCAAAGAAGGGAGTGAAATTAAAAGCCATGGAAGCTGCTTTGGGATGTTTTCATTATTCTGCATTCACTTGAGTAACAACTTGTACAGACGGCAGCAGTTGCTAGAAGGTAGGAAACACCAGACCTTTCAGTGGTGTCATTGCTTACAGCTCCCCTGTAAGGAAAAGTGTATGGGACAGCAGCAAGTATGAAAAAATATCAAAGATGCTGGTAATAGAGAATAGAAGGAGAGTTTGTCTTCTACTTGAAACAGGGACATGTGCTTTGAAATCAGTCTCTTTAAGAATAAGGATATCCCTCTAATCTGAGTATACTGAAATCTGCTGTTTTGCAACAGGGTTTTGGGGAATTTTTTTTCCCCAAACACACTTTTTCAATAGAAATAAATAAATTCTACAAAGCTGTGTTTCTAAAGAAAAAGCAGATAAGTGAGGGGAGTAAACTAGATTTTGGTATAAGGAAGTTTGGAGTATTAGTTACTGTATGTGTTACCTGATAGCCTGGGAGAGAAGAGAGATTAGGACTAATTGTGTGACAGAGAGAACATGAGTACAAGCTTGTTGTTTAAATTGCAAAATGGAGAAATGAAATTTGGATTAGAAGTGGCTCCTCTGTAGCCAACCTGTAAAACCTAAAAATAAATTAAAAAATATTTTTACCACTATGTTATCTACCTGTAAAATGGGGATACTGGAAAATATTCCCCAGTTCATGGGGAAAAAGCACACTGTGGCTTGTAAATGAATGCTATAGCAAATGAGTGCATATGCAAATAAGCATCTTAATTTTTAACAGCTTCCTTAGGAGAAAACAATTTAATGCATATTTCACATATCTGGATCAGAGTAGCAAATCAGAGGTTATATAACTATGAAATTATTGAATATTGCACTGTAAAAATAATGTGTTTTGCTAGCTAGGATGACACAATGAAAACTATCTACATTTTCTGCATTGTTAGACACTGTACTGATGGGCAAACTTTTAGTACCTTCTGTTTTGAGGCAAAAACATTTAATACTTAGGGAAGCCAAATAGAATTTATATCTAAAGAGAGACTTTGCGTCTTATACTTCTTACCATAGACTGAGATGTCAAAATCCTAGTATAACATTTCCAACTAGCACAGGCAGCTCGAGATGAGGGATCTTTGCTCTCTGACTGCCATTCTCTTATGCTTGGACAAATGGCAGGTATGCAATATATAACTCCACATCCTAGGACTTTCAGCTCAATGTATGCATGCCATGTGATTCCTGTTTAGTTACAGCAAACGTGCATTGTGCTGGTGAGTAAAATGCCTGGTTCAGTAAACAAGATCTGTAGGAGTGAAATACAAACAGCAGAGGTCATCAAAGAATAAGCCATTTTGTTTCAGTGTTGTTATTGTGTAAATTTCCCCGGTCAAGAATTACAAAATGTTTTCCCTCATCACTTCAATTCCTAATCCTACAGGTGCTTTCATTCTATAGCCTATACTTTCCCACAACCCTGATTTCATGTCACCTACCTGAGTTTTCCTTTTTTCTTTTGGATGACTTTTTCTCAGTCTCATTTGTAGTATTTACTGGTACCTCATCATCTTCATTCAAACTCACTGCTGCACTCACTAGATTTGGGCTGCTGCCTTCTGACTCGTCAGAACCCAAGACCAGTCCTGGATTTAGTCGTCTTCTGGCCTCAGTTGCTGCAAAATGCCAGTCAGAGTGTTGGAAAGAGAGGTGCTGCTCCACAAATGCTCGCTCCTCACATGGAGAGCTATGGGGAGCAGTCACCAGGCAGGAGGTTGAAAAATCAGAGTAAGTAGCAAAATCTGTTTTTTGATGGAAGGAGAATGGTGCTGGTGGGTAGTGGCTCAGCCTTGAAGCTGTGGTGACATCCACATGGGTGCTCCGCAGGCACCCCCAAAGCTGGGCAGGTGGTTGTGGACTGCGCATGCAGCTGCTGTTGGTGGGATCCATTTGCTTCCAATCCTGTCCACACTCCAGTGTCGTGACTGGTTATAGCCCAGGCTTCACAATCAGAAGAGGAGCAGAGGGGAAATCTTCCAAGTTTTATAGAATAGATTTCCTCCCTAAACAACAGCTTGTTTGTGGGTTTTATGCTGTTGCGGTTTTGTTACTTGGGGAACTCTTCTAAACATCTTCATTTTTTCCAACTGGAAAACAGTAGGCAGTGATTGCCCTGAGTTGCTTCCCAAGGCCTGGAACTTGCTTCCTTGTGAAGAGCTAGACATGAGTGAAACACTTTTTAAATACTGTGCTGGGGAGAGAGTGACAAGTTTGTGAAGTGAAATGTGAGAGAGCAGAGGGAGGGGTTAACATACATACACTCAGTCCCTCCAACCAAAGCAAAGCAGGCAACTATTAATCATCTGAAACCTTATATGCTCATCTAATGGGATTTGCAGATGGAGTCTTTTAAAGAAACAATGTCTGTATTTTTTTTAAAAAAAGGGAAAGAGCAGCACACAAAAAGGCTTTAATGTTTTCCTGTAACACTATGAAGTTATTTTTATTGCACTGTTAAAATTCCCCAAGTCTTGGATCTGGAAATAGCCCTAACACAGAATTCAACAGACACCAAATTTCAAGAACTGAAGTGGGAAATTAAAATAAGAAAGGACTTCACTGATTCTATATAACTCAAGGCCCAATCCTAAGTTTTAAAAAAGCATTAAACCTGGTTTGTACACACATGCAAGGTTTTGAGTGATTTTTGTTTGCTTCATTTGCTAGTTTTGTAACATATGCATTGCTGGGAACTGGAATTTGCTGCCAGTGGCAGTTATTCTTCCTGTATTCCACTTTCCAGGGAATTTTCAATATGCTATTCCTTCCTGCAATGAAATCTTCTGCCTTTATGCCAGTGGAAGACACGTTTTTCATCTTTTGTTGAAAGTTTTATAGTTTTTTCCTAACAGAAAGCAGATTCTTAGACCCTGGAGTCATCACAGTTGAAAAGACATTAACAGGGAATCTGTTCTCAATCCTTTTTTCACAGAAGTGTGAGAGCTGGGAATGTCCAGACCCCTGCTATGCTGGGGTTACTGCAGCTCCTCTCGAGGTTGTTCTCCATGTTTTTAATGACAATTTGTGCATGCACGTGTCTCATGTTTCCATAATCTACTCGCAACCATTTCTAATACTTATTCTCCTAGACCTTGCTATATGTTGTGTCCGCCTCTTTCTCTTCTTTGACCATTTGTGCTGAGTTTTGTGTTCTCTCATAGATACAGAGATTTACTAGCTGGACACAGAGCATTCATTCAGGGGCTTAAGTGATGCTTTTATTTGGCTTCTGTATAATTCAGAATTATAACATTTCAAGGAATTGGAAAAAAAAAAATTGCTTATCCTGATATATCTGTTGTTTCTTAGAGCTTGGTGTTTTCCAAGAAATCAAGTGAGTTTAGTCCAGATCTTTCTGAGCAAGATCAAATTCTGTTCTATCAATCATGTGAATCTTGACTTTCTTGCAAAATACTAAATATCTGATACCTAATTTATTCTCTAGGAAGAACTCTCATAAATATTTAAATCTGATTAAAACATATTTCCTTCTCGCTGGCAGGAGGAAACCCCCCAGACTGCTCTTTTTCTGAATGGCCAGGATATAATGAATTTATGAATGCTGCAAATGTTCCAGGCACTGGCAGAATCTAAGTCAGAGTTCAGAACTTTTTGCCAATGTAAAGTATTTAATTTTACATTATCTGTATGTGTGTTGTCAACACCCATTCACTTCAGTCACACAGGTTATTAGGAGTTTGTATGAATTCAAGCCTAGGTCTGTTGTTTTACAGTTCTACTTTCAGTCTACAAAATGACGTAGCTAATTATGCAAACATTTAAGTCCTTGCACATATACTTGGGGGAATAGAAGGGAATGGAGAGGATTGCCTGTTAGGCTAGTATTCACTTCAGCCAGGAATAGCTTTAGGCTCCCATTGAGGAATCCTCATAAGGTCTGAGCAGAGATCTGTCTGCTCATTTGTTTTCTCAATGGAGCTCTTGCTGTTATTCCTTTAGCTTCAGATGTGGGAAAAGGAGCAGGCACACCCTTCCCAAATGTGAGAACACTCAGGTTTGGCATTGCCAGCACTCTCTGCAGCTGGTGTTGTCATTCAGCTGCTCAGTAGGAGCCTGTTTGACCTCTATATCTTCCTGACACTTCATTCCTGAAAGAAGAAAGAACAACAATCCTCCTCTCTTGCTAAATCCCATTTGTTGGTTGAGGCAGCCACCTTTAACCTTCATAAAGTCAACATCTCTTCAGTCAAACACTGTGTTGGGTAGAAAAAATTAGTGTGGCTGTAGGTCAGGTTTTGTAGTGAATGCTCCCATAACAAGCTGAAGGCTGGAAAGTGGGAGTTTATCTTTGAGCGTTCTATCAGTTTGTTCTCTGATTCCAGGAGAGCATTTCTCAACCATCTCACAGACCAAGAAGCCTCTGAGCTCTGTCCCACCCTGAGACTTTGCACAGTAATTTGCATAACTTCATGAAGGTGACATGCTGAAAGTTGTGCCATGTCTTCACCTCTCTGTTCTGGCAAGGCAATTTTCTTTATCAGTAAAGAACTGAACCATCTCATGACGCTTTAACATAGCCCTCTTCCAAATCACCTTCACACTTGTGCCATTTCTTGGAAGATAGGAGCTCTCTGGGGTGGGAGTCTTGGTCCCACTCTGCTTTTGCTGACCTAGTACAATTGTGTCTGGATACTGAAACTGAATCTTAGGCCCCTTTTGACTGCATGTGCACTTAGGAAGATAATTCAACCTCCAGCATTGTCTGTTCCACTGTAGTCAACATGAGATCTCTAGAAAGTGAAGTCCCATCCTAGCAGAAAATCTTTTTTGCAAGAGTAAATGGCTTTAGCATACACTGCAGAAAGGTCTTGGCTGTCGTGAGTTTCATCAGATACATCCCAAGGTAGGAAGTA
>VYZX01008300.1:0-34693 GCA_013401335.1 Brachypteracias leptosomus | reverse complement strand
TATTAACGGAGTTTGATTATCCCACCAGGCGTGCATATGGATTTGTTTTGCATTATATAAATAGCTGCCCAGCCATGACAGCAAGGCAAGATGCAAGTCTTTGAACTGCAGGAAGGACAACACAAGTGACTGACAGCAGGAAACCCGGGAGACTGGTTGAGACAACTTTAATTTATTTGTAGAGCATGCATATGGAAGGGTCCTCACCTCCTGTTTTGGTAATGATAAATGACAAGTTGTAGACAGTTATTAATTAAATTGCCTGGCATAGCAATGTACATGATGATAAGACCTAAGAAATGTGCAGCATTCCTTCTACCCCATCATGAGAATGAGGCCCCTCCACTGTTCTCTGGCACAGCAGAGATTAGACTAAAGCATCAATATTCCTGTACAAACTGGCTACCTAGTAACTGCCTGAACACAGGGCCCTAAAAATTGAAATCCTCTCTCATGTGATGTGTAGTAATTAAACTTCAGCATTCTTTCTGCAGGAAATGTTTCTCCTATGTTGTTCCCACAGATTGTGCTACAACAACAATTTTAGCCCCATGAACTATTAACCAATTATAAAGGGATTTTCTCAGTCTGCTTTAACTGAGGATCAAAGTAAAAAATGTTTTTTTCTTGCCAGATATTGTAATTTAGGGTACAAAACACCAAGCATACACAGGACTCAAGGCTTTGGTCAGTCAAACAGAATGGACTTGGGGCAGGGGAGTAGCTCACACTCCATTTCAGCTTTTCTCATTTGACTTGCCAATATTCCAGCTACTTTTCTTGCTTAAAAAAATCCATTGCACAATTGCAATGCATTTATACTGTTCTACTTTCATTTATATCTTTCATTTATATCCTTTAGGTATGTGCTACTTGGAGCTAATTATGTCTATATACTGCTCAATTACTCAGAATTTATTATATACCAAATTTCTCACCAGCTTACTTGCCTAATGAAGCCTAGTTTTCTTTTTAGAGTTCCTTTTGAATTTTATGTTGTATAAGAATAGCCTGCTGAGATAATTCAGCTAGTTAATATAGACTGTGATGATTTTTGTCTGCATTTGATGCATAAAGCAGTAAATAAACTCTTAGTGCTGTAAATAATAGTTATTAATCATTATTATGTAAAATGGACTAGGAAAGTCTCTTCATGTTTTATGCTTCAGTGAGTTTAGAACACTGCACAAAGCACTGGCAAAGAACTAAGGTGGTCTTAAAATAACATTGGTGTTAACCATGTGAGTTAAAGGAAGTTCTTTGAATTAGCCACTAGCATTGGAGATTCTACAGATTAGAGCTTCCCAGTTTTGTTCCAAGGAGGAGGAAACCAGCAATGACAGAAGCAAACTATCTGCTCATTACACAGACACAGTATCAGAGAATTGTTGAGGTCAAAGAGATCTCTTGAAACCATCTAGTTCAACCACAATGCTTAAGCAGGGTTAGCTAAAGAAGGTTGCCCAGGACTGTGCCCCATCAGGTTTTGAATCTCTCTATAGATGGAGATTCTGCAACCTCTCTGAGTAATCTGCTCCAGTGTTTGATCATCCTCACAGTACTACCAACTATGGACCCAAAATGAAAAACAAGGAAAGTTTATAGTTATACTATATATGATAATCAGGAGCCTGTTCAAGACTGAATTATTAAAATTGCAAAGTAATGTGGCTTAGACATAGAATTGGCATTCATGCCAACTAGAGACACATGGGTTTGGACCCTGCCCAGCACACTGAAGAGGGTTGAAGTGTCTGCTAATAAAATTATCTTTATCCTCCAGAGTCAAAACTGAAGTACTGTGATTCTTGGTGTCTGGGCTTGCTGGTTCATAGTAGTGGTGAAAAGGTGTCTAACAGCAGTTAACTTTAGCCTGTTCCTTTGTTAAGACTTGGGGGCTAGTGCTGAGGACATAGCAGCCCAGCTGAAACTGTGCTAAGGCTGACAGCAGTGGTGACAAGGCACTAGGCAATTCCAGCAGAGCAAGTGCTGTGACTTTTGGCAGCCTCTAGGGAATATTGTTGCTCAGATGGTTTGATCTGACTTGCTCAATTTGGCTTCTGTAGTCAAAAAGAAATATTCTGAACTGAAAGTTTATACATTTTAAATTATTACATGATTCAGAGTGATAGTCACATTGTATGTATGAGTCTTTTTTTTATTTTAGTCTAAGGGTAAAGTCCACTACTGTATTGTTTAGTATTTAAAATACTAATTCAGTGCACTGAATAATTTACCAAAATATTTAGTATTTTAAAATACTAAAATTCAGTGCACTCCTGTGAGGCAATGACACTTTGTTCAGCTTCCCAACCAAAGCATGACCAGGTACTTTTTCTTCTTTTCTTTAGAAACTGTCAAATGAATCAGGCTGGCAAGTTCCCTTTTTTTTTTTTTTTTTTCTTTTTTCCCAGTTAGAAAGCATAGACCCATTTTATGTTTGTTACTGCAGCTTTATTATCCTCACATTCTCTGTGATTCTTAACTGTGGGCAAGAGAACGTACTATAATTTTCTTCTTACAGTTACACTCAGACAAATGCATCAAACAATGGCTACACTTTTCTACTACTGAAAATGAAAATGTAAAATACTGAATATGTTAAAGAATAAAGATGTATTTGTTTATATAATAACAAAAGAAAATTAAAGAAAAGTTCTATCTGGTAACTGTGTAGTGTTTAATATCACATCTGAGTAATATTTTGAAATAACACTGCTACATGCTGATTTACTACAAAGTATATCCAAAAGGATATGTGTGGGTTTTTTAAGTAAACAGTGAATTTTCCCTTGTCCTCAACTGCTTGTGAAAAATATAACTGAAATGAAGTCAAAGGAGAGAGCTCAGCTTAAATCAACTGGCAAGTTAATTCTTGTTTATTCATATTCTGCTTAAGCATAAATCAAAATATTCTGCTACATATGTCAAGATTATTTTTGAGATATTAAATGTTACTCAGAATTCTCAGTTTTGCCTCTCAAGAAATGCAACTCATGCCTTTGTACGTAACTGGACTAAAATGATGCCTGATTTTGCAGCCCATCACTAATTCTACATTCACTGTGTATGACGAAGCTATTTCTCCAGAGAACAGATGCAGACATGCAGCTGAGTCTGCCAGACAGCTTTTGTCTTCTTGAGAACAAGGGTCTTGCTTAATGTATACATCCTGTGAACAGCACAGAAGTCCATTCTAGAAACTAGAAAGAACATAGTGTGAATAGAAAGGGTTCTGAGAGTACTCCAGAAGATTGTTTTAAGAACACTGAATTTTAAATGTGATTATCCACCGTATTTCTGATAGGAAGGTTGGACATAGCTCTAATAGGTAAGGTCTCTCTTTGGCAACTATGGAATAATGGTCTAAAGAGTTCCTCACGGATGAAGAAATTTGCAAGATTTTTTTTTTATTATTTTACTTGGGAACATGTCAAAATTATATTTGAGATACCTAAGAAATTTTTCAAGCTTTTTAAATTTGCAGACACCTGTAAATTTCCAGCGGAGGTATACTCTCCTGCATAGTGAACATGTTCAATATAGGGTCATTTTCCTCAGTCACTTTGCAGACCATCCCCCCTTAGAAGTAGTCCTGAGAGTCTAGGTGTTCATAGCCTATGACTTAAGAAATTCTCTGAGATTTTTTTTCTAAGTTAATTGTTTGAATATTAACTCACTTTAAATTGTCAGGTGTTGCAGATGTGAAGAACCCTTCCATTGTTACTGCTAAATGTGTTTCCGTTTGCTGATTAGTATGGCTTTTTTGGCCTTTCCTAAGTAGAAACTGCATAAATATAATCTGGCTGATTGTCCTTTAAATATTGTCTTAGGATACAGATGTCCAAAATCAGCACAGCTCCACTGAAACCTTTATTGGTTGCAGTTTGCATTATTTTCTTCTTAGTTATGCTGGGGTTTTGGTGGTGGTGGTGGTTTTTGGTTTGGTTTGTTTTTTAAAGTTTCCTGGACCAGCTTCTGGACCTGTTTATCGCTTATATGCAGGCTGTCTGTTCAGACTATGCTACAAATCAGTTGTGTACACATTTGATGGCCACTTTGAGGTTCCAAGCATCCCAACATAACGAAAAAAATCTAAAATCTTTAAATTCTAGACAGAGAGCATTTCCAATTAGAAGAAAGGGATATATTTGAGGATATGATGCTTAAATTCTGAAATTATGCCCATTTTCCCAGTAAAGCTATCCTATTCACTAATTCCCCTCACTGAACTATGCTCCATTGACCATTTGCATTTATTAATGCTTTCCACTCCACAAAATACTATTATTCTGTTCTTGTTCCAAATGCAAGTCCAAAGAATAATCCTTATGACTGTTAGCTCTTGGTGCCATAGAGATGTTAATGATAAAACTAATTCTAGAAAAATGTTTTTTAAAAGAGTGGGCCTACTTTTGGCTCCTAGGAAGACCCTGGAAACCTCTGTTTTGAAGATTAATTTATTCAGAGGCCCATGTTAACTGATGAGCAGGCTGAAATTTCACATGCATTTTCTCATTTCATTGGAATTCTATGCAATTGTCTGTCCTCTCTTTTCCCTCAATAATGATTTCCCGATAGTGCTACTTTTGTTTCTAGACACGCAGAAATTAATTATGAGTGAAAAGTTACTGGTTCTGAGCACTACTCTTAATCTGAAGAACAATTTTAGAAGAAAACTATTACTTTTTAAACTAACTTCTCCTGCTAATTTGACTAGAAAAAAACAAGGCCCTGCAAATAGCAAAATTCTCCAAATGGGACAGTAATTACCTTAAATTAAACCTTATTTCTGGTTATAAAAAAAAACCCCAAAACAACAAACCAACAACCACCACCCAATTCTAAAAGTATGTTGTGCAGACTGGAAGCATTAGAGTTAAATGGTCATAATATAGTGAAAGGGAAGGAAATAGACAGGAGGAAGGAAGGAAGGAAGAAGAGATTAGAGAATCTGACAGATGTAAATAGTGTCAGAGGAGCCACTATGTCCCAAGACCTCTCCTAAGGGAAGAGTTTACAACAAAGAATCCGGTAGCCTGAAGGAAGAATGACATCACTTATTTATTTAGTCAGAGCTGAGCTGTTTTCTTAAAGACATTGAAATAACCTCATGCCACAAGCATTAAATTGTTGGCAAAGTGATAAAGACGTCTGTTTAATTTAGGGGCTTGATAACCATGAAATAAATACACTTTTATTCCTTGGTTTGAGAGTGTATTTAAATTGCCTGGAAAGCCATGAACAAGAAAGCTCGAGTCTGAAGGTTAGTATTAGAAACAGCCTGATGTGTGAGTCTTCAGTAGGGAGATGCATGACTTCGGACTTGTAACTCAGTCATGGAGATGGGGCTGCTTCCCTTTGAGATGAAAATGATGGCGTTACCCTTTATGGACGCCAAGCACAGGCCAGCGTTTCCATGTCCTGGATGCTGAACAAATTCATGAGAAAGACACAATTTAAATCTGAAGTCCTAGTGCTGTTGTGTCATGACAGCCCTACCTCTATCTGTTAGAATCTGATATGTGGCAAATAAGTGATTGACATCACACACTGCCTCACCTGAGCTGACTAAAATGGATGCGTATGGCATTAGCATGAACTAGTCAGCCCGCAGTAGCACCATGGAGAAGCGGGGCTGGGATGTACTACAAGCTTAAATTCTAAAGTGTTCAAAATAACACCATGCTGAGTGGTGTGCTTGATACTCTAGAGGGAGAGATGCCATTGAGAGGGACCTTGACAAGCTAGAGAGGTAAGCCTGTGTGAACTTCATTAAGTTCAACAAGGCCAAGTGCAAGGTCCTGCACCTGGCTCAAGGCAATCCCAAACATGGGTACAGGCAAGGCAATGAGTGGATTGCAAACAGGCCTACAGAGAAGGACTTGAGGGTAGTAGTGGGTGAAAAACTGAATATGAACTGACAAATTGCACTTGCAGCCCAGAAAGCAAATCATATCCTGGGCTGCATCAAAAGAAGCGTGGCCAGCAGGTTGATGGAGGCAGTTCTCCACCCCTACTCTGTTCTGGTGAGACCCTACCTGGAGTACTGTGTTTAGCTCTGGGGCCCCTCGCATAAAAGACATGGATCTGCTCGAGTGGGTACAGAGGAGGACCACAAATATAAGGGGCTAGATCACCTCCTTTATGAAGACAGGCTGAGAGAGTTGGGGTTGTTTAGCCTAGAGAAGACAAGATTCTAGGGCAACCCTATATCAGCCTTTCAGTCCTTAGAAGGGGCCTACAGATGTCCCCTCTCTGGAAGTGTTCAATTTAGCCATACATTGTGATGCAGTAGAGATGAAATAATGTTTTGAAGATTGTCTTTGCATTCCGTATGCTTTTATTTCAGAATTAACAGGGCTTGTGCTGATGAGTTTTACCTCTACTCAGCTTTTACTTATTAGTTTTATTATCCTATTTTCACAGTAATAACTTGCCCTCATAAAAAAGCAGTGAGAGCTTCTAGGATTGAAAGAAATAGCTAATTCATGATACAAGGTCAGGAATGAATCAGAGAATCACAGAATGTTAGAGATTGGAAGGGACCTTGAAAGATCATCTGGCCAAATTCCCCCACCGGAGCAGGATCACCTAGACCAAGTTGCACAGGAACATGTCCAGACAGGTTTTGAATGTCTCCAGAGAAGGAGACTCCACAATCTCCCTGGGCAGCCTGTTCTAATGCTCTTATCACCTTCACTGTGAAGAAGTTTCTTCTCATATTTCTGTGGAACCTCCTATGTTCCAGCTTGCATCCATTGTCCCTTGTCCTATCATTGGATACCACTGAGAAGAGCCTGGCTCCATCCTCCAGACACTCTCCCTTTACATTATTATTATACATTATATTTATATACACTCTCCCTCAGCCTTTCCTCACAAGGTAGATGTTCCACTCCCTTAATCATCTTAGTGGCTCTGTGCTGGACTCTCTCAAGCAGTTCCCTGTTCTTCTTGTACTGAGGGGCTCAGAACTGGACACAATATTCCAGATGTGGTCTCACCAGGACAGAGTAGAGGGGGAGGAGAACCTCTCTTGACCTGCTGACCACACCCCTTCTGGTACACCCCAGGATGTCATTGGCCTTCTTGGCCACAAGGGCACATTGCTGGCTCATGGTCATCCTGCTGTCCACCAGAACCCCCAGGTCCCTTTCTCCTACACTGCTCTCCAACAGCTCAGTCCCCAACCTATACTGGTACCTGGGGTTGTTCTTGCCCAGATGCAAGACTCTACACTTGCCCTTGTTCTACTTCATTAAATTTCTTCCTGTCCAACTCTCCAGCCTATCTAGGTCTTGCTGAATGGCAACACAGCCTTCTGGTGTGTCAGCCACTCAGAAGATCATTATTGTTTCTTTCCCTTCAAGCTTCAGGCATAGTACATTTATTATACTCTAGTGAGAATAAAATTCATTTTGGCATCAAAAAATACAGAAAAGCACCATATTCCTGATACGATGAAAATATGAGAAGGTATCATGAGCCTTGTCCATGAAACACAGCGGTTTGACGTTACAACTCTCCAACATTCAGTGTAAAAACTGTTCCCATAATTCTGGGAACAGAAGAGGAATGTCCATCCCTTTGTATATAACTGGATAAAACTTTGTGCAGCATTGTGCTTTGATGGCTCTCAGACTGAAAGGGGAGCAGTTGCACTGTTTTGTATAACTGAGCTGGGTTTGCAAGTCCTGCAATCTATACTGGCTTTATTTTAAAATGTGAGTTATTTTAAAAGTGGACTTCCATTACTATCAAGGGGAATTTCAGTTTATTCAAATTTCAGGTTACAGCTGCACAGAATGGTCAAGCCAAAATCAAGCTACATATAAATATGTTCTATGTTAAGTTAAGACTGTTTACTATAGAAAAGTTGTTCTGTGCACCCATATACTGCACTACTTTGAGTGAAACAAGCTAATTATAAGTTGATGTCATATGGCTAAAAAAATACATGTTTATTCCTTCTGTATTTCACAATGCTGACTTTCTCAACCACATTTGCAGAACGCACGCATAATGTGTTTTCTGGGCCTAGGGCCTCACTGGAAAAAGTTGTGTTCTTTAGTGTGCAATTTGTAATTAAGAAGTTGAACCTCATGCAAAATCTTTGGGACCTTGTGGATACCAGCAGGCTGTTTATGCTGCCTGTAAGTTTATCTTTCACTGCTTTCATGATAGCAGAATTGTATTTTTGCCAGAAAAAGAAATAAAGTAGGCATGCTGATTATTTATTGCAAGTCATTGAGTATATTGGAGTTGGACTCAATGTTATATCCANAAATGGGGGACAAATGAATGTTAAGAGCTGATTTGGAGAAATCATTAATCCTGTCTGAAAAAAAGCAACTTGATTGTTTTTCTGTGGACTACCTATTATGACAGTTGCTGACAGGCAGCTGTCTCCAACCAAGTAGCACCTAAATTAGGTACCATTGTGATCTCTTGTTGCAAAAATTATAATGAAGAAATGCACTCTTGCCTGAAGAGTTCAGGGTCCTGAAGAAAAACTATTATGTCTTGTGCCCAGTAATGTTTCACTGATGTAAGGACAATCTATAAAGTTGCTCTGTTTTCAGTTATTTCCTCTGTGTATAGTATCAAGTTTTTTTCTTTGGAAAGCACCTGAAGTGTATATATTTAATGTAAAAGAAACTGAAATTTCCTGCAGGCACTCATTCTCAAACCCCCAGTTAGAGCTGACAACTCCTCTGTACAGCGTGTCCCTTGAGTCATAAATAATATTTTCAGCAAACACTGACATAGATTATTTGTGCTAGTAAGTCACTCTCTAAATTTTTGTCTTTTTCTAGAGTCTTATTAACAGCTGTAAGTAATATGTACTAATGTGAGGCTAAGATAAAGTACACCTTTATTAGAGGGTTGGGTTTTTTTAAGAAAAAAGAGAATGTGAAAATAAATAAATATATAAACCCAAATGCTGGGGGGGGGGAGGAATGTAGCAGTCTACCTCTGTGAAACAGCCTGCATTTTGATTTTCCAGCTGTTTGCAGAACACTATTATTACCTGTTCCCCTCCTGAAAACAGAAATTGCAAAAGAGGTGGTTGGAGGGAACTGCTTCGGAAGTAAGATTACAGAAGACAAAGCATATTTGTAGACTGCTCATCTAATTCACTTTTAACCTGTGGTAAGAAAGCACTGAGAAGAAACTGTAAACAGGATGTGCGTTGAGAGGAAATACAGTAGCAGAGGTGGCCTAAGACTCCCTGCCCTTTGGTATTCTTGTAAAAGCTTTTGCAGCATGCAAAGAGCCAATCATTACATTCTAAGTCAGAAAACTGCAAGATTCTGAAAGGCAGCTTAGCAGCAGGAAACTTTTGCACTTTTGGTAGAAGAGAACTGTGTGGGAGGACTGGGGGTTTGTTTTTTTTTGTTGTNTGCCCAGTAATGTTTCACTGATGTAAGGACAATCTATAAAGTTGCTCTGTTTTCAGTTATTTCCTCTGTGTATAGTATCAAGTTTTTTTCTTTGGAAAGCACCTGAAGTGTATATATTTAATGTAAAAGAAACTGAAATTTCCTGCAGGCACTCATTCTCAAACCCCCAGTTAGAGCTGACAACTCCTCTGTACAGCGTGTCCCTTGAGTCATAAATAATATTTTCAGCAAACACTGACATAGATTATTTGTGCTAGTAAGTCACTCTCTAAATTTTTGTCTTTTTCTAGAGTCTTATTAACAGCTGTAAGTAATATGTACTAATGTGAGGCTAAGATAAAGTACACCTTTATTAGAGGGTTGGGTTTTTTTAAGAAAAAAGAGAATGTGAAAATAAATAAATATATAAACCCAAATGCTGGGGGGGGGGAGGAATGTAGCAGTCTACCTCTGTGAAACAGCCTGCATTTTGATTTTCCAGCTGTTTGCAGAACACTATTATTACCTGTTCCCCTCCTGAAAACAGAAATTGCAAAAGAGGTGGTTGGAGGGAACTGCTTCGGAAGTAAGATTACAGAAGACAAAGCATATTTGTAGACTGCTCATCTAATTCACTTTTAACCTGTGGTAAGAAAGCACTGAGAAGAAACTGTAAACAGGATGTGCGTTGAGAGGAAATACAGTAGCAGAGGTGGCCTAAGACTCCCTGCCCTTTGGTATTCTTGTAAAAGCTTTTGCAGCATGCAAAGAGCCAATCATTACATTCTAAGTCAGAAAACTGCAAGATTCTGAAAGGCAGCTTAGCAGCAGGAAACTTTTGCACTTTTGGTAGAAGAGAACTGTGTGGGAGGACTGGGGGTTTGTTTTTTTTTGTTGTTTTTTTTTGAAGATGACATCTTTAAGGTGAAACATTTGGGAGAAAGATATTACTGGTTCATCTCCAGCAGGCCCTATGCTTCTGAATAGCTTGGAATTCAGTATGAAGTCTTGGATAAAGTAGCATAAGTTTCTTTCACTGGCTTATCACAGTCAACATTTTAAAAACGATATTACAATTACTTTAGATGCCAGTGAGACTGTGGAATAGCTTTTCAGAGGAACTTGAACTGCTTTTCTTACTTGCAGGTGTTCATGCTGATTTCTGAAAATTAAGCCTCAAGTGCCAAATTTATAAAGTCACAGGTAAGTATGGAAAATCTTGCAAAGGTATGAGAACTGTTTGTATTAGGTTTTCATATGTGGTATCAAATAATAGTAGTGAAAGGACAACTTATCAACTGGCTGTCTTGAATAAAGCTGTTCACCTTTACAGCTGTATTGAAAGTCCTGCACACTACGTGCAGTCCAAGCTCAGTTTTCCCTGACTTGATTGGAAAATGTCTTTGGTTCTTAAAGAACATGGCCTTACAAATGAAAATGGGCATAGGTTTACAATATGAAATTGTCAAAAAGTTTCACTGTTCCTTGGCAGCACTTGTAAGAGAATTCCGCACTTTTTATTTTTCTATCAGAGAAATCTGAAGGAATTAGAATTCAAACAAGAAATCTTGACTGACAGTTCACAGACTTCTTGTTTTCTTTGCTGGCTTTATCAGGTTGTGAACGTATGAATCAGGAAATGTAACTGGGAGTATGAGAGAAACTGAAATCAGCTGAGTTTTCTTTCCCAGGGGAGGTAGAAATGAGAATACTGAAATAGTTCTGAGCTCCACATCTGCCCAGGAAGACTTTATCCATGAGAAAGTTGTGCATTGGAGCAAGAGGTTCCAGGACGGAGTTTCTTTGGAGATGTGTGGGTTATTGATTGAGAATTAAGGGCCTTGACACTCTCTATCACAGAAATTGGAGTCAGCACCCTGATTGTTCTGTAATTCACTGGCTTTGCAGCAAATCAGCTTTATACTATAGCTGAAAATTAACAAGTCTTCCTATAATTAACCATTTTTTCTACTTTATTAACAATGTATTTAAAATTTAAAATAACAGACAAATAATTTTAAAGCAGTATTACTTCTCATTCTCTACAAGGAAAAAACATTGCATAAATAATTTCTGAGAAAAAATAAATATGTAATTCACTCTCTGAAACAATACCTTTTCTCTCTAGGTTCTGGTCTCATATAAAAGAATTGCAAAGTCTATCAACATTGCAAATTTCCATAGTTTATATGATTTCAGCATAAAATCTACAGAGAAAATAAAAACAGTACGGAACTGTCTTCGTCCCAAACTGTGTTCATCTGATACTAGGCTTAGCACTTCTGCAGGATATATACAGCATGTGGTGATTCACTTTCTAGTAATACTCTTTTAATGTAAAAACACAAGCATTACGCTGAATGTTGAGAAGCTAAGTAAAGTTGCTGTCAAACTCAAGACTTACCAAAGTTGCACAGACCAGACTTTTCTAGAGGAATTAATTACTTTAAAATAAGCAGAGGCTCACTTTTAATGCAGAACCAGCGCCTTACTCCCAGAACTTGGCTTGCACAGTCTTAGTGCTACATAGTGTGCAGACAGATAATCCAAACTCTACAGAATAGAAAATGTAAATTGAGATATCCTAGCTGATAGTAAAGTCAAATGTGCTCTAGGAAATGAGGAATAATCAGTATCTTTTATGTTAAATTATGCATATTGTTAGGTGTTTACAGGACAAACATCAGTGATATCTGGTTTGAGAGGAGCATCCATTTCACAAATCTGCTACACTTAGTAGAATTTGTTTAATTGTTCCTAAAACAAATAGAGTTTTAGTTGTCAAATCTGAGTTTTGAATCTGTTGATCTTACAGTTTTTTTAATTACAAGTATGAAATAGATTTGTCACACTTTTGTTTTGAAAACACAAGTGTTATATTTTGCTGTTTGAATTTTACAGGAAACAACTGGGGCATGAGAGGGCATCCTGACAGGATGTTAATTTCCCAACACTTTTACTTCAGTCACCGTAACAGCTGAAATCCCTGCTATCACTAACTTTCTACAACTCATTCAGAGAGTGGTAACTCTCCTGGTGCTTCCCTAATCGCATCTTTGTGTTGCATCATGGCAGTTAGAAAATTGGGAAAGAGATCTCAGTGTTCTTTTCACATGAAGTGAGTAGGATTACTTCTAACAAAGTGTGATTGTCACCGTAACAGCTTCGCTTTCCTTTATCTTCCTAACTGTACAAGACACAGGATCTCAGGAGGTCCACAGGATCTCCAAGGCCTACCTCTCCTCTCAGACTGAATTTAGGTGTTGCTTCTTCCAGCTCAGTTTATCTCATTCTCTTATCAGACCATATCTACTATAATCTGATAGATTTTTGAATATGCGAGCCTTTGACCCAGTCTAGCAGAAGGAATTGGAACCTACTGCAGTCAGAACATCATGCTGTGGCCTGTGAGTGCCATTTGATGTTTTGTAAAATATCCAGAGCTGCCAGGCTGTATCACTCAGAGCCACCCTCTAATAAGCATTTTCTAACTCATGCTGGTTAGATTTGCTGCTCCTGGCTCTGGAAAGACGAGGCTTCTTGTTCTTCTGAGGCCTGACAGTTTCCTTTCCAAAGTCCTTCAGCTCAGACTGGTTGTGGTAGCGAGTGTAGCGCTTGCATTTGCAGGATGTGACAGCTCGGAGTTTGTAAGTCCGAGTCTCCTCCTCAGGACAAGCCATCTGGATGCGCTGCGTGCGAGTGTGAGCAGGAATGCAGCGATAATCCAGGGCATTCTGACGCCACCACTTCCCTCTACCAATAGAGTTGGGAAGGAGGTGTGATGGGACACATTGACCAGAGCAGACCAGTTCCTTGACAGGCTTGATGCTGCGGCAAGGCCCCTCTGTGACATAGCGGGTTGTTCGCATTTCTCGGCAGCTAAAGTTGGAAGCATCTGCAAACAAGAAACACATTAATTACCAACTACTTTCTTCCCCATCCTTGAGAAAGCACTTTTTTGTTTCTGTAGCAAATATCTAGCTCTGAGCTAGATACAAGCTGGACATCTTGAATGGCAGATTTTGAGAAGAGTATCTCCAAAGACTCACTCATACAGCTTCTGAATATTTGGCTACTCTAGTTATGAGACCCTTAAATAGTAATGTACAAATTAATGAACTACATCCTTCTTGCCACTAGGTAAGTTCCGTGTCAGGGTTGTACAGGTGGGCAGTAAAGCTTCTGAAGTGTAACCCCAGCAGCAGTGGTTACTGGATAGGAAATTTTGATGGGATTCTCCTGGCTTCATTTACCTGTGGGCAAAACCTTTTCCCCATTGCGCTCGTTCAACTCTATTAACTCCAGAGGTTGAGTCCAGATTTAAATTTGTCTGCAACAAAGGTGTTCCTTAAGTGATTTTTAACTAGCATATTGTGTTCCAGGTTAGGGAAATAGCAAGTAACAACAGTGCTAAGGAATTCCCACTCTTCAGGCATTAAGTTTTCTACTCTCTGTGATAATTTCCTTCAGACAGCTAGAGGAATCTTCTGGCTGATTAGGAACCATACGCTGGGTTTTTTTCTCCTTTTTCTTAACAGATAGCTATAGGCAAATGAGGACAGATAAGATTTTTTTTAGCATTAAGGATTTAGAAAAACTTTCCAGTTGTAGGAACAGACTTTTTCTGAAGGCATCTCTTTTGTCAAGTGACATGCTTGCCTAATTGACTTGTTTAGAAGACAATTTGATTTTTTGAAGGTGTTTATCAAAGAACTTCATCTTGAGGAACATGTTCCTCTCTTAGCCAAAAGTATAGTTTTAACCCAGGGATGCTACTTGTGGTGGAAATCCTCAAAGGCCAGCTTACACATAGAAGGCTGTGTCCATTAGACCCATTCTCCTTGCTATGTACAAGGTGGTTCCCTCAGTACATCAAAAGAGAATTCTGACCCCAAGACATTATTGAGAGAACAGTATTTGTACAGACATTTTAATTTTTGCTTTTCCTGTGAAGTACCAAAACATGATTTTTAGTGCTCAGGCATATATTTATCAAAGATTTAATTTTTAAAAAGTTTTAAGGACTGCATTAATGAAATTAAATGATCCTTGTCATAATGCTGTGACAAAAATGCTGAAAACTGAACTCCATGTGCATTTAGTCTAATCCTCCCAAGTTCCCTAGGCATTTAAGAAAATTGTCTATGTAAAACATAATGCTGTCAATCAGGTGTGTTGGACTGCCGTAGCACACAGGCAGATACAGTTAAATATATGGGCATTTGCCTCAGCTATATAGATTTATTTTCTGTGTATACGTGTCTTGTCCTGTATGTGTGCAGGTTCCACACATGGCAAAATTATTCACGTCTGGTGCAATGTCATGTGTCCTGGGAAGGTCTGGCTGCTTTGGACATTCATTTTGATTCCATGTGTCAGAGATGTTAAAATAAGTATGCAAGACCATTGATCTTGAATAAGTATGCAGTCTCCTTCACTCTCTCTAAGTAAATATCCTAGTCACTTCAAAAAATGCGCATGTATCAGCGGGACTGACTCCCCCCCCAGTTGATGTTAGTGTTGTAAGAGGCTAAAAATGGAGGTATTCAGATGTAAGAACAAAACCAACCTGCCTTGACCTGGTGGGTGGTGGGGCTGCCTGTAAGAAGCAGAGTACTCCTCTTTCTAGGGATTTAAGACCCTTACAAGTTGCACTGTCAAAAACTTCATTTTTTCTTTTAAAATTTTGTTAAAGCTGTGGTTTTAAACACCTTAACTGACAGCTGCAGCAGAAAAACACAGTTCCCTTCCAGTTGTCCCCAGAAAAAGGCGGCTAGCTCAGATCTGCAATGCACAATAGCAGAAACTGTAAGTTGGACTTGTTGCTATGTGCATTTGATAGCCCATGTCAGTCTGGAGGACCAAGTTCACCCTCTGTGCCAGTAGAACACTTTAAAACTAAACTTTTTCTGTTGGTACTAACGCCTTATCTTCTGTCTCTCCTCACAAAGCTTGCTTTTTGCATCATCGCTAATGTTAGACATTTGGTCAAATGCGGTGACAATGTATTGTGAAGTATGTCAGTGCTGATAGGTAGCTAAACTGATTCCAAGATTGCACACCTCAGCAAAATGAAGTCCCCTCCAATTCATTTGGGCATGAATTCCCCTTGGGAATGCTTTAATTGTTCATAAAAGCTGCTGAAAAATTTGGCTGTTGGCAAAGGACAGTGAGCAGCACACTGCTCTCATCTAGCTGAATGCAATCTCCATGTGCTATTTTTGCTGTGTGACTCTTTCTACATATTAAGAATTTACATTATTATCTCCACTGTCAACCCACTGCACCATCCTAACATCAAAGAGAGAAAGGTCACTTGTGGTACTTCCTCACAGTGCTTGAAAGCACAGAACACAGAAAAATCTAAATAAATATCTTCTACAGGTTTTCTGCATTGGAATTGGGTCTGCAGAGAGCAGCTGGGTAGAACAGGAATGCATGTTGTAGTACCTAAGGATTGTTCAATATATAGACCACATTTCTCATCAGTTAACTCGGGTATATCCCTTCTCATGTTTACATTGATACTTCTTCAACAGTAGATGTATGACATACAGCATATTAACCTAACCAGCATTTGGTCCATACCTAAAGGTTTTAATAAATAAACAAATATGATAACAAAGTATTCTTTTACAAACTGTCAGTTAGGGCCCAAAACAGCAGTAATGATGCTAGTTTTCTTACCGTTAGGGTCTGGAGCTTGTTGTACTTGTCTTCCTCCGTGCTTTGCCTGGTTCATTGTATTGTTGTTGCTGAAAGTCTGCTCCATCAGTGAACCTGTATTTTCAGTGATCTCAGGAATAATTTCTGTAGCATCATTTTTAAACACTTGCCATCCTTCCACAGATTGAAATGCAATTTGTATTAAGACCCAGACAGAGCACACAGCCCAAGAGATCTGCATGGTGGCAGCTCACAGATTAGTTTTTCAGCTCCCTGACAGTCTCAGATCCCAGGCAAAAGCACATTATTCCCCTTTTAAAATCCTTTTTAGAACCAAGCCAGCCAATGACTATACAAAGTGGGAAGGGCCAGACAACTCATTCATCTCAGCTTTTGTCAGTGTGAAATAAAACGGGTGTGTGGGGGTGGGTTAGTGACAATATTCTACAACTTCGATGTAAGAACTTCTCATTTGTGCTTCATTTTTGTGCCAGGCAACTGTGATGACTGGCAAGAATAAGATGAATTGCAACCTGACAAGTCTTTCTGCAGTCTTTTTCTAACAATAGTATAATTAAAACCTGCTTCTACCTCCTTTTCTTTGGCTATTGTCTTTTTCACAGGTTTTTCAGAGTTTTTATTTTTATGGGCATTTCCCCCACCCCCCAGGTGTAAAGTAAGCAAATGTAGAAACTGTAGCTCAGTTGTTCTGCTTTTCAGTCTCTACAGGCAAATTATTGGGAGAGTAGCTTTTGTTTTCCTTTACAAAACAAGCAGCTCTACATTTCCTTTCACAAACGTACTGGAAGAAACAGGAAGGAGTTTTTTTTCAAAATGAAAAGTTGTTTTGTTTAGTTTTCCTTAAAAAAATATGCTACTTGAAAGATGTTAGTTATGGTAAACAGGCAGGATGTTGTATATCATATGTTTTGATATGCTCTTTCTCACATTTTTATCACTTAAAAAAACCAACCAACCAACCAACAAACATTTGCTTTAAACTCATTGCATATTACTACTTCTACTGACATTCTGCACAAATCTTGAATATAGGACATTTTCTTATCTTAAACACAAGAACATGACCAGACTGATTTTCATTCATGATGCAACCAACAAGAAGAGAGAATGCCCAAAATGTACTGTGTCATGTTTAAAATATCCACGGTATTCGTCTCCCTTGCAAAAATAAGATTATAGTGAGGATAGTTGCATCATTTCTTTGTCTCAAGACCACATACACTACCAAGTCATTTGCAAATGATGTCAGCCTAAATACATTAATTGGAAAGCATCTCAGCTTACAGTAAGGTTAAATACTGCATTGAGTTCGTCATAGGTAACGAAAGCAAAATTTGCTTAAAGCAGTAGTGGGACACCCATGTGTGTTACTGCAATATTTGTTGCATGCAGCCTCATGAAAATATTTCACAACAACCATGTCCTGAGGACATTTCACTTCTCCAGCCTTACACAGACACACACAGCAGATACACTAGCGGTATTGAGTCATACAAACTTTAGCAGACCTGCTCTGAACAATAGTCCTTTCCTAAAAAAATAGCATCTCAAATGTACCGTGACGTGCTTTCTCTCCTATCATTTCTCTCTGCCCAAAATGGTAGAGACTAGCATTCTCAGAAGAGCTTTCCTTTCCAAATATTCCAAAGAATCTCTAAAAGCAATCACATATGCAACTGTGTACCCTTGCTGTCTGTTCCCCTTCCTCCTTTCCTGCAGCCCCCATCTTATGCATTCTACCATCTCAGAAATTACAGTTTTCAGGGAGGGATACAACATAGAATTTTCTTGATACAAGTTTTTTTTTTTTCTTCACAGTCAGTCAGGACATCATTCTTTAATACAGACTGTTGTCACATAATTTTTCTCAGATGTTCTGATTCCCTTTTCCTTATAATCCTCAGCTGCAGCACTGATTATCTTTCATTAATAACTGACTTTTTTACTCAAAGCAGTTAATCGTGGTCTCATAAACACAGGAAACCCAAACACTCATCCGTTGCAAACATTTTTCCAAGCATAATTTTTCCCACTTATGAGTAAGTCTATCTTTGGCTTAGAGCTGCAGGTGAAATCTGTGCAATAGGAAGGGAGAAATAACTTCACGGGGGCATCACATGATTGTCCATCAAACAAAAAGGATTCTGAAGAAGACAGACACCATCTTGGAAAGCTGTGGAAACATCTTCCTTGCAGATTTTTGTTGATTGATTTGGTTTGGGTTTTTTTTCCCCTTCAAAGAACACACTAGACTACTGTGATTATACTTGAATTTGTATACAATGACCTCAAACTCTGCCTTCAGGCTTTACAATACAGCTATTTTTTATTTTCTTTGGAAATACTGACATGTGACCCTCTAATGGCCCTCAAATGAATAAAATGGTAGTTTGTTGGGGTTTGTTTTTTTTTTCTTTTCAAAACTGAACAAATTGGGAAGGATGACCAGGAACTAAACAAAGCTTTTTAACGATATCATTTTTGTCAGATAGGAATACCACCTTGTATCGTATTCCTCAATAGTGACCTTGCCCAAAGGGAGATCACAGCCTATGGCACAGTGGAGTACAACTGAAAAGAAAACAGGAGAGCATAAGAAAATTCAGTACTGGTAATCACTGAATTATTACTACCTATTCTCTCCCCTATTTAAATGCCTTCAAAGCTACTATAGAGAATCACATTTACAGTAATCATCATATAAAACATAAACATTTTCTTGATGTAGCTTCTCTAAGTACTTAAACAATCCCCTCTATTAACTCTCTTAACATTTACCTGTATTACCCACTTGGAAAAATAACACCAAAAGATCCATGAAAATAAAAATCAGAAGCTATTTTTAGCCTCTGGCTTAAAACTTCTTGTCTACAAGCTAGGAGGGCAGCCTAGTAGAGACAAGAAATGAATCCAAATCCCATAGACCTTCAGTTTCCTTAACTAAAAAAACATTCTTCAAAGTCCTGTAGCTGCTTGCCTGATCACAGTACTTTCTGCAACAAAGCAGACATGGCTTGGGCTGCAGCTCCCAGCAAACAATTGGGTTTTGCACTGTTAAAAGTGCAAAAGCATAGGAAAAAACCCCAAACAAGACATATCAAGGGCACTTTAAGAATGAACCCTCACCTACCAGGGTACTAAGATGCTGCTAAGCCACCCTTGCCCTACCAACTTTTATCTGTCTCATAAGAATTTTGCGGAGTCACATACTTCCTGGTGAATATATCAGTCTGAATGCTATGCGCTCTTCTGCAAGTAGCTGAGAATAAATGAAATCTTAATATTCTCCCACCAGAGACTAGCAAATGCACTGATAAACTGTTCCAGTGGCTGCCTTTTTCAGTGATAAGAATACCTTAGATTCACACAACAACATTGTTCAGGGATGGAATGATGAATAATGAGCCTACAGCTCCATCTGGTGAGTCAGCTAGCCAGTAACCTTGGCATACTGCAATTAAAGTGAAAAAAACCCCAAACCCAACACATAATTGATTTCCAGGATTTATTTGCAGAATAGAAGAAATTAACGGGACACTAATTCTCACAAACAAATCCTTTAGAAGCATACAGACCTCTCAGGTCTGTTCTATTTTCAGTTTTACTCATTGGTGAAGCCCAGAAACTAATTTTAGAAGAAACCTCTGTGTTATACTGAGATTCCATTAGATAGTCTCTCTGTACAGAAAACATTATAGTAAACTAGCAGAACTAATTTTAGAAAAGGGAAAAAATCTTGCTTCTAGTTGTAACATCAGAGATTTAGTTAGTTCTGGACAACATAAAGACAGCTCAATGAAAATATTTAAATGATGAAAACAAACATTGCAAATATCCTTTCTGCTGTTCTCCTTAGGTCAGCAGAGGAAGATACATTTGACACATATGCTTTTCAACTCGGGGAGCATATAGTGTTCTTATACATAGTGCTCTTCATCTTCAAAACCTTTTATGAAGATTAATTCATTCTCACATCACCAAGAGAAGTAAGCCAGGCATACTCATGTTGTAGGAGAAAAACATGTCCAATACTAACACAGGCTCAACATTCAAAAATGGAATTACAATACAACTTAATGTGGCTGCTAGACCTGCGTTTGGATGCTATTAGTCCTAAGTTTGAAATAACCTAATGAAAGGTGCACTTTTCAGCAGTGACATACTGCAAAATTCTCTCATGAAATATTTTCCTGCAGTGCCTGTGGTTCAGAGTAGCATGCTAGATACAATACTTGTCAACATTATAGTCCCAGCTACCACACCAAAGGCTGAAGAAAGCACTAAGAAAATGTGATTTTTTTGCTTTGTATCTTAATTTTTAGCTACAAACTTCTCTCCTGTGCTTATGCAATGGCTGAGAAAGAGCTAGTTCAATATAAGGTGAATATATTTTACTTATATCATCACTTTATCTGGACTTTGTTCCTTGCTATAAAATGCTAATAGCGTCTCACCTCCACTCTTCTCCCCTCTCCAACTTCACTAATGTCTAAGTATAAACCTCCCAAAAAAGCTATTGCTTTTTCTTTCACTGTGCTGGATTTGACATTGATCTCTGTTCTATGATAGATGCACATTTCACAGAGACCCCATCCTTTCTCCAGAGTGCTATCTTGACAAAAAGTACCCCACTACTATTCAGGATTAACATATTAATTTAAATCCAGCTCACACTATTTGAGCCATAACCAAGAGATTTCAACTCAAAAAATGTAGTGTTGCTATGTGCAACAAATAGTTGTTTTAAAAAGTATCTTCCCCAACTAGCATGCTTGTTAAGGAACATCTCACAGCAAAGGGCAGGTGCACAGTCATTTCAGAAGAATAAAAAGTACTTCTTCCAATATTTTCTCAATTTTACATGACGTGGAAATAAAACTCTCATTCCTGTTTTTATACTATCTTTCCTTCTACAATCAGAAAGAGAAATTTAGAAGTATACAGCATATCATTATGGATAAGAGGCATACAAGCTCTTTTTGGCCAGCTAAAATAGGCAGAAGATTTTGCAACATCACTGCACTTAAGCAGCAAGATATGACTAAAAGAGGAAAGAAATGATCCATTAATGGAGCAGTGGTCTGACATTCTAACTATTTTTAGCCTACTCTAAAAGCAGAGCTAGACATGGTTTCATTATTGAGTCACCTATCAGTAACTCAAAATAGGATACACCGTCTTAGAGCTCAATTTTAAAAATGAATTTGTAGCATTGCATTATTTATTCCTCTCCAACCTCGTATTACAAAATGTTTGTTAAATCAGTTTTGTTGCACTGAGATAAATGGGCCAGTGCTCTGAAGTTATCGCTACGAGTGAGCTGTGCCCTGTGAATTAAAATAACATCTTTAATATAAGAACAAATTCCTGTATGTCTTGATTTGTCAGTATTTCTTCATACTGACAAATACATAAACATCACTATAAGGTAAACAGACTCAATTTTAATAAACCATTCTGGTTTTAGTCTGACAACTACTAGCCTTCATACAATCTATGAAAGAGTAACAAAAATCTAATGCTTAATGGTTTCTTAGCTCTTTAATGGACTGTAACAGGTCAAAGACAAAGCGCATGCCCAAGAATCTCCTTTTTTTTTTTTTCCTCCTTGTAGCGCAGATAGGCATTATGAATACATGGTGTGAGGTGAGATAGGAAAAAAAAAATCTATGTCCATAGTAAAAATTTTAAAAGGGTTATAAATAAAGTTGCAGTATGAAAAAGTCAGTATAGTAGAAAAGATAAGGCCAGTATTCTTATTCTCAAAGCTACACAGCCTGACAGGAGTAACTAAGAATTTTGAAGAAGCAGTTCGTTTAATGCTGATATAATGAAAGAAAGCAAACAGGTATATAATTAGCCAATGAAACTGACTGATCCTTATTACTGAACCATCCTGACTCAAAGAAAGTACTAAATACTGACTGAGAGTAGGAAGGTGAAAGGAAACACTGCATAGTGTTCCCCAGTTGTCCCTTTAAAGGACACAAAACAGGAAAGACTACTTGACTTAGTTCCCATCCTGTGCAAAGAAAGAGCAATAAGCTAGGTCTTCAATCAGAATAATCACTCTGGAGTTTAATTTCAAGAAAGTTATCTGGCTCTACAGAATTCTCCACCACCACTCCCACTCCCCCAAACCACACAACCCCAACAACTAGAAGTAAAACAAGGTACGCCCTTTGTGATTTTTCTTTAGCAAACTGAACATACAAAACTAGATCTGGGCTTACCTGTTTTACTAATACAACAGTGTTTCTGTTTAAAATAGTGTTAAGATTTTCAATCTAGAATTACATTAAAGCACAGATAAAAAGGGAACACATACATCTCTGGTTCTGTTAGTTTAACCAACAATTCCAAGTTTGCAGTGGGAGATTCTCTGAGTTAATACAGTGCTATAACTCAGAGGTACAAATTTACAGACTAAGGCATACTATAAAAAGCTCCCTCTCCCAACATTGCAATGACTCACTTCATCTGTATTTCAAACAGAATCAAGACATCATTTAACAGTAAGGAAATGTTTCCTATTCTATGTGGTACATAACAATGCTCATTCTATTTAATGACACCATGCAAGCAATCCAAGAAGACTAAACTTCTGCGAACTGCTGGAACTAATATGCATATATGCCCATTCTAGCCTATGTTAACAGTGACAATAAAGAAGGGAGAGATAAACTGTAATTCCATACAAGCCTCAGGAGCCATTATATTCTGATACTTAGGACTTTATCATATATTCAGTACAGGTACTCCTAAATAGAGACATTATTTCTTCATCACTCAAATTTTTTCCTCAACATTTTCTGCTGACATTTTTTTCTAGTATGACTTCAAAATAAAAATAAAAGAGCATTTAATATCAGACTATTTCATGTCAGTCACAAAGGCAAGAGCTACCAATATTATTGGAAATACAGTGTGCATCAAGATTGGGCTCTGAATACCTCTACCACCACACGCTATGTATTGCATAAATCCACAGTAAACACAACACGGCATACACTTTATTTTACAAGCAAGTGCACCTGTGCATTTGTATATGTGCTTCTCCACTCCTTGAAGCATCTACACTCAAAGTTTAGGCACCTGTGTGCATGAAAAAGAAGCTTTGGAAAATACAGAACTTTGTTTAAGAGTGATGTGATGTGTTGGGCCCCTCAGAAAATGGTGCTCTGGCGGCATACAGGACATGGCTTAAATGAATCACACTCAAATGTCAATTCAAACCACACATGCTACAGTGTCTGCAAGGGGCTCTGAAATACATGTGAAGACAGCTGTTATCACTGGAGTTATCCTCCTAAAAACATCTCTTTATTGCAACAGCTCCAAACGGTGACACAATTTTATGTCATCTTGAAAGACAGATCCAGAGTTTCAGAAAGATACTTTCATTAGACAAAAGCAGGAATTCTGTCTCCCTCACGTTATGTGATTTAGCTTGGTGGTTGGGGTTTGAGAATCTAAAGCACCTCAGATGTCCTCTGATGCTTTGAGAAACTTGAAAAAATACCATGTTGCTCTGTTCTAGGGCTTCAGTTTGCCTTCCTTCATTAATTGCTCATTGAGCTGGCAAAGCTGCCTTAGAAAGCCATCATTGGGGCCAATCTCTCGCTTCTGCCGGACAGTGCTTAATGCAGACTTGACATCCATATTCTGGCGAAGCATGAGGTAGGCGATGACCAGTGTAGGAGAACGGCTGTAGCCCTCACGGCAATGCACAAACACTTGTCCTGCAGGAAAGACAGGTCATAATTTGGGTTATACTGGAATATATGTCTGAAAAGCAACATGAAATAGCTAGGATATAAAGTGTAATAATCTAAGCCCTTCAACAGCTTGAAAACTGTAAATTCTGAATACTACAGAAGACACGTAGAACTTAGAAGAAAGGTGCTGTCACTCTATTAGTAGCTACACAGTCTATCATCAAGGATAATGCAGAAAAAAATGGTTGTATATCAAACACACTAAAACGTATTTGCTACTACATTACAAAGAGTCAAACTGGGTCTATTTACTACACTTCTCCAATCTTTTGTGGTTTAGAATAAGCCTTGCCTCTAAAGATGATCAATACCAATGAGCACAAATAAACGATGCAAAATTTAAAATACACTGAAGACAGAGAAATTTGCTGTTTGTCATATATTGCATCTCTTCAAAGATATCCCGTCATTTTGCTACATTGCTATCAATGCTAAATCCATGTCGGATCATACCTGGCTACTTCTCTGTTTATGACACCACATTAACAGTCAAGTAGATGAAATTGCTGATTGTGCAGCAACAAGAACCAAAACCATCTAATCACACCTATGCCAGCACCAATAAAATGCTTCCAGCTAACTGATTTGGGAACTCATTCTACATATTTGTTGGGTTGTATTGGGTTTGTGTGGCAAGGTTTTGGTAGTAGGATGGGCTACAGGGGTGGCTTCTGTGAGAAGATGCCACAAGCTTCCCCTATGTCTGATACAGTCAGTGTCAGCTGGCTCCAAGATGGACCTGCTGCTGGCCAAAGCTGAGCCCATCAGCGATGGTGGTAGCACCTCTGTGATTAACATATTTAAGAAGGGGAAAGAAATCCTGCTGCACAACAGCAGCTGAGAGAGAGGAGAGAGAATATGTGAGAGAAAAAACTGCAGAAACAAAGGTCAGTGAAGGAGGAGGGAGAGGAGGTGCTCCAGGTGCTGAAGCAGAGATTCCCCTGCAGCTCATGATGAAGACCATGGTAAGGCAGGCTGTGCCCCTGCAGCCCATGGAAATTAATAGTGGAACAGATATCCACCTGCAGCCCATGGAGGACCCTACACTAGAGCAGGTGGATGCCCAAAGGAGGCTGTGACACCATGAGAAGACTGCACTGGAGCTGGCACCTGGCAGGACCTGTGGACCCATGAAGAGCAGCCCATGCTGGAGCAGGTTTGCTAGCAGGACTTGTAACCCCATGAGGAACCGTGCTTGAGCAGTCTGTTCCTGAAGGACTACACCCCGTGAAAAGGACACATGCTGGAGAAGTTTGTGGGTGTGGGACACCACACTGGAGCAGGGGAAGAGATGAGGAAGGAGCAGCAAAGATGTGCGATGAACGCACTACAACCCCTGCTCCCCATCCCCTTGTGCTGCTTGGGGGCAGGAGATAGAGAAAAACAGAAGTGAAGTTGAACCCAGGAAGAAGGGAGAGGTAGAGAGAAGGTGTTTTAAGATTTGGCTTTATTTCTCATTATCTTACCTTGATTTGATTGTTAATAAATTCAATTAATTTCCCCAAGTCTAGTCTGTTTTGCCTGTGATGGTAAACTGGCAAGTGATCGTCCTGTCCTTATCTTGACCCACAAGCCTTTCATTTTATTTTTCTCCCCCTGTCCAGTTGAGGAGAGGGAGTAGCTTGGTGGGCACCTGGCATCCAGCCGAGATTAACCCACCACATGGGTAAATCCTGTAGGTAGGTATTCAATTATAATAAAACAGACCACTGCTCCTCTAGAGAAATCTAACTCAATTTTATTTCTTCTCAGATGCTTTCTCTTTGACCTGCTTTTCGAGACACAAAAATGTTACCCTTCCCAAATGCAGTGGGAGATACGGCTCCAAGCTATTCTCCAGAGTAATTTTTTTTTCTGAGACAAGAGAACAGATGAACCATACACACACATTTTCATCATAACCACAACTTGCTTTGAACCGTTACCACGTTTGCCTTGAGCTGTACAGGCTTCTAAGCTCAAGGCAAATCTCTAATCAGTAGCAAGTCAAAACAGCAAAATCAATTAATTCTTAACATTTCTTGAGAGCCTGTAGCCATAAATTAGCAAGATTTAGAGATTCTTGATCATATACATGGAATAGAATTAACTTCCCCTCTGCAAATGATCAGAAGCAAAAGGGTTTTGAGTCTTCCTCTGTAAAAGGCAGTGTCTTAAGGGCTGCCTTCCAGACCTTTAGTACACAAGACCTGCCTTCCAGAACTTCATGCAACTACAGTGCTAAAATGAAACTGAAGGAAAATACTACTGCATCTCTCTTCACTGTCCTTACTCTAATGTCAAATGAAAGAATCAAATTTCAGTAGTGAGTTAATCTTAAAACTGGCTCCCGAATTATCCAGCTACAAGGTTCCTCTGTTTACCACACTAAGAAAACAGTGGCAGGCATGGTAGACAACTACTAAGACTGAAAGAATCAGCAAATAGAACTACTACTGTAAATTCAGATCAACTTTGCAACTGTTTAGATCAAACTGAGTGGGGACAGTCATGGTACAGCCAGCACTGTTAAACTCTTCTTCCCTACTGCAACCTGTTTCACCGAGTCACAATGCTAACTGGAAGAATCGCACTTCAATTTTGAGAATGTTTCATACTCCACCAAACT
This sequence comes from Brachypteracias leptosomus, assembly GCA_013401335.1. Classification (NCBI taxonomy): domain Eukaryota; kingdom Metazoa; phylum Chordata; class Aves; order Coraciiformes; family Brachypteraciidae; genus Brachypteracias; species Brachypteracias leptosomus. Next base: position 8,234 of record VYZX01008300.1, on the reverse strand, counting down.
GGAGGTAAAATTTCTTTCCCTCTATCAAAAGCACCTCACAGCTCTAGTATCCCTTTTGCCCATTTCAGAGAAAGAAATTCAAGAATTGTGGGAGTTGCTGTTCCTCCCTTTTCACATTCGGTCACAAAGCAAGAAAGAAATTAAGCATATGCAGAAATAACGGATATGCTGAAATAGTCAGACAACAACAAACACTGTCTGGCCCACTGCACTATGTCCTAGGTTTTCTGCTCTGAGGAAACACATTGAAGAGAAATGTGGTAATCAACAACATTGTAAATATAATCTTCAGCCTTCCTACAATCCTAGGGAGTAAAGAATAAATTAATTTAATGACAATGTAATAAGAATCGTAGGCCACGGTCTCTATCCCTACTGTACATTTGGAAAAAACAAACAAACAAAAAAGCAGGTTGTGTGAATACTCTTCAGCAACACATTACTTGTATCACTTCTGCCTTTAATTTATAGTGTCCTAAACCAACTTTTGTATCTTGAACTTATTTTTATTTGATTTATCACTTCTAAGGAAAAATAAGAATACATCTTCCCAGAAGGGTACTATTAGAGGATGCAGCAGTTGTTTCACTTTTCAAAGTCACCCCTACAGTGACAGACTACCACTTGCCATATACTGGAGACCTATATGTATAGACAGAAGATTAAGGTGTCTTATTGTGTGTTCTGGTGTCTTTGATCCAGAGTCTTGATCTGAATTCCTGACTTGGTTGTTCAGCTGATAATCTGAGCAAAGATGCAAGCGGCAAAATAAATTGCTAACAAACATATGCAGTGCACAGAAAACATGGTAGAAAGATATTTCAGTTTGCCTTACCATCCTTCTCGGAAAGTGCTTTCTCAATAAAATCAGCTGCCTCTTCAAAATAGCGACTGAGGTTAAATTCTTGTGTATCATTAGCTTTAATGCCGTGGTATTTGATGCCTGTGCCTTCATAGAACTCTGCATTAGTGTTCACATGCATGAATGACTTCCCCTCTGCTGCATTCAGAACATGGGTTATCCCCAGACGCTGCAGCCTCATAATGTTCTTGGCTATGAACCTGTATGATAAAAAGTGTTAAGAAAATTATTAGAACTTGGTGAATAATCTCAGTATTTATGATGTCCACAGAAGGCGTTGTTAAACAAACTCTTTTATTTTCCTGTTAATAGATGCTAAATATACTGTGTTCAGAAGTGAATTAGCTACAGATTATAAATTAACAGAAATATTTAGAGCCATGGTCACTAATTGTGCATGAGAGAATGCTACTTTCTTGACTGATCACTGAACAGAGCACACATGAAACTTAATCTGTTACACCTTACTATGGTATACAATTATAATTCTTTCTGAACATAAAATTATGACCAGAGTAAGAAAATACTGGAGATAACAGAAAAAACCCCCACAAAATCCTAACATGTTTCATCACACCATATGGTTTCCTTGTAAAAATCTGAACCCACTGGTCAACATTAGCAGCATGTGACTGAAGGCCTGAGTTGAAAGGTAACCCAGTTCCTGCACGCTTCGTAAAAAGAGGTAGCCTACACAGACGTAAATCTCTTTATTGTTTTTAAAGGCAGCTTTCACTGTGTATCTAACTGGATGTGGAAACAGGAATCTCTTAGAAAATCTCCCACGGCTCAAGTAATAAATCGCAAATACAAGGAATCTTAATATTAAGCTGAGCTCCAGATAAGTGTTTGTGCATTACCTTTTTGGGCAAGTTTCTAAGAGACTACAATGCACCTAAGGGTTTTGGCTGGGCAATTAACTATTCGAAAAAAGTTAAATACCCAAATTAGTTGGTTTATATCTATATGAATCTCTGAGTGCATTCACTCACAATTCTCACATAATTCAGGGCTATATGAACATCTATAGCATTCTTTTTCTCCTAATGACTGTTCACCCTGTAAACTGTAGTATAAGCAGATGAATCCTTATGCATGAGTGAAACTTCTACGTTTTCTGCTGTCTGTGCCAAAGAACTATGGCAATGAACCAAATATTTGTAAAGACTTCATTATCCAAACAAATGTTGACAGATTTTCCATCTGGCAGGACATCATCTGTGCTAGGGGACAAGTATCAGTGCCTGGGGAATTCTGCCCGCAACACAAAAGTAAATCCTACAGTACAAGGTCAAAACAAAAAAGGGTTAATTCACCTGTGAGTTCCTATGCTTACAGGGGTGAGTATACCATTTAAGTAATAGTATCTAGATCAGTATATATCTGATAGTGGTCAGAATCAACAGGAACCCGTGTCCTGGAATCATGGTTGAATATGGCAACACAGATTGGCTCTCCTGAAGGCAAATTCATTTCTAGTGAACTATTTTTGCAGGTTTTATAGATGATTTTCTTATATAGCTAAAGGTGAAAAAGAGAGTATTTGTATGCCATTTTTTTCTCCCTTTCCAAACAGTCCTTGGGTCTCTCTCATCTTTAACATTTCACTCCAGCTGCGTCACCTTCCACATTGAAATGCTAGCTCCTCCAAACAGCAGAGTCGCTAACATCAGCTTCTTCTATTTCCCTTATGAAAAATCACGGTCTTGTCTGTTCTCAATATGGATGATTGATAGCTCCTTGTCCTGTGAGTAACACTAGTAAGAAGAATTTCTTTTGAACAGAGATTAATAATTTTACCAGCCACAAAACACAGGTCCTAGAGACCCATATATCAGCAATTAGGGTACATAAGGCTATAAAGTATGGCCATGTGGCATTATAAGCAAATAAACCAAGTCCTTAGTGGCAAAAAATGCCAACATATTTTAATTAAATGCCAACACATGTTAATTTCCACTGTTATGTTCATGCAAAATTGTTTCCTCACTGCTTCTTCCCTTATAGTCCCTAAACTGAATATTAATTTTGGGAGAATGTATTTCATATTCCTTGTAACACAACTGTGCTTATAGCACACTAAGAACAAAGAATTGCTTCATGGGTCACCCACACACAGTAAAGCAGACAGAAAACTGAGACTGGGCATTTGTAACCAGAACCATTTTACCAAATACAGTTCTGGAGACATGGCCTGAATTGTTACAGGCTTCCACGGTCTGAAGAAACAAAACACAACACATTTCCTCTGCCAGTAGTTCAGAAAGTTAAGCCTGCTTGCTTTCTGGCAAAACATTGGTTTTGACAAGACACGGTTCCTCTGAATAAAGATCCTACCCTCCAATGTGTCAACTGCCTCCCTCTATTTTGGTGTCATCTGCAACCCTGATAAAGATGCATTCTGTCGGTAGAATTGTATGTTGCCTGTTAGTTCAATTAACAGTTAAACTGTTCATATGCTAACACAAACTGCACTGGTGCTCCAGATATTTTCAGTTGTCAATTATTATATTAAAGGCCCTTCTCAATGGTGAAGCTTTCCACTAGACAGGTATTTTCCATCCTGCAACTTACACAGGCATTCTCTGTTGCCAGACAACCTTGCATCTGAATGTATTAAAGTCCATGCTGTATAATTAAAACCAATTATTGAACAAGGAAAACTACTTTGTAGTAGCCTACTATCTTCAAAGTTATGTTTTAATTATTTGCTGCACAAATCACTTTGCTGGCTATCACTTCATTTCTTCCAGGTAACTGCTAAAAATATTGTGGAGAAGGTGGCTGGAAGATGTCAGATGGCCATTTTCTGTCAGATTGGCCATAATAATTTCAGTCCTATCTCTAGATGTGCATGTCCTGCATTGACTGGCAGTGAGAAACATAACCAGGCTTGGCTCAGGAGAAAGTTAATGAAAAACTATGGGTTTCATGTACTTTTCTTTAGGAGTTACAAGCTTCGATTAAAAAAAGAGATCCAGCATACTACACATATACCAAAAAGTCACAAATTTCACAGGGCTAAAGTGTACAAAGATGGACAAAAAAGGGAAAAAGAATCAGCAGGATATTATAAGATTGGAACAGATAACTGAAAGCATAATTTTGGTGCAAAGAATAAACATCATACGACTGAGAAAACTAGCGCTACTAGTGAACCCTTAACACTTTTCCCCATTTAAGGGCTTTCATCATAGCCATACCTGTATTGCTCTGGCTCCCATCATGTGCATGAATACTTAATTATGATGAGGTTTTTTAGGGCTTAGAAGGCAGAAGCATTCATTTGACCATTCACAGAGGTGATGACGCCTATTAAAGTCTTGTTTCCTTTAAGTAATTTTCCACATGGTTAAGCCTAGATCCATATATCCATATTGCTACTTTGCTCATTCTTCATGTTCCAGCTTATTGTACTCATCTGACACACAGTTATTACACTGGTGTTGTGCCACCTGCTTCTGCAGATGATACCATGCATATACCTCATGGTGTCTTGTCCCTCTGTGCGGAAGACCACAACTGCTAGCAAGACTAGGAAAAAAAAAAAGGCTAGTGCTGACACAACTGAGCAGTAGTGTTTCATTCTTAACCTTGTTTCAGCCCTATTTTAGCTTAGAGACTTCAAAAAGTTATTGAATGTTTCAGCAGATGCCATTTATGAACTGTGCCTCGTCGTTTGCCAAGTCAGGCATCAGCAGAAGCCCCAAGCAGGCCTCTGCCAGGCTGCTCTGGCCTTGCAGCCACAGGCCGCCTGGCTGACAGTTCCCCTGGGCTCCAGAGCCTCGGACTGAGCAGCCCGGGCCAGGCTCCGGAGGGATCCAGCAGATGTCACCCTGCACCCTAACTCCCTCTGGCTCAGCCTCCCGTTCCGGCGGGCTACTCAGTGCCGGCCCCGTGCCTCGCAGCCCTGCGAGGCCTTCCCGAGCCTCTGCACTACAGTGCAGAGGGCACCGAGAACACTGGCCCCCTCCTCCGCCGCGGCCGCCTCGGCACCGCTCCGCCGCACTCACGCGTTCCCCACGTGGATGCGCGGCACCACCTCGTTGCTGTGCGCACTCGGGAGGCTGTAGCAGCCGCTCCCATTAGCCAGAAGGTCGTTCAGCTCCTCCACCGAGATCTGGTAATCGGACATAGCCGGGCCCGAGCCGATCCCCGCCGGCCAGCCAAAAGGCCCCTGGGCGCACGAGCTCGGCCCCGGCCCGCTCCCGCTCCGCCCCGCCCACCGCCCGAAGGGCGGAGTCGCGTCAGCTGCGACAGGGTCGGGTCCGTGGCAGCGCGGACAGCTCTATCAGGCCGTGCTTCTCGCTCCTCCGGTCCGGCGGCCTCTGTCACGTTCCTCGGCCGCAGGCAGTTCTAGACTCGTGCGGTGCAGGGGATGGACACCGCGGGCCTCACCCTGAAGCTGCTTTTGGTCGGAGACAGCGCCGTGGGGAAATCCAGGTGCGAGCCGGGCGGGCCGGGCGGGCGGGGTGCTCTCGGCGCCGGGTTGAGTTCTCGGTTTCTTTCCCCGCAGTCTCCTGCTGAGGTTCACGGACGGTGCGTTTGAGCCGTGCCTGAAACCCACCGTTGGTGAGTCCGGAATCCGTCTGCTCCCGGGCCGGGGACATTTTCGCTTGTTTTCGTTTGGGTCTCATTGGCGGGGACCGGCGATGGGGTGAGGGGGAAGGGGCCGGCTGCCAGCGCGTGCATTCGCAGGTCCTTCTGACAAGCCTTCCCTTCTTCTTACGTCATAGGTGTTGATTTTAAAGTGAAGAAAATAGTTGTAGACGGCCATGCAGTACAGCTTGCAATATGGGTAGGTTTTGTTCCAGAGAGATACGAATAGGTTTTGTTCTCGACAGACATGAAAACTTCAAGAGTTTATTTTTGCGGGTTTTTTTCCTCTTCTGCCTCGCCTTGCTAAAGTCTTTTGCATGTTCAGATTATGCAATTGCGCATAACGTCTTTTATGATTGTTCAACAGTAGTTGCAGACAGGGTTCTTTCAAAACACTGATAAATGCTTTATTGCTTTGGGTTTGGGACTTCCTTCAATTCTAGCAGAGATTTTGGCTGCTCTTTCCTGCACTACACAACTGGGCTTTCTCAGACCCCCTGTGAAGCATTACCCTTGTGAAGATGCAGCTTTGCAAGAACTGCAGGAATTTCATGCATCTACGACCCAAAAGCACTCCCAGGACAAAAAGCTCTTAAGTAAACTACAGAAAAGTGATGTTCTGGGTGATGAGTTGCATGATTTCTTGTAGGGGCTCTGCAGTAACATTGTGTGTACATATACTGTACCAGAAACAGTCCAGATGCTTTATTTTGGTTAAAATAATGGGGGTGGGGGGAGGGAATATACTTGGTCCTGAACTATTTTAAAGTTTGTTCAGATTTACTAGGAGACTTGAGCATTTGTCCTGAACTTCCTGCTATCTTTCCAGCACCTGCAGACCGGGAAATCATATTGCACTGGTGTGATCAGGATTATTTATAATATTAAATTACCACATTTGTCCTCCTAAGTGGAATGAAAGAGCCCTAGAAGGAAGAGATTTTATATGTACAGTTGTAGGCATTTTAGAAAGAACGTCATTACAGTTTAAGTAATTGGGACCGTTGAACAGAGTGCACAAATGTGCCTTGGGATGGTATTAACAAAAGTAATATAAATGCCAAAACTTGATTGTTTTTGTTTTTGTGCACACTGTGTACAGGATGCAAAGTAAGAGCGATAGAGTCACACTTGTTCTAGTCAGTGAAGATATGTATGGGCTGTATTCTGACCATGCTGCGCCTGAAGCAGAAGCTTTGCTGAGAGTAAGCAAAATGTGTTTGCCCTAACAATCACACAGGTGTGTGTCTCCTTGCTGTGAAATCAAAAGCAAGGCCAGGACTTGTACAAGTTGTATACCTGGAAAAGGCACTTTTGCAGCTCTGTAGCAGCATCAGGAAAAACTGCTAATTAGGAGGAGGAAAAAGAATAATGATGTTAAATAAAAACTTTTAATGCATCAAGGTAAAAAATAGTATTTGTGTAAATCTTTTGCCTCCTTATTGTTTGTTCTGAGGATTTTTGAATTTCATGTTGCATCCTTGAGAATGTGTGACATGTTGTGGTAATAATTGAAAGTACTGATTTTAAATTTCTTATCTGCTTAGAGTCTTAGCAAACTTGAAATAGTTCTTTCTAACTGGATTCTCCTTTCCCTTGTGGAAAAGGAAGATTTTTGGAACCAATATGTCTCCTTTCCTGCAGTGTCTCTCACTGGAAAACCATTAACTCCTTCCCCCATTCAGTTCAGCTGATTATAAACCAATTATAAACCTAGCTTCTTGGCTTGCAGCAGTAGTCTTTTATGTATTTCTCTTGAGTCCATTGACTTTCTTGTTGCCTCAGTTGTGTTACGGGTGTCTGTGCATATTGCTTTACCATTCAGTCAAGTCCTTTCCATGCTTTTCTATGCCTGCTTACCCATTTTCTGTTGCTGCAGCTAATTTTTTCTGACTGCTTTTCTCATTCTGTTGTCTTATGGTTTCACATATCCTTACTAGTCAGGAAAAAATTAACTTTGTTTATCTTGTGTAGTTTAAAATACCTTTTTTGTTCAAAATCAAATGTATTTGATTTTGTGTGTGTGATTCAGTTTTGCGTGGTTGGTGTTTTGTTTGTTTTCTCTGTAGGACACAGCAGGACAGGAGCGCTTTAGAACACTGACTCCCAGTTATTACCGAGGAGCACAAGGGGTTGTTTTAGGTAGGAGGTATATGGAAGAAAAACATGGTTACAAAAAGTGTGGTCTTTATTACTAATTAAATATGCATGGCTTTACAAAGGAGGTAGTCTGAGAGAATCAGAGGAACAATTATGAGTTTTAGAACATTACTGCATCATTAGCTCAAACACATTTTTGCTCATACATTTAGCGCATACATTTTTGTATAAAACCACTGGTAGGAAATAATGCTTCTTCAAAATGCTTTAAATAAAAAATACAGACATGTCACGCTACAAGCTGTTCGGAGGCTGAATTACTAGCTTTGTAGTTATTACTTTGGTGGGTTTCTGGTAATAAGGCAAATTGGGTTTTGTGTTGGGGCTTCCCTCCCCCCGTCCCGTCCCCCCCACCCTGCTCTCGGCAGCCCAGGCGCGTTACGCACCCGGCGGTGAGGTCCTGCTGGACGCTCAGCAGTCGCTCCCGCAGCGTCTCCAGCATCGTCCCGGCCTGCTCCGGCTCCGGAGCCCAGCGCCGGGCGGGAGAGCGGGGCAGAGGGTGGGACCGAGGGCGGGACCGGGTGGGGCGGGACGGAGCTCGGCTCCCACCTCCCCCACCCGCCCTCATGCGGTGCCAATCACCGCCCTCGCGCCCAGCGGAAGTCACGCCCCC
>VYZX01008297.1:47775-62471 GCA_013401335.1 Brachypteracias leptosomus | reverse complement strand
TGTCCTCCCTTAATATAAAAAGGGAAGGACAGAAAACACTAAAAAACCACTAGATGGGTTTTCCTCCTGCTCTAAATAGCAGAGGATGGGCAGGTCTGGGCCTCCTGGGGGCTCCTGAGCAGCTGGGATGGAGCCTTGCTACAAAAATCTCTCTGTCCATGGACAGATGGGGAAGGGGGAGAATTCAGAGTGGAAGATAATAAAAATAGAAGGATAAATGTCCTGGCAGCAGTGAGAAATCAGGAACATGGTGGTGGCTGGAGCTTTCTGACAAGGTTTTGGGTCTTGGAAACCCACAGAGGAGGAGGGACCTCAACCCGTAGGGTCTGCAGGCTGAGGGTATCATCTGCTGAGTGGTTTTGGCTGCAGCACGAGGCTCAGCCCTAAGAAGATCCAGCCCCTGGGGTCTGATGGGAGGGTGACATCACTGGCATTTTCCCCGGGCTGCTGAAGCCGCCGCTTTCTTTGTCCCCAGCAGAATCCAGCACCACCCACGGGGCTCATCTGCTCGTCACCAGGGAGCCACGTGAACCAGCACTGAGCAGATTGGGGCAGTGACAGCACAAGGGAGAGAGCTGCAGAAAAAACCCCAAAGGGCTGGAAAAACCTCCTCCTCTCACTCCAGCCCCAGCTGCCAAAGTCCTGCTCAGTGGGAGAGGTGAGATCCCAGCCTGGGGTTGTCCCAGCCATGGGGACACTGCCCTGGGCCTGGCTCTCCAGTGCTCTCCTGGGGGATTCCTCCAAGGGGACCTACAAGAAGGTTGGGGAGGGACTTTTCACAAAGGTCTGGAGTGATTGGATGAGGGGTGATGGGTTCAAACTGGAAGAGAGGAGATTGAGATTGGAAATGAGGAGGAAATTCTTCCCTCTGAGGGTGGTGAGAGCCTGGCCCAGGTTTGACACCTTAAACCACCTCATTTTGATGTATTTTTTTCCCCTGTGGGTTCATCTTGTAGCTGCCTGCACAAATTACCCTTACAGATAAAAGGGGGGATATTGGAGAGGAGAGTGAGCAAGACCTGGCTCTGGATCTCAGCCAGGGGGGCAATTCCACCCTTGGGATCAGCATTTTGGGAGGAGGCAGAGTCCGAGTGACCCAGGGAAAGAAAGGGCAGAGATGGGCCAGGACAGGACCAAGGACCAACCCAACCCACCAAGGAATAATAAAGTGTCAGAAAGCAGAGTTGGAGGGGAGGGGGTGCAACCAGGAACAGCTTCAGATCCAGGCTGCCCAGGGGGCTGTGGATGCTCCNATAATAATAATAATAATAATAATAATAATAATAATAATAATAATAATAATAATAATAATAATAATAATAATAATAATAAATATAATATATAAAATATATAAAATAATTATTAATTATTGTCATCATCATAATCATCATTATTATTATCATTATTATTATTTATTTCCTAGTAGAAATAGATTATGGTTGGACCCAATGATCTTATAGGTCCTGTTCCAACCACAGTAATTCTATTATTATTATTGTTGTTGTTGTTGTTGTTATTATTATTATTATTACTTTATTTAAGCAGAGGCTCCCTTCTTCCCTGCTGATCACCTCCTGGTTCAACCACAGCTCCTCAGCCCAAGTGCAGGAGAATTTGAGGGTGCAATTCCCCCTTTCTGCAGGAACCCAGCCCAGACCCCTCCCCACGCTGGCTGCAGATGTGGCCCAGATGTGCTACTCACAAAGATGCTCAGCAGGATGAGGTTCCATGGGAAGTACCTCCTGCAAGAGAAGAGAGAGGGGCTGCTGAGCAGGGCAGCAGGGCAGAGGTTGCATAAGTTGTCCCCTAATAATAATTAATGGTCCGAGAATCAAGTGGCAGAGGTGGTGCAGGGGGGGAGTCATCCTGAGCTCATCTGGGGTGCTCCTGAGCCACCTCCATGTCCCCATGATGTCCCAGCAGCTCCCTGCTCCACCACCAGCAGACAACCACCCTCTGCAAGACTTAATATAAACCTGGGGAAATTGTTTAACATGAGCCTAGGAAAAAGTTCTTTAGCATGAGGGTGAGAGATCAGGGGAAGGGGCTGCCCAGAGAGGGGGTGGAGGCCCCATCCCTGGAGTCCTTCAAGGTGAGGCTGGATGGGGCTCTGAGCAGCCTGCCCTAGGTAGAGATGTCCCTGCTGGGGGAGGGAGGTTGGACCAGATGAGCTCTGGAGGTCCCTTCCAACCATTAAATCATTCTATGATTTAATAACAAGGATTTGGAGCTACAGAGTGGTGCAATTTTTGCCACAACATGGTTTCCCTTCCAGACTCCAGCTTTTAAGGCTGTGCTGCAGCAACCCACAACTGCCCCGGGCCTGTTCTTCACCCTGAGGCTGGTGAGAGCCTGGCCCAGGCTGCCCAGGGGGTTGTGGATGCTCCATCCCTGGAGGTGTTCAAGGCCAGGTTGGATGAGGTCTAGTGGGAGGTGTCCCTGCCATGGCAGGGGGTGGAACTGGATGAGCTTTGAGGTCCCTTCCAACCCAACCCATCCTATGAGTCCATGAAAATACAGCTGCCACCCCAGTCCCTACATCACCACATCAGCCTGACCCCATCACATCTCCACAGTGTTGTTGGTCATGCTTGAAATAAGAGGAGAACATTCGTCCCTCCTTTCAAATCCAGGAGGAAAATGTTTTACCTGGGGCCAGAGCAGCAGGCGAGGATCAAGTAGGTCACAAAGAAAACAGCACTGCAGAGGAGAGACAAGGAGCAGTTTAGGGAGGAGAACCCAAGTGTTGAGTGTTGGTGCAGGAGAGGAGGCTCCAGCTGCACTGGTTGAGATGCCAGCACCACCCCAGAAGCTGAGGTTGGGTTGGCAGCAAGGCAGTTGCTGCTGAAGTCACCTTCTGCCCACTGCTGCCTACTTCACATATGCCAGCCCAAGGTGGGACATCACAAACACCCCTGATAAACCTGAGGGATGGTTTAGAGCAGAGCAAGGGCAGCATTTGGCTCCAGCATAGATGGAGACCCCAAACACATTTGTTGTTGACACCTCATCAGTGCATGAGTTGCTCATATGGAGGTGACCAGATTTGTCCCTCATTTCCAGGCACTTGGTGGGATCAAAGGATCCTGATGGGATTTCAGCAGCACTTAAGAGTGACAGGGCTGGTGGAGGTGACTTGGGACTGGCTGGAGAGCAGCCCTGGAGAAAAGGACTTGGGGGGACTGGGGGAGGAGAAGCTCAACATGAGTCCTCAGTGACACTTGAGCCCAGAAACCAATGGGATCCTGGGCTGCAGNAGGATGCCCAGAGAGGTGCTGGAAGCCCCATCCCTGGACATTTGGAAGGCCAGGCTGGCTGGGGCTGTGAGCAACTGATGTAGTGGGAGGTGTCCCTGCCATGGCAGGGGGGTGGAACTGGATGAGCTTTGAGGTCCCTTCCAACCCTGACAATTCTATGATTCTCTGGCTTGTCTAAGGGCAGGTGGCAGGTCTGTGCTGGAGAAAGGAACTGGCCCCACGTTGCTGCCCCAGCACTTGAGGAGAAGTCCAAGAGCAGAGGGCTCCTCTGGGGTCACTTGACTCTCTCAGCCTGACGTGCTCTTGCACAAGCCACCCCAGCTCCCAGCAGAGTGATTTATCTCTCAGAACTCGCCCCTTCAGCAAGGCAGAACCATCCCCCAGCTGCAGGAGGATCTCCCTCCTCTCCAGCCCTCCTGCAGCCCGGGTGATTTTCCACAGCCCCGATGGGTCATGGCCCAGCAGGAACCTGCCCTCACCCAGCGCCTGGGGGGGCAGAGCAGGTTCCAAGCGTGCCGATGGCTGCAGATAGCCCAGCTCCTCGGGGCTGAGGAACCAGCAGAGCCCAGGGGCCATGGGAGCTGCCCCACAGACAAACCCCAGAGCTGCCCCCCTGCAGGGGAACCAGCAACACTGGGGTGGGCACGGCTGAAGAACAAGGCAAGGATGTGAGGAGCAAGGAGCTACCGCAGCTGTCCACCCTCTTATCACCCCTTGGGCATCTGCTCTTGCTTTATGCCTTCTGGGATGTCACCCCAGATTTAGGAAAACACTCCAGGGTACCCCACTTTAGAGGTGTGTACAGAATCATAGAGTGGGTTGGGTTGAAGGGACCTCCAGAGCTCATCTGCTCCAACCCCCCTACCCCAGCAGGGACATCTCTACCTAGGGCAGGCTGCTCAGAGCCCCATCCAGCCTCACCTTGAAGGACTCCAGGGATGGGGCCTCCCCCCCCTCTCTGGGCAGCCCCTTCCCCTGATCTCTCACCCTCAGGTTCAAAACTTTTTTTCTAATCTCCAGCCTCAATCTCCCCTTTTCTAGCTTGAAACCATCACCCCTCATCCTGTTGCTACAAACCCTTGTGGATAGTTCTTTCCCTGCCTCCTTTCAAGATCTGGGGTCTCTGCACACAAGGAGATCCAGACCCAGATCAGGACAAGTGATTGGAGATACTGGGATGGAGGGAAGGGGGGGAGGTCACTGCAAGGTGAAGGGACAGACAAAATTTAAGTCCCTCAAGCACAAAAAGGACATGGACCTGTTGGAGGGGGTCCAGGGAAGAGCCACAAAAATGGTCAGAGGGCTGGAGCTCCTCTCCTGTGAGGACAGGCTGAGAGAGTTGGGGTTGTTCAGCCTGGAGAAGAGAAGGTTCTGGGGAGACCTTGTAGAGACCTTCCAGTACCTGGAAGGGGCCTATAGGAAGGTGGGGGAGGGGCTGTTCTCAAGATTTTGTAGCCACAGGACAAGGGGTGATGGTTTTAAGCTAGAAAAGAGGAGATTTAGGCTGGACATTAGNCTGGCCCAGGCTGCCCAGGGGGGTTGTGGAGTCTCCTTCTCTGGAGATGTTTAAAGCCCCCTGGCCGTGTTCCTGTGTGAGCTGCTCTGGGTGCTCCTGCTCTGGCAGGGGGGTTGGACTGGGTGATCTTTGGAGGTCCCTTCCACCCCTGACACTCTGTGATTCTGTGGTTCTCCACTCCACCATCCAGCCAAGGAGGAGCCCGTTCCTTTCCCTGGGGTCAGGGGACGTGCTGGTGCCAGTTCCCTTCTCCTGCTGCTATTTTGGGTGGTTTTATTTTATGTTACATAAGCTGGTATCTCATCTCCAGGCCTGGACACATTTCATGATTAGGGTGTGAACTAATTAAAGGCAGGTTCAGGGAGCCTGGTTCACAGACCACGGCTCCGTGAGCTCGTCCTGCTTAATGAGCAGCACTAACATCCAGGAAACCACCACCACCAACCCACCAGGGCATCAAAGAGCAGCCCCAGAGCTGACCTTCCAGACCAGCCTTGACTAATGAAGGGCAGCTCCATGGGGAGGACCCAGGGGTGACAGCCCCACTCAGACATGGCCAGAATCACCCAAAGTCACCCAACCCTCTCTCTGCTGCCCACACCCTTCCCCACATCTCATGCATGTCCAGGCATGTGATGCAGACCCAGGCAACCACCTTGCTGCCAAAGGGATGAGCCTCAAGTCAAGCCTTTGAGGAACCCCACACACCCTTTCACATCTGCACCCTTCTCCTGGCAGCTCCTTGGTTATACCTGGTTTGCTCTGCAGCCAATACTCAGGTATTTATTTTGACCCTGGTTTGTAGATCCCTCTCTTTGGGAGTATTTGGAGGTATCCAACATCTCCCAAGCCTCAGACTCATTTAGGTGATATCTATAGATCCCTCTCTTTGGGAGTATCCGGAGGTATCCAGCATCTCCCATGCCTCAGATTCATTTAGGTGAGATCTATAGATCCCTCTCTTTGGGAGTATTTGGAGGTATCCAACATCTCCCATGTTTCAGACTCACTTAAGTGAGATTTATAGATCCCTTTCTCTGGGAGTATTTGGAGGTATCCAGCATCTCCCATGCCTCAGATTCATTTAGGTGAGATCTATAGATCCCTCTCTTTGAGAATATTTGGAGGTATCCAACATCAGACTCATTATGGGGAGATTTACAGATCCCTCTCTTTGGGAGTATTTGGAGGTATCCAACATCAGACTCATTATGGGGACATTTTTCATCTTCTCCTCTAAGTCACCCATGAACTTCCCCAGCTCTCCCTGCACGTTTATTGGAGCCATTCTTCACATGCAAGACACAACAGTGCTTGGAAAGTGTCTCCACATCACCACAGAGCCCTTTGGAGCACACATGGCCGTGGACAAGAACCAATACTCACTAGGAAGCCCAGTACCAGGCAGGGTTCTTCTGGATGTACCCCTTGACTGGCTCACTGCAAGAGAGAGGAGCAGAAAGCATAAAAAACCCAATCACTTCACAGGTTGCTGCTCAATTAAACCTGGGAACACAACACGGGGTATGTAAAAAACCCCAACACAGCTGGATCTACCCAGGCTGACCAACTGGAAAGAAATTGGAGCTGTTGAGGTGGAAACAGGTCCCTGCTGGGCTTGGCTGGGGGGGGATGGAGGAGCTGAGGTCCTCAGGCTGACTCTGATTCATTATTTACTCTGGAGGCAACGTGAGCTGCACACCCTCGGTCACCCGAGCTGGAGCTGGACGCTGCTGGAGTGGGGGTGGCTGCTTCTGGGAGGTCACCCCAACCCCTGGAGCTCAGCTGGGCTGGGATCTGATGGCCCCGACAGCTCCCAAAGGGACAATACTCCAGGGCAAGCAGCCCAGGCCTCCTGGCTGGAGGTAGCAGCCAGATGAGATGATGCATCATGCAGAGGACATGGGGGAGGTGTAGTAGAAGTACTGGAGGACCTTGGAGGTACCTCAGGTTTGTCTATTGGAGCACGTGGGGGAAAAAAGAAATCAGGTATCCACATAACAAATACCCCCCTGAGTGATTCAGGAGCAGGTCACAGAGGAGAGGGACCTACCAGAAGGTGAAGAAAGCCACAATAACCACAGTGACCAAGAGCTGGACCATCAGGATGGCGTAAACCTGCAAGGAGAGGCAGCCCGTGGGGGACCTGCAGACCCTGCTCCCCACCCAGCCCAGGAAGGCAGCAAAGCCACTGCAGCCAGGTCCCTCCAAGGTCCTCTCCTGCCCTCCCTGGGCAAGGCTGGGCCTGGAGAGACTCGTCCCTCACCTTCCTGATGAACACCCTGCGCACGTTCCTGTCGTCCCAGCTGAAGGTCGTGAGCATCTCCGTGTCCCCCGGGTACCCACCACTGCCATAGCTGGGGCTCGTGCCTGCAGCAGAAGCCAGAGACAGGTCAGCTCCTGGCACCCAGAGCCCTCCCCAGCCACCATCATCTGACCCCAGTGACTGACTGCAGCTCAGGAGACCCACATAGAATCATTTAGGGTGGAAAAGACCTCCAGGGTCAGCAAGTCCAACCTTCCTCCAACATCTCCCTGACCCCCAGACCATGTCCCCAAGCCCCACATCCACTCCTTTGTTGACCCCCTCCAGGGATGGTGACTCCAGCCCCTCCCTGGGCAGCCTGTCCCAGTCCCTGACCACTCTGCCAGTCAAGAACTTCTTCCTAATGTCCAATCTAAACCTCCCCTGGTGCAGCTTGAGGCCATCCCCTCTTGTCCTGTCATTAGTTCCTTGGGGGAAGAGCCCACCCCCAGCCTCACCACAACCTCCTTTGAGGGAGTTGTAGAGAGCACTGAGGTCTCCTCTCAGCCTCCTCTTCTCCAAGCTAAACAATCCCAGGTCCCTCAGCTGCTCCTCATACGACATGTTCTCCAGACCCCTCACCAGCTTCGTTGCCCTTCTCTGCACCTGCTCCAGCCCCTCAATGTCCTGCTTATCCTGTGATGCCCAAAACTGGACCCAGTGCTCAAGGTGCTGTCTCACAAGTGCTGAGTCCAGGGGCACAATCACCTCCCAACAAAACAGAGGCTTGATGGGATGTCCTCTGCTCCTTTCCCACTCCTGCAGCTCATTAGGACCATCTCCCAGATCAGAGCTGAGGAACCTCTTCTGCAAGCTCCAGCCTGACAAGGACACCAGGGCTCATTCCTGTCTATGGTAACACCAGAGCTTCAAGGGCAGGTTGAGGGCTTGGATCATGTCCCTGCTCACCTTCAGTGGATATTAAAGCACCCCCTGAGGAGTCGTGACTCAGCACCTTGGTCATTCCCATCAGGAGCTCAGTGTGGAGGATTCCCTGGAATTGCCTGAGCTCAGTCTGGCTGCATCACCTGTCACTGGTGTGTCCTCTCCCCTGAGAGGAGCTCGTTACCACCACCTTTTCCATACTGTCCAGCCTTGAGCCTGATTTCCATGCAGGGAGTCAAAGGGTGGTTTAGCAGCAAGTCTAACCAAGGGGGAAGTCTCCCCAGTGCTACTGTTGAGAGTAGCCCCCCAAAAAATCATCCCACTCCCCAGCTCTGCTTTGCTGGGGGCTCTGTAACAGAAGCTCTTGTTGCTGGAGTTTCCCTGCAGATGGACAAGGAGGACCATAAAGCTCTGCAGGCTGAAGGGAGATGGAGGCAAACATCAGCAAACCTCTGATGGATCACAGAATCCNCCCCAGCTTTCTTGGAGCCCCTTTAGCTCCTGCAAGGCCACCAGAAGGTCCCCTGGGAGCCTTCTCTTCTCCAGCCTCAACAACCCCAACTCTCTCAGTCTCTCCTCGGTGCTCCAGCCTCTGACCATCCTCTGGCCCTTCTCTGGACACCTTCCAGCACACACGTTCCACATCTCATGTCACTGGTGTGTCCTCTCCTCTGGGAGAAGCTCATTATCACCACCATACGGTCCAGCCCTGAACCTGATGTCCATGCAGGGAGTCAAAGGGTGGTTTAGCAGCAAGTCTAACCAAGGGGGAAGTCTCCCCAGTGCTACTGTTGAGAGTAGCCCCCCAAAAAATCATCCCACTCCCCAGCTCTGCTTTGCTGGGGGCTCTGTAACAGAAGCTCTTGTTGCTGGAGTTTCCCTGCAGATGGACAAGGAGGACCATAAAGCTCTGCAGGCTGAAGGGAGATGGAGGCAAACATCAGCAAACCTCTGATGGATCACAGAATCCTAGAGTCATTGAGGTTGGAAAAGATCTGAAGATCATCACGTCCAACCATCAACCCAACCACTAAACCATAGTGCCATGTCCATATGTTTTTTGAACACCTCAAGGTGTTCAAATCAAGGGCAAGGCAGGGGCTGCCAGAAGAAAGTCAAAGCAGCAGCTTCTCCCTCCTAACATCAACTGCACAAGTTATTGCAGCCTTCTGGTATCTGGGAAGGGACTTCATACAAGTGCCTGGAGTGATAGGACAAGGGGTGATGGGTTCAAACTGGAAGAGGGGAGATTGAGATTGGAAATGAGGAGGAAATTCTTCCCTCTGAGGGTGGTGAGAGCCTGGCCCAGGTTGCCCAGGGGGGTTGTGGATGCTCCATCCCTGGAGGTGTTCAAGGGCAGGTTGGATGGGACCTCGAGTAACCAGGTCTAGTGGGAGGTGTCCCTGCCATGGCAGGGGGGTTGGAAGGAGATGATCTTTGAGGTCCCTTCCAAGCCAACCCATTCTAGGATCCTATGATAAATCAGATGTAAGATTCAGCCTTTTCCACCTCCTGAGCTCAAGAAAAAACAAACCAAATCCTGAAACCTCCATTGTCCCAGCACATCATCCCTCTGTGCTCCTGGCTTCTCTTGCAGAGATCCACAGAACATCAGGGGTTGGAAGGAACCTCCAATCCCTTCCTGTGTCACCAACAGTCTCCTCTCCTGGAGCTCCTGTAGGGTGAAGGCTCCTGTGGTTACACCAACATCCATGTCCCTGCCTGGCTGACAGATGCCTCCCTCCTTCTCAAAGCCTTTTAGCCCAGTGACACCCAGATCCTTCAGGAGGTGGAGGAAAGACCCTCTCAAGCTCAGAGGACAAGCTGCAGACACCAGGAGAGCCAAACTCAAGGCCCTAGTCCTGGATTTCTTCTGGTTTACTGGTCAAAGGTTGGTTGCTCTCATTGCAGAAGCCTCATCCTAACGATGGCCCTGGCAGGGAGTGAATCCCTGATGTTCTCTCATGCCTAATAAACCTCTTGTGTCTTCTATGCTCTGGTGGAGATGAAACTCCTGCCTCGTGTCCTCCCTGCATTGCTACAGGATCTGTCATCGTCCTCCTGAGACACAGAGCACCTGAGGCCCATGTCCTGGGGACACCTCCTGCGTCAGAGCCACCAGGGCATCTAAACACTGAATTAGGCACCTAAATGCCCCAGAGGAATGGAGGGGGTTTCCTTCTGCCCAGCACCTCCCAGCCGTGGCCACAGCAAGATGTCAGGTGGCTTTTGAACCCAAAGTAACCCCAAACACACGTCACTTCTCTCCAGCTGCTTTCAGTCAGAGAATCAGAGAATGGTCAGGGTTGGAAGGGACCTCAAAGCTCATCCAGTTCCAACCCCCCTGCCATGGCAGGGACACCTCCCACTCCATCAGTGGCTCACAGCCCCAGCCAGCCTGGCCTAAAAAATGTCCAGGGATGGGGCTTCCAGCCCCTCTCTGGCCAACCTGGGCCAGTGTCTCCCCACCCTCCTGGGCAACAACTTCTTCCCAACGTCTCCTCTCCATCTCCCCACCTCTACTTTGGAGCCATTCCCCCCACTCCTACCACTGCCCCACAGCCTCCAAAGTCCCTCCCCAGCTTTCCTGGAGCCCCCTTTAGACACTGGAGGGGTTTAGCTTGCTCTTTCCCCTTCCCTAANACAACCCCAACTCTCTCAGTCTCATACAAGCTGTGAGGAACAGCCCCATGGAACGTGTCCCCCAGACTCTGGTGAAGGAGCCACAGCTCCACCATGGCTGAGGACGTGGAAAGGGGAGAAGGACACGAAATATGAGGAAGACACCAGAAGACCAGGGCACAGGACAGAGCTGCAGATAGAACACCAGGAAATCCTACCAGGCTTGTCAGGAAGGGGACACGAGGCGACACATCACCTAAACAAGTCCTCCAGGATACCCCAAATACCAGCATCCTAACCCATCTGGGCTTTACCCATCCTAATCCTAATCATGACAGCAGAAGGACCCAGCTGGTTGCTGTGGCAAGATGGGAGGTGATTTATCTGCTCTGATTCTGAGCCCTAGAGGCTAACAGGAATGGGAAGGGTCTGTGAGACCATCAGAGTGTGCAGGCAACATCTCAGAGGGGTTTAACTCACTCTTCCCCTTCCCTAAACATAGAATCATAGAATCATTTAGGTTGGAAAAGACCTCTAGGATCAAGTCCAACCTTTGCCCAACATCTCCGTGACCCCCAGACCATGTCCCCAAGCTCCACATCCACTCGTTTGTTGAACCCCTCCAGGGATGGGGACTCCAGCACCTCCCTGGGCAGCCTGTCCCAGTCCCTGACCACTCTGCCAGTCAAGAACTTCTTCCTAATGTCCAACCTAAACCTGCCCTGGTGCAGCTTGAGGCCATCACCTCTTGTCCTGTCCTTAGTTCCTTGGGCGCAGAGCCCAACCCCACCCTCACCACAACCTCCTTGTAGGTAGTTGTAGAGAGCCATGAGGCATCTCCATCCCTGCAGCTGTGATAGGACAGAGCCAGCAGAGCAGAGCAGGAGGACTGAGCAGAGAAAGGGCTCAGGAATCACCCAGCCCAGGCTCTCCAGCTCTCCCCAGCCCAAGCCCTGCTGACCCAGCAGTTGGCCACCCCAGCAGCCTCTCTTGCCACCCTGCACCCATCCCAGCTCCTGCTCCACTCCCACCCCCCCACTGGGCACACTCAGCCCTTTGTCTGCTCGTCAGGCCCCAGCAGAAGCTGCTCAGGGGGAAGAAAAGCTGCTTGTTTGCTGAGGAGCCATCACAGACCAGCTCTGGAGCAGTTCAACCTTGGGGTCCAGCTGCTCTGCAGCCTCCAGCAGCTCAGCAGCCAGACACCACTGGTGCTGTGACTCCCTTTCTGCCAGCTCAGCAGCTTCTTTCAAAGCCAGAATTGAGCAGGAGCTGGAAGGGGGGGATGCTGCCTGCAGAGCCAGAGCATCACACCAGGACTTCCCCAGCCCCAGGAGGTGGCATCACCCAGTGCAACAAGCTGGGAGGAGGTTTTTTCTATCCCCCAAAATTGCCTAGATTGGAAAAGACCTTTGAGATCATCAAGTCCAATCATTAACCAAACACTGACAAGTCCTTGACTAAACCATGTCCCTCAGCACTATGTCTAGTCACCATCCCTGGAAGTGCGCAAAAAAGTAGATTTGGTGCTTCACAACGTGGTCTAGGGGTCAGGGAGGTGCTGGGATGAAAGTTAGACTTGATGATCCTGGAAGTCTTTTCCAACCTAGGTGATTCTATAGGTCTTTTCAATCTCTCTAGGGATGGGGACTGCACCACTGCCCTGGACAACATGTTCCAATGCCCGATAACCCCTTCAGTAAAGAAATTATTCCCAATATCCAATCTGAACTTTCCTTGGTGCAACCTGTGGCTGTTTCCTCTTGTGCCAGTGCTGGGAAGGAGATCATGGAGTTTAGTCCCACCTCTGGAAGGCAGAGAGGTCCAGTGGTTGGGGGAAGAGGCTTTTACATATAGATACAGACTTAGACCTCTTCTAGCCACAGCTCTAGGGTGAGCTCTGCCAAGGGCCAAGGTGGGCACCACCTCCCTGGTCCCCCTCTTCTCTACAAGGCTGTAGGAGGAATCTCTGCACCCCTCTCCCTCCTCTGCAAGGGGCTCCCCCTGGGTACAGCCACAGAAGGACTTACTGGGGTCGACGTAAGCCCAGCTGGGGTGGAGTGGGACCGATGGGGGAGGAGGGAAAGCTCCAGCCTTCATCCCTTCTCCTGCTGTCGCCTCCTCGTAGGTGGGAGGAGCTGGTGGAGCGGTGGCATTGTCCTTCTTCTCCCCTTGCCCCTCAGGGTTGGGGGGTTTGTTGTTCACAGAGAGCTGCACAGAAAAGAATCATGGAATCATTTAGGTTGGGAAAGACCCCCAGGGTCAGCAAGTCCAACCTTCCCCCCAACACCTCCCTGACCCCCAGCCCATGTCCCAGAGCTCCACATCTACTCGTTTGTTGAACCCCTCCAGGAATGGTGACTCCAGCACCTCCCTGGGCAGCCTGTCCCAGTCCCTGACCACTCAGTGAAGAACTTCTTCCTAATGTCCAGTCTAAAAGTTGGGGGGGAAGAGAGATTAGAGAGTAAGAACAGCCCAGAAGCTGCCCTGCAGGGAGAACCTGGTGGCACAGAGAGGTCTGGGGGTCCCTCCGTTGGAGGAAGGCACCAGAACTGGAAGGATAAGGGCAATGGCCACAAACTATTAGAAGGAGTTTCAACCTAAACACTCCTTTACTGGGAGGGTGACAGAGCCTGGCCCAGGCTGCCCAGGGAGGTGGTGGAGTCTCCATCTCTGGAGACATTTAAAACCCATCTGGACGTGTTCCTGTGTGATCTCCTCCAGGGTCCTGCTCTAGCAGAGGGGTTGGACCAGGTGATCTCCAGAGGTCCCTTCCAACCCCCACCACTCTGTGATACCAGCAGCTGCTGGGGGCTGGCAATGGACCCATCCCTGCACCCGAGGAGGGAGCATCCTCTGATGTGATGAAAGGGAGGGGCTGGAAAACACCTGAGGAGCTAAAGGGGATGAAAAATTACAGGCAAGCAGGTCTGGGGGGAGACACGACCTCACCCAGGGTCCTCTCTGCTCATATGTAACGCTGGGAAACATCCCAATAATTCCCTGCTTTTCAGCCTACTTCCCAAATCTCCTCTTAAAAAGGAGCTTTTAGTTACTGGGCAGAAAACCCTGAACTCCTCCAATCCCAGTTACACCCGTGTCTTGAGGAATTCCTCCCAGGAGTGCTCTGGTTTGACCCCCCAACATTTTCTTCTGTCTCATTCCTCTCTGCCCATCTGGCTCAGCTGCTTTCCACAAGGTGAGACTTGGGATCCTGTGTCTCCAGACTATGAAACCCCAGCAAAGAGGCAGCCTCAGGCCACCTGAGAACTTGCTTCTCCTTGGGAACCTCATCCATTTAACCTCCTAGATCATTGTCACCCTGGGCTAAGTTACGAGCCTGGTGTCCTGCCCTTGCTGCCAGCTCAGCATCGTGGAGAACAACCCCATGGACCACAGGGGGGTGGGGTGGGACCACAAAGAGCCCAAAATGAAGCAGACAGACCAACTAGCAGTGTGACAGATGACACAGTCCTCTAGGAAGCTCTTAAATTAGGCCTATGTAAGAGGACTTTGGAAATAAAGCCAGGGGACCAGGCTGGGATGTGCTCCACAAGCATCAGGATAATGGTGCCACCTCCTCTGCCAGCCCAGAGGGACTGTCCTCACTCTGTCCTTCCTTCCCTAGCCCTTGGGTGGCCAATATCCTGCAGAACCTCCAGAGATACCCAGGGAGATGCAGGAGGGAGGTGTTGCCTGCATCCAGGCAGCCTCCAGCACCGTTGCCATGGCAATGGTGCACTGAGCTGGCAGAGGATGCACAAACCCCCCCCTCCTCCCTGCTCAGCTTTGGAGGACCCCAACAATCCAGAGCTCCCTGGACCAGGAAGAAGGTGCTTGGGGCAGGTGCTGGGGGCGTGGATGGGGGAGCACAAGCCCCCCCCTGGGCTCCCTGACACCCAGGATGGGTGGAGGAAACAGCCCCAGGGTTGAGCTGCACCCCCAGCACCAGGAAAAACAGCCCCCACCCCATAACAACAACCCTCCACCCCCTCCCTCTGCCAACCCCCCCATCCCAGGGGCCAGAGCATTGCACCATGCACAGGTACCCCCCTCCCCCCTCCACAGCAGCTGCTTTATTCCTTCAATCCCATCCCTGCAGCCCATTTCCCCC
>VYZX01008297.1:35921-47757 GCA_013401335.1 Brachypteracias leptosomus | reverse complement strand
ACCTTCCCCTGGGTCATGGCTCCATCCCAGCCCTGGCCTCCTCTTACCTTCCCCTGGGTCATGGCTCCATCCCAGCCCTGGCCTCCTCTTACCTTCCCCTGGGTCATGGCTCCTCGCTGAGGATGCTGCCGGACCCTCGGAGCAGCAGCAGGAGGAGGGACGGGCCGGTCGCTGAGCACCAGGTCCCTGCCACCCCTCTCCTGGGATGTCCCCGGGGCTGGATGCAGCCGCTGCAGCCTCCGCCGCCTGCGCTGGTGCCTTCACCTTCTAGCAACATCCAGGGAGCAGCGGGCGCTGGGGGGAGGACTGTACCATTGCCAGCCCGCAGCACGGGGGGAAACTGGGAAAGAAACGGCCAAAACGGGCAAAGAGCGACCATGGGCAGCGAGGGGGAGGATGCTGGGATGTTGGCCCCACGCTATGGGGCGGGCAGCAGCTGCCCCACAGGGATGCTGAGCTGCGGGCTGGGGTTGCAGAGAGGTTGAGGATGCTGAGGATGCTTTTGCTGCCGCATCTCCTGCACCTCTGAGCAGCCCCTGGTCCAGCAGCAGCTGCAGCTTCCCCAGGCTCTGCTGTAGCCGGGCACAGCAGGGTGGGCTGGGGGGATATGGGGGGGAGGCTGAAGCAGATGGGGACACCTGAGCCAAGCTCTGCAACATGAGAGCAGGAGGATCACACGCAGCCCTGGCTCCTTCCTCATCCTCTCCAGGCTTTGCATGGAGAGGCCAAGGCTCATCCACCAACATGTGTTGTTCTCTCTGGACCATTGCATCCCCTTCTTGGGGGGCACAAGGAGGGGCTGGAGGTGCCCCAGGGTAGGCAGCAGCCCCCAAGCACCACACAACCCCCCTCACCAAGGCAATATTATTCCTTCCAGCCCAGGAAGGAGAGGGGTAAATGGAGCCCAGCTCCCAGCCCAAGGGAGGGGGCACAAAGAGAACGAGGTTTTGCCTCCCATGACAAGGGCAGTCTCAAGGGCACAGGGACATGGAGACACCTCCTCTTACACCACAGGGGAGGGGGCAAAAATAATTGTCCCTTTATGTAGTGAAGTGCAGAAAATTTCATGCAGAGAGAGACAATGCCAAGAGCACACCCTCTACCTAAACAGCTGGAGGAGCAGGTCGGTGAGTGACAGATGTCAGGCTGGTGATGAGTGACAGGTCAGCACCGGGTTCCCACGGCAAGAAAGCTCAATTTGGGGCAGTTCTGGGACTATTTGAGTGCTAAGAGCTGCCCCCCAACATCCCAGCTCTCCACATCCTCCCCCAGCCCCTCCAAGTAATTTTTTCCTTATCACCCCCCCACGTATCACACCTCAAGTGAGTTTGCCAGGTCTATAACACGGGCACAAAAAATAAATTAGCTTCTCTGTTTACTCTGTGGACCCTGGCACCTTAAACACAGCCCTGGAGAGGGTGGGGGAGAGGAGAGGAGGTTGAAAAGACCATCCCCCTGTGGAGGAACAGGCAGTGCAAGGGTTAAGAGGGAAGCATGAGCTGGAAATGAAAGAATGCAGCCCAGCGATGTGCAGCTGGCACCAGGACAGACCCTGCCCCAGCCCTTCAATGGGAAAGAGAGAGAGAGGCAATTACCACAAGGGCTGCAAAAACTTGTCAGGATTATTCCGAATCAATTAAGCACCAGTTAACCACAAGTTCCTCAAGGGCTTTCATTCCCCTGCGGCTCCAGCGGAGGCGGAAAAACTGGGCAGGTCCCAAGAGAGGGAGAGAAACTCAGGGCAGCAGGTGAGGTTCCCTCTGCCCTGGCCCTGCCTGGCTTGTGAACCCCCTTCGAGCAGGGGATGAGCTGAGGGGTCAAGGGCTTGGGACCAGAAACTCCAGGTGATGCAGAAAGGAGACACCCGTCTGCTCAACCAGCCCAGAGGGGCTCATCCCAGCTGGAGCCTCTGGGCAAGGGTCTTTGGTGGGTTAATGCAGGACCCCACATAGAATCTTTAAGGGACCCCAAAGCTCATCTCGTTCCAACCCCCTGCCATGGCAGGGACACCTCCCACTAGAGCAGTTGCTCACAGCCCCAGCCAGCCTGGCCTTCCAAATGTCCAGGGATGGGGCTTCCAGCACCTCTCTGCCCAACCTGGGCCAGTGTCTCCCCACCCTCCTGGCCAACAACTTCTTCCCAACATCTCCTCTCCATCTCCCCACCTCCAGTTTGTCCCATTCCCCCCACTCCTACCACTGCCCCACAGCCTCCAAAGTCCCTCCCCAGCTTTCTTGGAGCCCCTTCACACCCTGGAAGGCCACCAGAAGGTCCCCTGGGAGCCTTCTCTTCTCCAGCCTCAACAACCCCAACTCTCTCAGTCTCTCCCTGGTGCTCCAGCCTCTGACCATCCTCCATCCCAGGCTGAAGGTGCTAAAATATTGGCTCTGGAAGAGGGAAAACCCTCAGCAAAGCAAAGCAGATGGCATCACCTCCTGGAACAGCCTCTCTACATAAAAAGCATCAGGAAGAGCAACCAAACCCTCCACCACCCCGTTGTCTAGAAGGTCCATTCCCCCCACCGAGCTCCCAGGGGGTCTCTCAGTTTTCTTTGCCCAGCCCCAACGCAAATACAACATTAATCCAACCTTGGGGCCCACAATGAACCTGGGGAGGGGCTGTTGACAAGGGTTTGTAGTGACAGGATGAGGGGTGATGGTTTTAAGCTAGAAAGGGGGAGATTTAGGTTGGACAGCAGGAAAAAGCTCTTTCCTCTGAGGGTCGTTGGTCACTGGAACAGGTTTCCCAGAGAGGGGGTGGAGGCCCCATCCCTGGAGACATTCCAGGTCAGGCTTGATGGGGCTCTGAGCAACCTGCTCTAGTTCGAGATGTCCCTGCTGACTGCAGGGGGGTTGGGCTAGATGAGCTTAGAAGGTCCCTTCCAACTCAACCCATGCTATGGTTCTACCAACAGACAATATTTTCAGGGGGCTCAGAGAAACCATCACATCTTTCCAAGCCAGGAAAATCAGGTGGAAGAGTCCATGGGCTGAAAGGCTTGAAATGAGTCTTAGCTCTGCCATGGAGGAGACAAGGATGACTCTGCCCAGCTGATAGCCCTTGCAGGGACCACCCTTCTCCACCAAAAAGCTGCTCCAAGCCACGTTCTTTGCTTTCTTGTTAGAGCTGGGAGCTCTTAGATGTGCCTACCAAGAAGGTGGTTTTCTCCAGGTCTCTTTTCCCCAGCTCACTGATGGAGGACACGTACCCACAAGAGCCAGATTCCAGGTGCTTCACAGCATTCGTTCAGCATAAAATCACAGAATCATTTAGGTGGAAAGGACCTCTAGGATCATCAAGTCCAACCTTTGTCCAACATCTCCCTGACCCCCAGACCATGTCCCCAAGCCCCACATCTCCTCCTTTGTTGAAGCCCTCCAGGGATGGTGACTCCAGCACCTCCCTGGGCAGCCTGTCCCAGTCCCTGACCACTCTGCCAGTAAAGAACTTCTTCCTAATGTCCAATCTAAACCTCTCCTGGTGCAACTTGAGGCCATCACCTCCTGTCATGAGTTCCTTGGGGCAGAGCCCAACCCCAGCCTCACCACAACCTCCTTTGAGGAGTTGTAGAGAGCAATGAGGTCTCCTCTCAGCCTCCTCTTCTCCAGGCTAAACACCCCCAGGTCCCTCAGTTGCTCCATCCCACCCCCTGGTCCAGCTCAGCATCAGTAACCTGTGCACGTACCTTTAATATTCAGGGGGGGGATAAAAAATATCTCTGTGGAGGCCACACCCGGCCAAATCCAGAGGGGATTTCACAGGGATTAAAGCGATTCTGCTGAACACTCAATCCCATCAAAACCAAAGTCAAGAAAACCTGACGGGATAATTAAGGGATCTGCTGCCTCACCAGAGATGGTGGCACACCCAGGAGCCTCCTGCAAAGAGGCTTCTCCCCATCCCCAGGAGGGAATTGCCCCCACTGGCAGGGAAAGCTCTGCCATGGACTTGAAAAAAGCCCATTAAAGGCCAGGAATTCACCCCAGGCTTTCAGGCTGATGAGTTATCCAGGGATTATTTATGCTCAACTCTTCCACCAGGCTTGGGCCTTGAGATGGGGGATTTAGAGGCAAGTTGGGAACACCAGGGCATGCACAGAGAGGGTTTCAAGTGAAAAAATAAATAAAAATGGCTTTTTTCTTGAGGAGCAAAGCCCAACCCTCATCCTCCATCCTACCAGCATCCCAGGACAGCATGGGAAGGGAGCTCCCCAGAACCTCACCTCCAGGAGAGGTGGGAACACTCTTCCAAGAGCCACTATCTCCACCCCTGGTCACCTTGTACCTTCTTGTTCTTGTGCAGAGTCCCTCAGTTGAAGTCACCCTCCTTCCATCCCAAGCTGATCTTGAAAATCAGGGATAACGTCCCCTCAACATGCAATAGGAGGAGGTGGACAAGCCAGAACTGTTTGGGGTGGGATGTTCTCCTCACTGGCTCCTACAGCCACCATCAGTCCCAGCTCAGCCCTTGATGGACACCACTGGTGTTTGACCTAGAGCAACCACCCAACCCTCCATCACCCCTTTATAACATCAGGTTTTCATTGGCTGGAAGGAAATCCTGCCAACGTTGTCCAGCTGAGCTGCCACAGCTGGTCCCTGGCACCCCAATGGCTGCTACGATTAATTGAAGCTCTTGAGAGGGGATTTTAATTAGGGAGGGTTCAAAGCCCCAGGGTGGGCTGGAGCTGCAGGTTGGGTGGGGGTGTTATCTGAGCAGTGTCTTGGGTGCTCGTGACTTGGGGCTGAGACAACAATGTGTGAGTGCAGCCCAGAGACCAACCCTGCCCTGGGCTGCAGCAAAAGTGTGACCAGCAGGTCAAGGGAGGGGATTCTGCCCCTCTACTCCCCTCTCATGAGACCCCAACTGGAGCCCCACATCCAGCTCTGGAGCCCCCAGCACAAGAGGAACATGGACCTGTTGGAGAGGGGCCAGAGGAGGCTACAGAGATGACCAGAGGGGTGGGACATCTCTGCTGTGAGGACAGGCTGAGAGAGTTGGGCTTGTGCAGCCAGGAGAAAACTCTGGGGAGACATTCTTGGGGCCCTCCAGTATCTGAAGGGGCTACAAGAAAGCTGGAGGGGACTTTTCATGAGGGTTTGTAGTANTCCAGGGATGGGGCTTCCAGCACCTCTCTGGCCAACCTGGGCCAGTGTCTCCCCACCCTCCTGGGCAACAACTTCTTCCCAACGTCTCCTCTCCATCTCCCCACCTCCAGTTTGGAGCCATTCCCCCCACTCCTACCACTGCCCCACAGCCTCCAAAGTCCCTCCCCAGCTTTCTTGGAGCCCCCTTCAGATCCTGGAAGGCCACCAGAAGGTGCCCTGGGAGCCTTCTCTTCTCCAGCCTCAACAACCCCAACTCTCTCAGTCTGTTCTTGGTCCTCCAGCCTCTGACCATCCTCGTGGCCCTTCTCTGGACACCTTCCAGCATGTCCAGATCTTTCTTGTAATTTCCTCCTTAAAACTCCTCTTTCCCATAACACCCCTTCCCATGTGACTCTGCTGGGGCAGGAGATCAGTGTTTACCTTGCTGAAAGTACCTTCATTTCCTCAATCTCACCCTGCAGATGTTTCTCCTGCTGTCATCCCATGAGTGACCTGTGATGCACTCTCTGGTCTGTGCAGCCTTGCACCAGGCTCTCCTCATCCAAGCTCTGGCCTCCTGCCCTCCACAGAAGCTCTGCAGCCTTGATGTGTGCTCTTTGAGTGGGACTGTCACAGTTTCTGGTGCATGACAATATGTCCCCCTCCCCACAGTGAGAACTGGCCCCTTTTGGGTTCACACTGGGATGTCTTTATGAGTTCCATCAGACCAGCAGAATGAAAGACAGAGCTCCCCGGGCAGCTCAGTCCCCACCCAATGCTTGCCACATGCTGGACTTCTCTGGCAAGGTCTTGGAGAAGCTGCCAACACTTCTCTCCACTTCATACCACTCAAGGAAGCGAAGCAAATTGCGCTGACACCCCGGGGCCAGATCCCATCAACACAGCCACAAATGCAGCAGGAAATCAGCTCAATAGCCCAGATATAACAAAAGAAGCCCTCAAAAAGTCTTCCAACCAGAGCAGGAGGGCAGCTCATGGTGCTGACAACCCCATCCCTGCACCACACCCAAAAAACCCCCACAGGTACCAAACCACCAACTAAAATATCTCCCACCGAAGGTTTCTCCTCAGAAGTGGGAAGGAGCCAGAGGCTCAACGAGACAAACGTTGTGGGTTTCCCCTTGCTGGGGCAGCCCTGGCAGGGGGGTTGGTGTCTGGGGAGCACCACAAAGCAGAGGGAGAAAGAAGCACAGAGGGGAGCAAAGGGTGAGTGCAGCCCAGAAAGCCCCAACCGTGTCCATCAAAGCAGCTGCAGTTCCTCCCACATCAGATGGAGATTTATGGACATTTATGTTGATGGGAAGGTGGGAAAAGCAGATAAATAGGAGAAGAGTTTGATAGATTGGGTACCACCCATGGAAAGACCTCAACAGCCTTCAGAGGTGGCCATCAGCACTTTCCACTATGCTGGATTCTCCAGTGGAATGTTCTCCTTTGGTCCGTGTGACCAGCCTATACTGGGAGAGGACTGGGACAGGCTCCAAAGCTTCTCCTAAGACTTAGATCTTTACAGAAGCCAGATAGGAGGAGATCCAACCTATTGATTGTAGATTTTAAATGGAATGTGCCATTTTTGTTACCTCCTCCTACCCTTTTTTAACCATCTATCTGTTTATCACTTTTCATCTGCTTTTCATAGGATCAGAATCAGAATGGGTTGGGTTGGAAGGGACCTCAAAGATCATCTCATTCCACCCCCCTGCCATGGCAGGGACACCTCCCACTAGACCACGTTGCTCAAGGCCCCATCCAACCTGCCCTTGAACACCTCCAGGGATGGAGCATCCACAACCCCCCTGGGCAACCTGGGCCAGGCTCTCACCACCCTCAGAGGGAAGAATTTCCTCCTCATTTCCAATCTCAATCTCCCCTCTTCCAGTTTGAACCCATCACCCCTTGTCCTATCACTCCAGACCTTTGCAAATATCCCTCCCCAGCTTCTTGTAGCCCCTTCAGATCCTGGAAGGCCCCAATGAGGTGTCCCTGGAGCCTTCTCTTCTCCAGGCTGAACAACCCCAACTCTCTCAGCCTGTCCTCACAGCAGAGATGTCCCATTGCTCTGATCATCTCTGTGGCCTCCTCTGGCCCCTCTCCAGCAGGTCCATGTCCCTCTTGTGCTGGGGGCTCCAGAGCTGGTCTCAGGGCTCCAGGTGGGGTGTCCCCAGAGCAGAGCAGAGGGGCAGGATCCCCTCCCTGCCCTGCTGCCCACGCTGCTGGAGCTGCAGCCCAGGACAGGGTTGGTGTCTGGGCTGCTCTCACCCGTTGCTGGCTCACGTTGAGCTGAGGTCCCCAGTCAGCCCAGATCAGAACCCACAGCACCGATGGAGAGATAACGGAGGTTTTGCAACAGCCTGAGCTCTGCAAACCCTCACGGGGATGAGCAGCAGGGCTGCAGAAGACAGGACAGGAGGGCACAGGGAACATTGTTTCTAGAGCCACCAATACCTGGCAATATCTAACCTGGCTTTTTTTATCATTACATCCAGAATTACCCAGAGAAAGATCTGCCTCGAGCTCCCTCACATTTACTTCATGGGCTTCAGCTCGATTGCTTCTGATTTACATAAAAATGAGGAAAACACTAAAAAGTCCAGTCACTGGATGCTCTCAGTTGGTGTCACTGCACTGATGTCAAAGCCACGTCCCCAGTTCACACCCACAGGGCATTTGGCTCATTAGATGTGATTTGTTTTGCACACACAACGTTGGGCACCTGGTGAAGGGTGAAGCTCAGGTCTCCTGCTCAGCTCTGTCACCTGGGCATGATGTTGCAACCTGATGGATTTTAACTCATGTAATGTTCATGCCTGGGTAGGTAGGAAAGAACCTACAAGACCTGGTAGGGCCATGGGGGCCACCTCACTTCAAATCCATTGGGAGATCCTCAGGAATGGTTCTAAATGTGTCAAGGGAGAGTGTCAGGAGGAGGGATCCAGGCTCTGCTCAGGGACATCCAGGGATAGGACAAGGGGCAACGGGTGCAGCTGGACCAGAGGAGGTTCAACAGCAACAGGAGAAGAAACTTCTTCCTGGTGAGGGTGCCAGAGCCTGGCCCAGGCTGCCCAGGGGGGGTGTGGAGTCTCCTTCTCTGGAGATGTTTAAAGCCCCCTGGCCGTGTTCCTGTGTGCGCTGCTCTGGGTGCTCCTGCTCTGGTGGGGGGTTGGACTGGGTGATCTTGGGAGGTCCCTTCAACCCCTGACACTCTGTGATCCTGTGACTGTGATCCTGGTGTTTGGCTTTGTCTGTTTCATGGATTCAAGAGGAAAAGCATTAATTATATTCCTATGAAAGTTTAGGCAAAATGTGCCAGGCCTTGGTCTTGAACTTCAGCACTGATCCTGTGAAGGAATGTTCTTTTTTCTTCACCCCTCAAGGTGTGAGCAAAGGGAGGTCATCACCTAACTCAGCCCTGTCTCTGACCTCGTAGGATGCTGGGATTAACCAGATATTGTCTACTAAGTCTCTCTGCAGAGACAGAAACCACATTTCTTCCTCTCCCTGGTTCTTGACAGTCTGGGTCTCATTAACATGTTGTTAGTGAAAGAAAAAAAATTTCTTCTTCTGCTCATAGAATGGGTTGGGCTGAAAGAAGCCTTATAGATCATCTCGTTCCAACCCTCCTGCCATGGGCAGGGACACCTCCCACTACACAAAGTTGCTGGAAGAAAGAAGGAAATCCTTTCCTAGGTGCTGTGTGGAGGTCAGATGATGCTGGGGTGGAAGGATTTATGGTCTTCAGGGGTGTCAGGGTTTTATATGGCCACCAGAAACGTGTCCTGGTCCTGACATGATCCACAGCCCAGCCCCACCAACATCAGAACCTCACCATCTACCTTGACTAAGACCCTGGGCAAACATTCAGGACTGAACTTGCAAGTCCTTGAGATGGGATGAAAAAATGAAAAGCAGCCTTCTCCTCACCCCAGCCCCGTTCCTGGCCCACGCTCAAGCTCCATTCACTGCAGCCAGTGAAGGAAGTCGGGGCTGCATTAATCCCTCTGCTTCAATTAAACAAGAACAATGAACATTGCCAGAGCCAGCAGAAGTTTTGCATGAACAGGGATTTAGGATTTGGCCTGAAATGCCGGAAAAGGCGCTGATTTTTTTTCTCATTTTGCTCCTCTAGGTGAGTGTCTTTTTGGTGGAACATGGCAATGGGAGAAGATAATTCTTCCTGGTGGTCACCTCACTTGGGGGAGTACAGAGATGATTCTCTGCTCTGTCTGCTCTCCAGGCAGGAGTGGGAGAAAGGAAAAAACTTCCTGGTATATTTATGAAATGTGATTAAAAATATAGAATGATTTGGGTTGGAAGGGACCTCAAAGACCATCTCGTTCCAACCCCCCTGCCATGGCAGGGACACCTCCCACTAGACCACGTTGCTCAAGGCCCCATCCAACCTGGCCTTGAACACCTCCAGGGATGGAGCATCCACAACCCCCCCTGGGCAACCTGGGCCAGGCTCTCACCACCCTCAGAGGGAAGAATTTCCTCCTCATTTCTCATCTCAATCTCCCCTCTTCGATGTCTTAGTTTCATTGCAGTGGGAGCTCTTCTGCTGCAGCCCACCACAAAACATCTGGAAGGGATCTTCATCTGCTCCCTCCATGTTCTGCAGCTCACTGTGAGCTGGTATCTCTGTACGTGGTGGTTTGTAGTGACAGGACGAGGGGTGATGCTGGGAGTTTAAGCTAGAAAAGGGGAGATTTAGGTTGGACATTAGAAATAAGTTCTTTACTCTGAGGGTGGTTGATGACTGAACAGGCTTCCCAGAGAGGGGGTGGAGGCCCCATCCCTGGAGACATTCAAGGTCAGGCTTGATGGGGCTCTGAGCAACCTGCCCTAGTTGGAGATGTCCCTGTTTATTGTAGAGGGGTTGGACTAGATGAGCTTTGAGGTCCCTTCCAACCCAAACCATTCTATGACTCTGTGATTCTATGTCCCATCCTGCAATGGGCAGCAGGAGCTTAATGGTGAACAACCCCAGCTCAGAGCAAGGTGAGGGACCCATGTTTGGTCCTTTCCTTGCCAGGGAATCCCCAGACCCACCTCTCTGGGTAATGCCAACGGGGGTGGAAGAGTCCCTGGAACCAAACTACTGCTGGAGGTGCTCAGGTTCCCAGGTGAGAAGCTACCTGAGGTGCTTCCTCCTGTGCTGATACCAACACAGAGGTGTCCATCCCCTCATCCCACCTGCTCTGCTTCCCCCAATGTCCTGTTAGCCCATGGCTGCTGCTCCCCACACTCTGCTGGGACTGTGGATGGGGCCAAATGCACCATCACACCCAGGCCACAAGAAGAAAACCTCAACTGAGGAACAAGATTAGTCCCAAAACTACAATTAAGATTTTTTTTTTCCTTCTTATCCTTTGGCTTCTTTTAAAGGCCTCCCAA
Source organism: Brachypteracias leptosomus (assembly GCA_013401335.1). Classification (NCBI taxonomy): domain Eukaryota; kingdom Metazoa; phylum Chordata; class Aves; order Coraciiformes; family Brachypteraciidae; genus Brachypteracias; species Brachypteracias leptosomus. The sequence continues at coordinate 37,255 of VYZX01008297.1, read as the reverse complement.
GGCAGCACTTTCCTTTCCACACCTCCTTTCTTGGGAAGAAAATGTGTATTTTGATGCACAGCAGAACCAACACCAGCCAGGTTTGGGTAAAGCTTTCTCCCAAGGCTTAGTCCTGCTGTGGATTCTCATCCATCAAGCTGAGAGAGTTGGGGTTGTTCAGCCTGGAGAAGAGAAGGCTCCAGGGACACCTTATTGTGGCCTCCCAGTATCCAGCGACCTGGAAGGGGCCTATAGGAAGGTGGGGGAGGGTCTGTTCACAAAGGTTTGTAGGGACAGGACGAGGGGTGATGGTTTTAAACTAGAAAAGGGGAGATTTAGGTTGGACATTAGGAAAAAATTCTTTACTCTGAGGGTGGTGGATCACTGGAACAGGTTGCCCAGAGAGGTGGTGGAGGCCCCATCCCTGGAGACATTCCAGGTCAGGCTGGATGGGGCTCCCAAACCATTCTATGATTCTAATACCAAGGGCATTGGGTGACATGTGAGGTGAGGTGCAGGTTGTCCATCCAGCTGTAGGAGAGGACAGAGAGCTGTCTGCAGACACCTTCTACTCCAGAAAAGAGCAAAAAATGGAGCTTCCAGCAAAGCACCTCCCGCAACAGGTCGGATCCCAGCAGGAAAACTGCCTGTGGTTTATGCAATAAATCTTTTCTTCTCTGTGGCTCGGAGGTATTTTAGATGGAATGGAGATACCTTCAAGATGTTTATACTTTCCTGAAAGCCAGGGAAGCAAAGATATCTGAGCCATCTACGGTACTGGAGCAGCGAGTTGTGCAAGAGCGGTTCCCTCGCTTGCAAAATGTTCTTCAAAACCACCTTACGGGGACGTTCTCTGCCACGGGGAGGAATCACGGGGCATCAACCCTCTGCAGATGCCAGTACACTTGTAATGAGCCTTTGATTGAGGGCTGATAATGCTGATACACTCCAAGAGCTGGGGATCAGAAGGGAAAATAAGGCACTTTCCCAACTCTCTTGGCTTCACAACAGGGCTGCATTGGCTGCGACGCTCCTCACTGCTCCCAGCACTGCAGCATGAGGGGTGTGAGATGTAAACCCCGTTACATCAAACCCCTCAGGTCAAGGAGGACACGGAACTGCTGGAGAGAGTCCAGCCAGAGCCACAGAGATGATGGGGGGAGTGGAACATCTCCCTGGTGAGGAAAGGCTGAGGGAGCTGGGGCTCTTGAGCCTGGAGAAGAGGAGCCTGAGGGGTGAGCTCAGGAATGGTGCTAAATGTGTCAAGGGAGAGTGTCAGGAGGAGGGATCCAGGCTCTGCTCAGGGACAGCCAGGGATAGGACAAGGGGCTGGACCAGAGGAGGTTCCCCCTCAA
>VYZX01008297.1:19734-33003 GCA_013401335.1 Brachypteracias leptosomus | reverse complement strand
CCAACATCTCCCTGACTCCTAGACCATGTCTTGAAGCACCACATCTTCTCATTTTTTGAACCTCTCCAGGGATGGTGACTCCAGCGCCTCCCTGGGCAGCCTGGTCCAGTCCCTGACCACTCTTGCAGGAAAGAACTTCTTCCTAATGTCCAACCTAAAACTCCCCTGGTGCAACTTGAGGCCATTATCTCTCCCTTATTAAAAGCAATAACCCCATAAGCATCATTTTAAAGAGAGACCAAGAATAGACTAGACCAGAAGGAGAATAGTTTGGTTGGAAGGGACCTGCAGCAATCGTCTAATCCCATGACAATCTGGTTACCCACCTTTTGTGGAGGAAAGAACAGGCCTCCAGTTGGAAGGGACCTGCAGCAATCATCTAATCCAATGACAATATGGTTACCAAATGGGCCTCCACATTTCCTTACAGCTCCCTTCCAACTTGAGACATCCTATGATCCTATGACATCATTTGAGCCCTATGGAATCTTTTCACATCACTTTGGTGGCACTTGCACCATTCTTCTGGAGGAGAAAAATATTTGGTGAATCCATCCAACAGTGGCAGCTTTTGTCAGAGCCAAAAAATGGACTCTCAGTCCTGGTGCTCTGCATCCCTCTGGCATAAAATGGTCCTTTCAGCCCCAGGGCTGCCCGGAGAGGGAGCTCCTTCCAGCTTTAAAATAGCCACAGAGTCTGCAGAGGGGGGAAGAAGAACCAACCCCAATGGCACATGGAGCAAAAGGCTTTAGAGATGTCACCCAGGAATGGGCAAATGTGCCCTGAGCAATGGGAGAAAAGGGAAAACAGGCTGGTTGGGCCATTAGCAGGTGGTTTAATGGGAAGACCCATGCTCCAGAGAAGAAAAATGTCATTCCTCTTTGGGGGAATAACACCAAGACAGTTCTGAAGAGCTGAGTTGACCAAAATCCCTGTAATTCGAGCATGGCCGATACTCCAGCTGCTGGTGGCAGTTTTTCTACACTAGAATTTCTCTCTTGATGGTCATTTCCTGGGGCTAGTTCCCATTTTTCTGGGTAGGAAAAGGGCTGTAAAATTCTAGTACTCTGAGGAATCGTCACTTGGAGCTCTGTGCCTCTGAGAAGGTTCTTCTGTGTCCAGCTTTGCCTGGTCACTTAATCCCAGCCCACATCCTCCTTTGCAACACAACCCAACCTCAGCTCCATCTTTAGCTCCACAGACCCCCCCCTTGCTCTCTCCCCTCTCTGTGCTGCAGGTGCAGAGCTTGGAGAAGAGAGGAGCAACAACCCACCTAGGGACAGGTCCCCTGGTAAGGAAGCTCAGGAGAAAGGGAGCAGCATTTCAGGGCATTGCTGGAGGCTGATTGATGACCACCCAAGGGTGGCGAGCGCTGCATTCCCCAGCTCTGATAGAGGGGGTTGGGTCTGATGTTCCCTCAGCTGGAACACAACTGAAAAAAGCATCAGGTTTCCTAGGACCATGATGCCCTCTCCTCCAGCAGGTGATCCCTCAGCCCTCTGCACCCCTATATATACACCTTGTCCCGCTCCCATCCTCTCCGGACACGGCAACCGCGGTAGCAAGTGCCTGAAGCCCCGGGCAAGGCTGGTCCTTGCAGCCTCCAGCCTCCATGATGTGGGAGCTGCGATCCATCGCCTTCACCCGCGCTGTCTTTGCAGAGTTTGTGGCCACTTTGGTCTTCATCCTCTTCGGCTTGGGCTCTGCTCTGAACTGGCCCTCGGCTCCCGCCCCGAGCATCCTGCAGATCGCGCTGGCCTTCGGCTTGGCCATCGGCACCCTGGTGCAGGCCCTGGGGCACATCAGCGGAGCCCACATCAACCCGGCAGTGACGGTGGCTTGTCTCATCGGCTCCCAGGTCTCCTTCCTCCGGGCCGTCTTCTACGTGGTGGCCCAGCTCCTGGGGGGTGTTGTGGGGGCTGCCATCTTACATGAGCTCACCCCAGCAGACTCCCGGGAAGGGTTGGCCATCAACAAGGTAAGAACTCGACTCATGGATGGGCTGAGAAGGGAGCAGGATTGGGGAGGGCTTGTGGGAAGGCTGGAGGATGTGAAGGGTTTTGTGGCCAGCAAAGATCCTCTTTGTTTAATGGTGGGGAGGAAACCCCTGTCAGCTGCAGCCCAGCACCATGAGGTCCTTCCAGGAGTAGGGATGAAAGCAGGACTCCAGGCTGCTCTTTAGGACTAAAACCAGAGGTGTGATCCAGCTGGTCCCGTAGACACCTCCCTTAGAAGACAAAGCCACCATCATTTCAGTTTTCTCTAGGGCTGTGTTGTAGAGGAGCTGGATTTGGAGGAGACCAGGTGTTAGGGAAGGACATGACCAAAAGTATCACATCTCCCTTCCTCTTGCACCAAGCTTGTCCCATTCTCCAGGCTTGGTGTGGGCATGGGCAGCCTGGTCCCCCCTCTGCCTCAGCCATGCCACTATTTACACACTGCTGGGCAAGATTCCCAGTTGCACTGGGCTGGGAGAGGGGAAAGTTGGGTCTAAATCCCAGCTTTTCATTAGATAGCTCGTTAAGTTGTTTCCCATTCTGAAGGGATGACCACACCAGAACCAGCTGGTTCGCCCCACGGGTGCCCTGGCAGTGCCACCACGCAGTGCCAGGCACATCACAAGGATCCCAGGCTGGTTTCATAGAATCATTTAGGTTGGAAAAGACCTCTAAGATCATCAAGTCCAACCATCAACCCAGCGCTACCATGACCACTAGACCATGTCCTGAAGTGCCACATCTACGCATTTTTTGAACCCCTGCATGGGTGGTGACTCCATCACTGCCCTGGGCAGCCTGTTCTAATGGTTAATCACCCTTTCAGTAAAGACATTTTCCCTAACATCCAACCTAAACCTCCCCTGGTGCAGCTTGAGGCCACGTTTAAGACATGCAGGGAAAGAAAGAAATCTTTGGAAGTCACGAGGAGACTCCTCAGTGATGTCCCAACCTCCAACACCCCCTTCTCCATCCATGCACATCATAAGAAGAGGGGAAAAAAATAGTTTTAAAGTCATGGAGGGGTTCTCTCCATGCTCCAGTCCTCTCTGGGTGGATACAAGCAGCTGTATCTCCTGTAGAGATGTCCATGGCAGGACCAGGGTCACCTAAGACAAGTGGAGTGGTGAGGGAGGAGATTCAGAACGTTGCAGGAGGCAGAGCTTGGAGATGCCCTTTCTTGCAGCAGATTCACAGCCAGGACCCAACTTCACTGCCAAAGGGATTAAGAGTGTTGTGAAAAAGAGATTGGGGATTAAGCTGAACAAGTCTATTTAGGCAGATAATAGCTGAGGTTTAATAAACCCAACAAAGCAAGGAGGCGTTTAGAGAGAGGCTTCCAAAATGCTCAGTGCTGGTGTTTGACACCTTAAACCACCTCATTTTGATGTATTTTTTTCCCCTGTGGGTTCATCTTGTAGCTGCCTGCACAAATTACCCTTACAAATAAAAGGGGGGATATTGGAGAGGAGAGTGAGCAAGACCTGGCTCTGGATCTCAGCCAGGGGGGCAATTCCACCCTTGGGATCAGCATTTTGGGAGGAGGCAGAGTCCGAGTGACCCAGGGAAAGAAAGGGCAGAGATGGGCCAGGACAGGACCAAGGACCAACCCAACCCACCAAGGAATAATAAAGTGTCAGAAAGCAGAGTTGGAGGGGAGGGGGTGCAACCAGGAACAGCTTCAGATCCAGGCTGCCCAGGGGGGCTGTGGATGCTCCATCCCTGGAGGGGTTCAAGGGCAGGTTGGATAGAACCTTGAGCAACGTGGTCTAGTGGGAGGTGTCCCTGCCATGGCAGGGGTTGGGACTGGATGATCTTTGAGGTCCCTTCCAACCCAACCCATTCTAGGATTGTATGAAATCTGACAAGTTCTTTCCATCAAAAAAGGGATTTTTAATTTTTTTTCATGCTAAAACATTTCTTTTTGACATTTTCAAAATGCAATTTGTAAACTTTCCCCAGAGGCATTTTGCATTTTAAGTATGAGGAAAAGGGGAAAAAAAAATTCCCAGGAGGAAAAGAAGAGTGGGGGAAAAATACTCAAAGAAATGCCAATAAAACATCTCCTGTTGGGTCCATCAGGTGTCACCCATTGACCCACTTTTATTAGGGGGAAATATATTAGGAAATTTTTTTCTCCTTTTCATATTGGTGGTAAAAATCCCACCTATTTCCTACATCTATTTGGTTCCCCTGATTTGGGTTTTGCTCTCCACGTTTCCAGCCCAACCACCAGCCTTGTCTGTCCCTGAGACACGTTTTTCTTCCCCTTCCAGCTGCACAACGAGACGACGACGGGGCAGGCGGTGACCATCGAGCTCTTCCTCACCTTCCAGCTGGTCCTCTGCGTCTTTGCTTCCACCGATGATCGCCGAGAGGACAACCTGGGCTCTCCTGCCTTGTCCATCGGCCTTTCTGTTGCCGTGGGGCATCTCCTCGGGGTGAGTAGGATGGGCTAGAACTCAACACTTTGGAGGTTGGCGCTGTGTTGATGCCCAAAGGCTGCTCGGCTGCAACACTCCAGAGTGGATGGGGGATTTGGAGCTCATGTGGTGCCCGTGGTTTTCCTGTGGACAGAGGAGAAAAATCCCACCAAAGCCATAATGGAGCCGTTGCCTGAGCTCAGCTTTTATGGGGCATGAGAAAACTTGACCTGCTGGGCTCTGCTGCCCCTTGGGTGCCGTAGGGAGCTCCAGGGATCAGGGCAGTCTCCTGTCCTGGAGTGAAATGAGTTAGCAACTGAGGTAGTCCAGACCCTGATAAGACTGGGAAGTGTTTGGGATGGACACCCAGGGGGTGCTGGTTGATGAAAAGCTCAATGTGAGCCAGAAATGGATGAGAACAGCCCAGAAACCCCCCGTGTCCTGGGCTGCAGCTCCAGCAGCGTGGGCAGCAGGGCAGGGAGGGGATCCTGCCCCTCTGCTCTGCTCTGGGGACACCCCACCTGGAGCCCTGAGACCAGCTCTGGAACCCCCAGCACAAGAGGGACATGGACCTGCTGGAGAGGGGCCAGAGGAGGCCACAGAGATGATCAGAGGGGTGGGACATCTCTGCTGTGAGGACAGGCTGAGAGAGTTGGGGTTGTTCAGCCTGGAGAAGAGAAGGCTCCAGGGAGACCTTCTTGTGGCCTTCCAGGATCTGAAGGGGCTACAAGAAGTTGGGGAGGGACTTTTTACGAAGTCCTGTAGTGACAGGAGAAGAGGTGATGGGTTTAAACTGCAAAAGGGGAGACTGAGATTGGAAATAAGCAGTGGTGAAACCCTGGCTCAGGTTGCCCCTGGGGGCTGTAGATGCTCCATCCCTGGAGGTGTTCAAGGGCAGGTTGGATGGGGCCTTGAGCAACACGGTCTAGTGGGAGGTGTCCCTGCCATGGCAGGGGGGTGGAAGAAGATGATCTTTGAGGTCCCTTCCAACCCAACCCATTCCAGGATTCCATGATTGGATGTCAGACCCAGCAACCCCCAACACTCCCAGTTTCTCAGTGATGTTTACACCACATCTTCCACCCTTAATGCTCTGCAAGCCCATGAGTCTATGGGACTGTTCTCTTACCCTTGGTGGCAGGGAGTAGGAATTTTCTCCAGAACTAGGCGCAGCAGGAGCTGATCCCCCAGTCCTTGCACATCCCCCAGCTGAGCCGCACCGAGCTCAGGACACGTGTGCAGCAGAAGATGTTCAAATATAGACAACTCACCCGGTGTTGACTCAGGTGCTGGAAGCTCCATCATCCCTCTTCCTGGAACAGGCCACGCGGGAGGGAGGAACATCAGCATGAATCACCCTAATAACAGAGCAGGAATCTTTAAAATGTGCTAAAAGGGCTTAAAGGTGACAGTAAAGTGTGGTGGTGTCTCCCGGCAGATCCGCTACACCGGCTGCTCCATGAACCCGGCCAGATCCTTCGCCCCTGCCGTGGTAGTCGGAGACTTCAGCGACCACTGGGTAAGAAACCAGGTGTAGGGGTTGTTTTGGGAGCAGGACCCCCCAAAATGACCAGTATTCCTCGAAACTCATGGAGCCAGCCAGATTCCTGGCACCTCCACGCCAGCTCCCAGGGGGAGGAGAGATGCAGAGATTAGCAAGGAGAGGTGGGGCTGCTGGGTGCTTAATTGGCTTATCTGAGCAGGGTGCATTGCAACAGGGGAAGGGTGTGTGGGTTGTTGGTTTAGCAAGAAAAGCAAAACTAATGGAGAGTGGAGCTCTTCTTGCTGGTCCTGGGGACCTTTCCTGGTTCCACTTGGATCTAAGCATGGATTTTCCACAACAATCTCAGGCATTTCCGTCTGCAAAGACCACGTTGAGAGCCAGAGCTGTGATGATCCAGGTTGATGTACTCAGAGGCCTCCAGCCCTTCCTCCTCTCTATAGCAATGTGTAAATCACTAGGAAGATGCTTCTCCAGAGGAACCCCAATTACTAATCATGCTCATGATGGGCCTATTGTTAATAAAGATCACAGAGCTCTCACCAGAGGAGGAAAGACAGAAGGGGATGGTTGGGTATATTAGCAGTCAATGGGAGTTCAGGTCAACAGTGATGGCAAAGCAGAGCTGGCTGCTTCCTTTTCATTCTTCAGGCTTGATGGGGCTCTGAGCAGCCTGCCCTAGGTAGAGATGTCCCTACTTGTGTAGGGAGGTTGGACAAGATGACCTCTAGAGGTCCCTTCCAGCCTAAAACATTCTATGATTCTATGATTTTGCCCCCAGTGCACACAGGGTAGGAAGGACCATAAGCCCCCTGCAGTGCTCCTCAGAGATCCCAGTTCCTCTTCATCCTCCAAAGTCAGACTGATTTTTGCTGATCCAATTCTTCTCTTTCCCCTTCCCCCAGGTCTTCTGGGTGGGGCCCCTGGTTGGGGCAGCAGCAGCCTCCATCCTCTACAATTACATCCTCTTCCCCCAAGCCAAAACCTTCTCGGAGAGACTCGCCATCTTCAAAGGCTTCGAGCCAGAGGAGGACTGGGCAGAGCGCGAGGTCCGGCGGCGGCAGTCGGTGGAGCTCCACTCCCCCCAGACCCTGCCGAGAGGGATGTCTGAGAAGGTGTAACCAAACCACCCCCAGGGCTGAGAGAGGAGCTGGGGAAAGCTCTATAGCATCCCTTGTAGGGACGGTGCTTGTTCCCATGAGCGGTTCCACCTCTCCCCTCTCTCCCTTCCTTTTTTGCTGGGGGAATGAAGTTGACCCATCTCCTGGGGAGATGCACCGTGATGGTCCCACCCACCTTCTGTCTCCCCACGGCCGATGGTTTGCTGATGCTGCGGGGAAAAAGCCATTAGATCAATCCCACCAGGGTGTAGCACCAGGAAGGAGGACACTGGGATCCTACCCTGGGCCAGCTCCTTCCAGGTGCCCCTTGCAGGAGGTTGGTGCCCTTCAGGAAGAGTCCAGGGCGCTGCGGAGAGTTGTTATTACAGCCATTTGCTGGGTGTGGAGGTTGCCACCCGATGCCTCATTGCTGGTGATCTCCACTCCCCCGTCTCCCATGTCTTTGGGCACACACACACACGCAGGAGGACTCGCTCCACGCCGCAGGTATCTCCCAAACTCCATGTTCTGCTGCTGCAAGGAACCAAATTGCCACTTACCATGGGATGCAGATGCCCTTTGCTCACACACCCCTTTCCTGAGAAGACAGGACTGGAAGCGTGTCCTTGATTCCCTGCTGACCCCACTGGGGAGCTCTTGCAACTGTGACAACGAGAAACCTCCTGATCTTCAGCCCAGATTCATCCCTGGTTTGCTTGTTCTTGGACCAGTGTTTTCCTTTAGCCCTGATGCTGGTTTTTGCTTTCCTCATTCCTCTTCCACTCTGATTCTCAGATGAATAACACAAAACATTTCAGATGTGACCTCCAGCACTTGCTCCCTAGAGCCCAGACCATTTCCATGGCTGCATCACACCAAAGCTTCACAACCACCTTTTCTTCTGCCCTGTCAGGACCTGGTTATGGTCCTCAGATTAGTCAAAGAATCTGGGTTAGTCTTTGGGATGCAACTTTGCTCTTTCAACCATCCATTTAATCCCATTTCTATTGCTTAGCCTGAATTTCATGCATTTCCAGCATGACATCTTAATTCTTCCTTCTGGTGGTGATGTCTCCCTGCATTGCACCATCCCAACATGTCATCACCACATCCAGGCTTTCTCTGCTCAGGCTGTTAATGGAAATACTCAATAAGATTGGACCCAATTCCACACCATAAGAGACATTACTGGTCATTTTCCTCCCTCTGGCTGTTTTGACATGAACCACCACTAGCCAATGCTCTTCTCTTCCTCTTTGTCCACTGTTCTCTACTTGTACCAGTCTCCTTCTCCTATGGAATTAATAATTTCCTCTCTTCCTCCCTCTGCTCTTCCTCAAACATGTGCTAGCAGCTGTTGCTGGAGAGAAAAGGGGTAAACAAAGCTTTGATCTGACCCACACAAGGTGTTATCACGGTCCTCATTTCACCAGACCAAGTGAGGCTGGGAGGACAGGAGCTCCTGCATCACCTCTGGCTGTCGCTGGTGAGAAACCCATCACTGATACCAAGCTTTACTTGTAGACAAGAATCCTTTTTACTCTATGAGGGGGACCTCACTGGGGCCTTCCAGCATCTGAAGGGGCTACAAGAAAGCTGGGGAGGGACTTTTCACAAAGGCCTGAAGTGATAGGACAAGGGGTGATGGGTTCAAACTGGAAGAGGGGAGATTGAGATTGGAAATGAGGAGGAAATTCTTCCCTCTGAGGGTGGTGAGAGCCTGGCCCAGGTTGCCCAGGGGGGCTGTGGATGCTCCATCCCTGGAGGTGTTCAAGGGCAGGTTGGATGGGGCCTTGAGCAACATGGTCTAGTGGGAGGTGTCCCTGCCATGGGGGTTGGAATAAGATGATCATTGAGGTCCCTTCCAACCCAACCCATTATAGGATTCTATAAAGTGCAGCAGTTTTAGCACTTGTTTAACCCATTCTCTGCCCCAGCAAAGGTGTTGGTTCAGGTCCTCCACTGTGTCCCTTCAGCAGCAGAGGAGCATTTGCATAGAACTTCATAAAAGGCTTTTCAAAACAACCTGTTCTCAGCAATGGGAATTTAAGCCATGTTTCAAATCCATCAGAGTGTGAAATTGCATTTAAATCACCCAATTATAAAAGCACTTTGTGGTTTTGCTACTTTTCAAAGGAGAACAAACCAACGTTTGTCAGGAAAACCCAAAGAAACTTCCCAGGAGTTACCCTGTCAATGATCTGCTGTATGAAATGCCATAAAGCTGAATCTTCTTCTGGTGATTTTCAAGCTAATTAAGCACCTCTTTTCCTTCCATATCTAAGCATCTAATTTATTATTTACCCTGACAATGTTTAAACTCACGTAAACTGCACAGGGCCCAACAATGAGCTTTAATGTCCAATAATTACTGTACTTTTTCCAAATAAAGTGCTTTCATTTCACTTCTACCCACTGAATTAGTACACGTGAGTTGAACAGTGACACATTTATGGTCGTATATTATATATAGTCACACAAAGCACCTCCCAGACCTGACCTTCCACCCACCAGCTCAGCTCAGAGTGCAGCTGCCTCCTGCCAACAACCTGTTGATGGCCAAAAGTGGCATCAGAAGAACATCTTCAGAATAAGGACCCACAAAATAAAGACCATCCCCTCCTCAGCACCCTCGGGGTGCTCTGGTTTCTGCCCTGCCTGGATTCTGGGCTCTGGTGTCAGCATGAAGCAATCTCACTGAACCAGATTTCCAGATCGGAGTCTCCTGGAGTCAACCAGCAACACGAATTTACCTTCTCTGCAGAGTGACTTCAGTGACACTTCCAAAACTTGCACCGTCAGGAAACCAAGCCAGTCATTCCAGATTAGCACCAGGATGGCTCAAATTAGAGGGCAGGATCAGCAACCCAGGGATCAGAGCTGTCACACACCAACCTAAAACCTCATGGGATTGGTAACACTGCATGGGACCTCACCAGGAGGCTTTGAGCCAGGGTTGGAAGCCACCCAGCCATAGAATTATAGAATCCAGAGAAATCACAGGATCATCCATGTTGGAAAAGACCTCCAAGGTCATCAAGTCCAACCATCAACTCAACACTGCCATGACCACCAAACCATGTCCCTCAGCATCACGTCTACATGTGTTTTGAACCCCTCCAGGGATGGTGACTCCTCCACTGCCCTGGGCAGCCTGGGCCAGACCTTGACCACTCTTGCAGGAAAGAAATTTTTCCTAATGTCCAACCTAAACCTCCCCTGGTGCTTGAGGCTGACACATGAACCTTTCTTAGCTTCATCACAGACCTGTGACAAATAGCACAATCGAGAAATCAAAACTAAAATCTCTGTACAAAGTGTCTCAGATCACATCACCTCTTACATCTTGATGTCTCTTGAGACCATGAGGGTTTCCTTCACCTCCCATTGTCCCACCTCTGAGTTCTGGTGGCCCTCAGTCATTCTGCAAACCACCACGGGTTCCTTGGGGTGCTGTGAAAATTAAAGACATGCTCCCTTTCCTCCTCTTTGCTGCTTGGTTGCCACATTCAGCCCATCTTGTTGCTTTAAGACACCAATTAAACACCCAAATACTCCATGTCTTCAACAGAAATGTGGGATTTCCCAGGAATACCTTTTGAACCACTGCATTGTCACCCAGGGCATGGTCACACAGTGCCTCAAGGTGACTCCCCAAGGCAGCTCCGGTGACCTCTTCATCACATTGGATCTCCAGGGGTACAAAACTACCCAGCCCAAACACCAGCTACATCTCAAGACCCGGAGATGTGGAGGGGCTGCTGGGACCAGCATCCTTGGAGGTGTCCCCAGGAACATGGTGGCAAACTGCATCCAATTATGGAGCCCCCAGCACAAGAAAGATCTGGAGGTGCTGGAAGGTGTCCAGAGAAGGGCCAGAGGATGGTCAGAGGCTGGAGCACCGAGGAGAGACTGAGAGAGTTGGGGTTGTTGAGGCTGGAGAAGAGAAGGCTCCCAGGGGACCTTCTGGTGGCCCTTCCAGGGTGTGAAGGGGCTCCAAGAAAGCTGGGGAGGGACTTTGGAGGCTGTGGGGCAGTGGTAGGAGTGGGGGGAATGGCTCCAAAGTAGAGGTGGGGAGATGGAGCTGAGACGTTGGGAAGAAGTTGTTGCCCAGGAGGGCTGGGAGACACTGGCCCAGGTTGCCCAGAGAGGTGCTGGAAGCCCCATCCCTGGACATTTGGAAGGCCAGGCTGGCTGGGGCTGTGAGCAACTGCTCTAGTGGGAGGTGTCCCTGCCATGGCAGGGGGGTGGAACTGGGTGAGCTTTGAGGTCCCTTCCAACCCTGACCATTCTCTGATTCTATGATTCAACCCAAGGCACCGGGATGTTTCCCAACACACCGACTCTGCCCGAGGGAGGAGGGACAGATGCAAAGGACAAATAGAGATGAGCAAAATGTTGTTGTGAAAAATGCCATTGTGTTTTCAGGAGAAGGAAACCTCCCTTTCTGCTCTCCTGTGGTCACCACTGACCTCATGAAGTGTGTGCTGACACCTTTGAGAGGTGTCCTGCAGCCAGTAGAGAGATATTCCCTTGTTTCAACACTTAAACCCCCTGAAGGAGAGTTTCAACACTTACCTCCTGGTTTTTTACCTGTGTAAAGGTGGGTGAAAGCAACCTGAGGTCACCTGAAACATTCTATGATTCTATCCCAATCCCTGCTCCAGAGAAAGCTGGCACAGTCCATCCCAAGAGCTCAGACCTCCAACCCCACACCTGAACTCCTTCTCCATCACCTGGTGGCACATGGGGAAAGTTCAGGGGCTTATCTAGGAGAAAATGGAAAGAAAATCAACCTGGCTTGGATAACACCAAAGCCACCAGGATCTTGGAAAGCACCGTGTAGGTTGAACCACTTCACTCCTGGAGAGAAAGGCTCAGATTTGTAGGACAGAGAGGCAAAGAGCACAGCCCAGCTTCCAACCTCAGGGATTAGAGTTGAGGTTTCAGAAATTTCTTGACCTGATCTTCTTCAANTTCAGGGGCTTATCTAGGAGAAAATGGAAAGAAAATCAACCTGGCTTGGATAACACCAAAGCCACCAGGATCTTGGAAAGGTTGAACCACTTCACTCCTGGAGAGAAAGGCTCAGATTTGTAAAACAGAGAGGCAAAGAGCACAACCCAACTTTAAACCTCAGGGATTGAAATTTCTTGGCCTGATCTTCTTCAGATCCTCCAGATCTGGATCTCCAAAGCCACGTGAGCATCCAGCTCCCATCTGGCACTTGCCTCGCCACGGCATGACCTGCCTAGGATGCAGGCACATCATTATTTTTATGGATCTGTTTATATATGCAGAAATAGTTCACAAGCTTGTTTTTCTGGAGGAGAGGCCAGGAGGATAAATCCATCCAGGAGAGCAAGAGGAGGAGGTAGGGCCAGGTGTAGGCTGGGAAAGGACCACGGACCTTCTCAGAAGGTGGATGATGCTTCATGGTGGAGGCCAAACCCCCAGCTAGCTCCTGTATCTTCAGGGCTTGTGCAAAGTCCCATTTAACAAGAAGAGTCTGAGTGTGAGACCAGAGGCTCTGCTTCAATTTCCAGCCTTATTTTCCAGGAATACAAATAAACTAAAGAAAACAAAAAAAAGACTAAAACCCAAACCTAAAAACACTGTCTCCCATAACATCCTCCTGGGGAAGCTCAGGAGGTGGGGGTGAGATGAGTGGCCAGTGAGGTGGGTTGAGAACTGGCTGAAGGACCCAGCTCTGAGGGTTGTGATCAGTGGCACAGAGTCTAGTTGGAGACCAGCAGTTCATGGTGTTCCCCAGGGGTCAGTGCTGGATCCAGTCTCGTCCAACACATTCTTCAGTGACCTGGATGGAGGGATGGAGTTTAACCTCAGCAAGTTTGCTCATGGTACGTAAGTGGAGTGTCTGAGACACCAGAGCTGCTGCCATTCAGTGGGACCTGGACAGGCTGGAGAGTTGCCTGGAGGGAACCACATGAAGTTCAACCAAGGCAAGTGCAGGGTCCTGCACCTGAGAAGGATCAACCCCATGGACCAGGACAGGTGAGGGGTTGACCTGGGAAAGCTCTTCAGAGAAGGACCTGGGAGTGCTGGTGGACAAGAGGTTAATCATGAGTCAGCAACAGGCTCTTGTGGCCAAGAAGGTCAATGGTCTCCTGGGGTGCATGGAGAAAAGTGAGGGCAGCAGGTCAGGGAGGTTCTCCTACATCTCTTCTCTGCCCCTCTGAGGCCACCTCTGGAGTGTTGAGTCCAGTTCTGGGCTCCCCAGTTCAAGA
>VYZX01008297.1:0-17519 GCA_013401335.1 Brachypteracias leptosomus | reverse complement strand
TAGATAAGAGAAATCCTTGAAAGCCCCATCTGAAACATCTGTAGAGACCTCGGCTTAGACTAGGAAGCTGTGAGGCGTTGTCCTAATCCCACCTCTTTCCTTGCCACCACCACAAGAAGCAGCCCCAGGAGCTGAGGATGAGGAGGGGAAACTTTGCTCCTTCCTGCTCTACTTTTAATTTCCAGCACGTGTCATTTTCTCCCCATCGGAGCCTTGCTGCACAACCCCAAAGCTGAGCCAGCAAGAAACAACCTTTCCCTCAAAAACAAACTAAACCAAACTCTCCTCTGGCCGCCTCATCCCAGCTAATCCCAGATCCCAGCAGAAGCTCTTGGCTCCTGTTATTATCCCTGCTTATCTTATTGGGCCACTTTTAAGGTCCTTGGTCGAGATACAGATCGAGGTGAGGGGGTGAAAGCAGCAACCAGGCTGGTCTGGGTCCCAGCAGCATTTATAATCCCAATTTGGCCACCTGCAACCCCATCTTCCAGGC
Organism: Brachypteracias leptosomus; assembly: GCA_013401335.1. NCBI lineage: Eukaryota > Metazoa > Chordata > Aves > Coraciiformes > Brachypteraciidae > Brachypteracias > Brachypteracias leptosomus. The sequence continues at coordinate 17,026 of VYZX01008297.1, read as the reverse complement.
TTTGAGCTCCAACACAAACTCATCAGGAACTCGGGCTACCATGGAAACAGCGAATGAGGAGCAGCCCCGTGCGGGCTCCGAAAATAAAACCAGCAAACTGGGGGCGACAGGGACCGACACACGTACCCAGGTAATGACACACACGCCTCCATGGGTGAGGCAGAGCTTCGGGAGGGCCCTGGGCGAGGATGAGGCACCAGCTGCCTTCCTCCCACACAGGCACCCTGCACCCCAACCCAGCAGAGGGATTGGGTCCCTCTCCCCCTCCAGCGCGTCGTCCCCAAGCCACGTGGGCCTGCAGCTGAGTAGTAGACAAGGACTATTTGTGGTTGTGCTGCTGATGCCAGTGAAGAGGAAGAGGAGGAGGAAAATCCTCCTTGTCTTCTCTCCTCCAAAAGCCCAGGGGTGAAACAAGGCGTGCATGCCCTGACCTCGTAGGTGTCCTTCTGTCAGCAGGGATCTGCGTAATGCCTCCTCAACATCTTGCCCAATTCCATTGAATTTGACACATCAAAGGCACTTTCAGTTCCTACAAGGTCCTTGGAGGGCACGCAGCCAGGGAGAGGGAAAGGAGCCTTCCCAACACCTGCTCAGCACTGGTAGACATCAGAGAAGCCGAGCAGGAATGCCCCAGAGAGGGAAGTCTACCAAACAGCCCCGGGAAAACAGGGTTTGCGTGGCGTGCTGTTGGAGAAACATCTTGTTTATCTCCAGAAGTTTTCCCCATCACTTCCAGCCCTGATGGATTCTATCTCCTGGTCAACCAGGAGGTTGTTGTCCAGTGGGAACCTGGGAGAGCATCTTTGGGAGAGCGTCTTTGGGCTCAACGCTGCGTTTTAGGTGTGTGGTGGAGGAGCTGCCAGCACGACGTGGCCACCTCCAAGGGAGATCACGTCACGAAAGGGAGGATGGGAACAAGGTGAGTTTGATCCAGCTGGAGCCACAGACAGGGCTGAAGGGAAGCAGCAGCAATTACTCCAGCTGGAATCTGGCCAGGATGTCTTGAAATACCAGCTTGCAAAACTTTCACCAAAACATGCCAACGGACCAGGTGTTTCTAGGATAACAGATCTGGTTTTTCACTCGGCAATCTTCCCCGGGATCAGCAGAACCAGGAGAAAAACGTTGTCAGGAATTAATGCTGCAATGGATCCTCAGTCCCTCGAGACTCCCCAGGTGTGTTTGCTGAGCTCTGGGTACAGCTGGAGGAGAAAGGCTCATTTATTTTCCGGGCTGGAGGCAGAAGTCCTCTCCTCTTGCTCTGAAGAGGAATCTCTCGCAGCTTTTGACTTGATGTGTGCAGGTCTAACTGCACCCAGCAGAAGGCAGCAGTGAATGCAAGTTTTAAAGTGGTTTTCACATTTAATGGGGGATCTCAGTGATTTTACCAATCTCCTGCACATAGAGCTTTGCTCACCATGTGCTGGAGTGCCACCGTTTCTGCAGGAGCTGTGGACAACCCCAGCCCAGGGTCACTGTCAGGCATGAAGTGATGGCATCACTTGAGAAAGGCAAGATGCAATCAACCAAGCAAGGAGAGCAGAACTGGCACCCAAACCCATTTGAAAAAAAAGAAATAATCCTGGCACAGGCTGCAGGGGCTCCAAGGGAACCAAGGATTCATTGTTAAGTGTCACCAGAGCCTTTTTCCACCCCAAAACCTCAATCCCCACCAGCTTTGTGCTGGGAGCCTCTCCCCTTCACTCCCTGCCAGCCAAGGATTTGCAGCTGGGCAGATTTAGGGCCATGGGAACATGAAAGGAGACGTGTCAACACGGCCCGTGTCGATGCAAAGCCTGTGGCTTTGTGCTGGCATTCCCAAGGGCAGAATCACTGACCTCGTTGAGCAACAGCTTGAAAGGCAAAAAGGAAAGAAAAGGGCCCAAGATGACAGGGGCAGGATAAACCCTCCCTGGCTACAGCAGTGAGCACCCTCCAACTGCCAACCTGCACCCTGGAGAGCCCCACACCCCGTTCTCTGTGAGGAGCACCAAGGAGAAAGGCAGCAAAGAGGTCCATGGTCAGGCTCTGCAGCCACCACCAGCTACACCGTCCCATTCAACCTCCATCCAGCTTGTCTATGGCTCCTCAGCAACCTCCCCAAAGCCTGCCCTGCTCCCAGGACACCTGGAAGCCTCTTGCTTGCTGGGGTTGAGCTGCTTTGACAGCCCTGGGAGCAGCTCCCGGTGCTTAACTTGGCTCCACGTTTCAACATCCCCTGTAAACTGAAGGCATGGGGAGCCCTGCCCCGGGAGAAGCTCCTCCAGACACCTTCAGAAAGACCTTTCAAATGGCAAATACAGTCCTCTCCAGTCTGCAGGCACACGGAGGAAGGGAACATCAACTAACAAAACACCCTGAACCTGCCGAGAGGTAGTAAAAGGGAAAAGCAGAGGAGGGAGCGTGGCATCGTTATGCAACCGCGTTATCTAACGACCACGGAGACACCCTATAGGGGCTCTTTGTTTGCAGAGGGCAGGAGAAAGAAATGCAACCAACATCTGAGTCACTGGTTCACCAAGAGGCTCCGAAGTTATTTTCAGATGGAAACTTTTCCAGTTTCACATGATAATTTGGGAGGACTGGCTAATTCCCCGGCTCCACCCACCGCCTTGTAACACAGCTCCCTGCTGCTCTTGCATATATAGATAGGTATGGCCCTACGATTGGGTGCAGAGAGAAGAGCCCGGAGACAGAGGGAACCTCAACTTTCTCCCTCCCCAGCCGCCCTCCACCCGCTCCCACCATGAAGAAGGAAATACTAACCCTGGCCTTCGCCCGATCCGTCTTCGTCGAGTTTATCTCCACCCTCATCTTCGTCTTCATCGGCCTGGGCTCGGCCCTGAAGTGGCCCTCTGCCCTGCCCAGCATCCTCCAGATCTCGCTGGCCTTCGGCCTGGCCATCGGCACCTTGGTGCAGGCGTTTGGCCACATCAGCGGCGCCCACATCAACCCGGCGGTGACCATCGCCTTCTTCGTGGGCAACCAGATCTCCTTCCTCCGGACGCTCTTCTACGTGGTGGCCCAACTGGTGGGGGCCATCGCCGGGGCCGGCATCCTCTACGGCGTCACGCCGGCCAACACCCGCGGCAACTTGGCCATCAACGCGGTAAGTCTGCTGGCCCGGGGGTAGCTCACTTGCCTCGAGGGCTTTCCTCTCCTTCCCAGCGAGGAGCTGGGCAACCTGGAGAGCCAACTCCATGAGGAGGGAGGGATGGTCTTCTCCTCCTGCATGCACAGAGGGATGGGAAGGGGATAGGAGCAAACATCGGCAGGACCTCGGCTTGACAGCTTTATTGTGAGGGGTAATGAATCCATGGGGTTTTTTCCTCCTTTAATAAGTGCTTCCTCTATCCTAAGGGCCTGGGTGAGTCACCCGCACCATTGAGATGTTCTTGACTTGCAGCCTCTCCACCTGGAGATTAGTGCTGGGATAGGAGCTGCGCCAGGATGGAGGGGGGGAGGGCAGGGAGCAGAGCCCAGTCAAACCAGTATGGGCAGGGGGTGCATAAGCCCACTCCAACCAGTGGGCTGGGGGAGCTGGGAAACAGGGTGGGGGGGGATGGAGAGAGGTGGTGGAGAAGGGCTGAAGAAGGAGCAATGTGCAGGAGGGTGAGGAGAGGCTGCGAGTGGCAGGAGCTGCTCTTGGAGGAGGAGGGGAGACAGTGGGAGCCTCTGAGATAAGGAGGAGTGAGGAGCATGTCTCAAACCCTTGGGGCAATGGTGGGAAACTGCTTGAAATGGGAGCAGTGGAGCTGCCTGGCCATGGTTGTGTGGCCAGGTCTGGACCCCTCAGAGCAGCACAGACTTCTTGTAGAGGGTTCCACAACTAGGATGAGGTGCTGCAATGCATCTTATTCCCATGCTCCACACCCCAAACCAGTCAGCTTTAGCTGAAAAACAATCTGTGGTGGCTTGGGCCACCTTGCCCAGGGGGGTCAAGTCCTTCTAAGAGTCCCCAGTGGTTAGCAGAGAGGCACTGGGACAACAGCCCATCTTACCCCCATGACTGCACCCCAACCTTCATCCCAACCCTCACCCTTCATCCCATGCCCCTCCACCGTGGCTGCTCCTCAGCCACCTGGGGAGGTGCTGCAGAAAGTGGAGGAGTTGAGAGCCAGGATAGAGCAGCTTGCAAGGATCAAGGGGGAAAGAAACGCAGGAAAAAGGGACAAATTGGTGTGGGAGCTGGTGGGTAAACACCGAGTGTTGTGGAGACAGGGAAGCAGAGACATGTGGAGAGCCCAAGGAAGGGGGGCTTGGGGGAGAAACAGATTTTGGAGCATTAAACCCAAAGAAAGACAGTTCCTTGCCTTTCAAGGAAAGGAGCAGTGAGCCCTAGCAGTGACCACCTTGTGTCCCAGGGCTGGGCAAGGGACCTGGGGGGGCTTCTTGTGCATGGCTTTGCCACCCAAACCCACCAACAAAGCCCTAAGAGCCCTCCTGGTGGTGCTGAGTCCCAGGGACGGTTAATTATTGTCACTCTTGATGGTTCAACAGCTCAACAACAACACGACCCCGGGCCAGGCCCTCGTGGTGGAGATCATCCTCACCTTCCAGCTGGCCGCGTGCATCTTTGCCTCCACGGACAACCGGAGGAACGGCAACGTGGGCTCCCCAGCCATCTCCATCGGCCTCTCCGTCGCTGTCGGCCACTTGGTGGGGGTGAGTATCCAGGCAGGAGGACAGGGCAGAGGGTCCTACTAGGCTGGGGCACCTCAAAATACTCTCGTGAAAGTTGGTCTCAGAGGGAGCTGCACTGGTGTTGGAGCTCCTTCTCCATGATGGTGGAGACATCTCCACTTCTCTGCAATAAGGAGCATCAGGGGCCATGCTTCTGAAAAAGTTCCTGCTCTCTGCTAAGCAACTTGATGCATCTTAACCTGGTCTCCTTTCCACACCAACAGATCTACTTCACCGGCTGCTCCATGAATCCAGCCCGGTCCTTTGGGCCCGCGGTCATCGTGAGGAGGTTCAGCCCAGCACATTGGGTGAGCATCAACAGCACTGGGCAAGAGGTTTCCAGGGTTGGATGCAGGCGATGAGGGGAGAGGACAGTGATGGCCACGGGGGTCACAGGGCTGGGTGGTTGAGAGCCCGTCCCAGGCCTGAAAGGATAAAAGGGGGCTGGAGAACAAGGGAGGTTGTCCCCATAGACCAGACCCAGCAAGGGGACAGACATAGGCTTGCACTGGTGCGTGCTGAGCTAAGGCATCATGTGAGGTCAATAAAGTCCACTGAGGACCCCATCTTGGGCTTTCCACTCCCCCAGCACTGCCTGCAGGCCCAGATCCTTGCAGAGCTGGCGTGGTGCCTCCTTCCCAGCACACCACATCCCTATGCTCATAAAGAGCTTGATGGCTCCAGCAAGCAAAGGTTGAGGGGATTTCAGTCCAAGAAATATATTGGAAGGGGTATTTGAACCTTTTCCTGGGCTAGGAGATGTGGAGCAGTAATGGATGCTGGTGTGATGGCCAGACCTGGCACCTCCAAGACCTTCTCTCACCCTCTCCCTTGTTGCTTTCTAGGTGTTCTGGGTTGGACCCATCCTCGGGGCTTGCTTGGCTGCTCTGCTCTACTTCTACATCCTCGTCCCCTACTGCATGAACATGTCAGACAGGGTGGCCATCATCAAGGGCACCTACGAGTCAGAGGAGGAGTGGGAAGAGCAGCGAGAGGAGAGGAAGAAGTCCATGGAGCTGACCCCACCGTAGGAAGAGCTGGAAGAGAACCAAGCGAAAGGAGGGGAGGAAGCCCCAAAGCTAAGCAAGGAACCTACCCAGCTACAGTAGACTCTTAAGCAAAAGTTTGGTAACTCAAAGACCACCCGTGACTAAGAAAGGAGTTTTGCAGCATCTGTGTACATAACCCTCAACGCGAGCTAGAACCTCTCCTCGCTTCACCGTGGCCAGCCAAGGAGCTCCAGCCCAGGGCAGCTCCTCCTCGGGGGTCTCACACCCACCTGGCTGCAACTTCTGCATGATTTTCGGAGGGCTGAGCCCACACGTTCTGGCACACACCAGGTTTCACCCCCGCGTCTGATGGCCCAGGGGGTGGAAACACCGTGTAGATACCACCAAGGAACGACCACTTTGGGGAGGTGGGTGCCGTGAAGTCCCTGCTTGCCCCCCACCCTGGGGCCTGCACTGCTCATAGATGCTCTTCTGTGCATTAGCTGGTGCTGGTGAGTCCTATTTATTCGTGGCTGCAGGAAGAACCTGATTGTTGGATTGATTGTGTCGAGATCTTTGTAATATAGTCTGTTATTTATTGTGAATAAAGGGAATTTTAAAAGAGCCCCGCTCACAGATCTTCTTGGGGACCCAATCTGGGGAGGAAAGGGGTTAAGGTGGGGGCAAAACCATCCCAAAGAGCCTGGCCAAGTGCTTGGAGCCCAAACTCTGTGGCAGCTGGCACCACGAGCAGGAGGTGATAGTTTATCCTAGGATAGGTTATCACCTAGGAGGTGATAGTTTATCCTGAGAAGGATAAATAGACACTCGTGTGGGGGTGAGGTGAGATCAGGAGGTGCCTCACAACAAGGTGCCAAGTCCAGGCGGTTTGAAGTCCATCTCCAAGGCTTGCACGAGCCGTGAGGAACCAACATCAATCCTCCAACCTTGGCTGGCTTGACTCAGGCAGGGCTTTCTGCCCTACCAGTTCTCCCAGAGAGCTCCGTGGGTGCCCTCAAAAACTGACCCACAATGCTCCCCAGCCCCCTCGCCAGGTGCCAAACCCACACCTTCACCCCGACCTTCTGCTCCAGCCCTGCTCTTCCAGTTCTGCCACAACCCTCTGCCAAAGGATCTCGCTCCCAACCTGGCCATGGGGACACCGGGCACTGGCACCATCCCAGTCGTCCTCCCCCCCAGCTCCCTAAACCCAGCCTCTTGCAAAGCTCCAGCACCTCAGTCCCTCTTCTCGCTGCACAGATGAGGGTTCTCCTGGGCACAGACCCTGAGGGAGGTGGGACACGTTTGCCCGGGATCTCCTCAGTCCCTGATGGGGCTCGATCCCCACCAGACAGGTTATGCCACCTTGGCACGGTGGTGGCAGGGAGGATAGGCAGCAGCGCCCTGGTTTTAGCACACATAAGCACATTTGCAATCCAGGCTGTGGCTCTGCATGAACCTGGTGAGCACCAGACCCTTGAACCTCGTTCTCCTCTGCCCTCCCCCCCCAGTCCTCAACAGAAGAGGTTGGAGGGGAAAAGGGGGTGGAAAAGCCCTGAATTTGGGTCATAAATTTGCAGCAGAGCCAGGAAGATAAAAATGCAATCCTGGGATCTTTCTGAACCCTCCCACCTCACCCCTCCCTCAGGACTGGGCTGAGATCCGACCCTTCTGTGCCTCAGTTTCCCCTTTTGTCAGAGGGAAGAATATTAAGCCCCTTTCTCCTTGGGAAAGCACAGCACAGTCACACATGTCATGGGAGATGCTCTACAGACACCAGCTCCAGAGAAACATTAAATAAAGCACCCCCAGATCCCAGAGACCCTTCTCAGAGTGACCCCCAGGGGTTGGGGCAGGTTGGCATCCCCAAAACCTGCATCCCAGTCTCCTTCCTCTGCATCCCAGATCCTGAAGATGCACCCAAAGGGAACCTTCAGACACACCCCCCCCCAAGAAGGGAATCCCAGGCACCCTCCTTGCTCTGCTGCTCTAAACCTCATCCCTCCTGACCCTGGAGGAGGGATCCTGGAGTAGCCCACCCCCCATCCCATGGTGGGAATTGGGGGCCACCAGAGCTCCCCATGGAGGGGCCCATCCCACACCAGCACCTCCAGGAGCAGCAGCCCGGGCTGGGTGTGAGCCCTTGGTGGGGATGAATCAGAGGATCCAGCTGCAGCAGCTTTGAGTCAGCACAAAACATCCAGGGCCTGGCCCAAAACAGGGGCAGGATGACCCCACATGGGGCTGGGGTCAGTGGGGAGAGGGGCACACGAGCAATTAACCCCTTTCCCCAAGTGATTAACCCCCTTCCCCAAGCAATTAGCCCCCTTCCCCACTGCAGAGGCAGGAGCAGACCCTAACCCATGGGGTAGATGTGATGTGCATGGTGGTGGAGTCACCAGCATCCCTGGAGCTTGGAGCTCAGCATCAACCTTCCCCACCCAGCCTCTCCTGGTCCATGTTGACTTCAATCCAGGCAGAGAGGGAGCGTTTAATCCCGGAGCAAACTTTGGCACCCGGTGAGCACCGTGACCTCACCTCCACCAGGGCAGAGCCCAGGTCAAGGCTGGGAGGCCCCAAGGTCCTTCTGCCTGTCCTCACCTGCCCAGGAATGGGAACAGCAGCACTGAAAAACAAGTGGAGAAATATTTTAATTTTTTGTTAATATTTTTTAAGCGTTCAAGCTCCCTCACCCTCACTCTTAATGAGATTTTCAACACTAGAAGTGCTGGTGGGACATGGTTGGTGCTCAGCAGCATCAACCCTCCCTTGATGGAAATACCCATTTCACTGAAAAAACACCTTTATTCCAGTTGTGTAACACTTCACCCAGGCCAGATCTCCCCATGGTTCACAATAATGCGGTCACAGCTACATCACGCTCATTTTCCAGGAGATTTTAATGAGATTTTCAACATTAGCAGGCTAGTGGGACATGGTTGGTGCTCAGCAGCATCAACCCCTCCCTTGATAGAAATACCAATTTCACCTTTATTCCAGCAGACACAAGAGCTGTGTAACAACCCCCCCTTCTCCCAGGCCAGATCTCCCCATGGTTCACAATAATGCGGTCCCAGCTACATCACGCTCATTTTCCAGCTTCTCCCCCAAAACAGGAGTTAGTTCTTCTGGAGAGACATCTCAGCACCCTTCCCTCCCCTCCACCCATGTGTCCTTATGGCCACACACACCCAGTATCCTTTAGGTTTAAAAAAATAATACATATTAAAAAATTATANTCAGTGGGTTGCAGGTGCCTCTTTTTTCTTCAGTCCCAGCTCTCTCTGAGCCAGAGGGATAATCACAGACTGGTGGGGGTTGGAGGGAGCTCTGGAGATGTTCTGGTGCCACCCCCTGCTCCAGCAGCTCCCCCAGAGCTCCAGGATGGTGGCCAGGCCCCTTTGGAACCTCTCCACAACCTCTCTGGGCAGCCTGGGCCAGGCTCCAACACCCTCCCAACACCCAACTTTCTCCTCCTGGGTTCCACTTGGTGCCCGGTGCCCCTTGGCCTGGCCCTGGGCACCCCTGACAAGAGTCTGGCCCCAGCCTCTTGCCCCCACCCTTGAGCTCTTGCTCAGCATTGAGCAGATCCCCTCTGGGGCTTCTCTTCTGCAGCTCAGCAGCCCCAGGGCTCTCAGCCTGTCCTGGGCACAGAGATGCTTCAGTCCCACCAGCATCCTCATAACCTCTACNGACTCTCTCCAGCAGCTCCTGCTCTCTCTGGCACTGGGGAGCCCAGAACTCCAGGGGTGTCCTCAGTGGGGCAGAAGAACCTCCTTTGACCTGCTGCCCACAATCTTCTCCCTGCCCCCCAGGAGCCCATTGGCCTCTTGGCCACAAGGACACACTGATGCCTCCTGGTGAACTTGTCCACAGTTTGGGAGCACATCCCTTCCAGCTGAGACTATTGTGCAACCTTCAAGGGCTTTGCTTAAAACCACAGTTTCTGACTTCATGTGAAAAGCACGAGGCTGGTTTCACCTGGAGGACAAAGCAGAGCAGTGCCTGGTCCTGCTTGCTGGGAAGAGAGTAAAATATGGAGAAGAAACCCAGGCAAATACCAGGGGAGATGGAAAAAGCATTGCAGAGGGGTACTGCAGCCCACCAAGTGCTCCTGGGAAGTCCCAGCAGCACAGGGAAGCAACCCCCACCTCCAGGGACCAACTCAGGAGCAACATGAAGCATGGAGGCCAACCTAGAGCCATCCTCCTTCTGCATGGAGCTCCACAACACCCGGGGCGTGTGTGAGGCTTGCAAATAAAGGAGTTTCCAGAGCATCATCCAGGGTTGAGGGACAAAAATATAGTGACCTGAAAGGGGCCTATAGGAAGGTGGAGGTGGATCTGTTCTCAAGGGTTTGTAGTGACAGGATGGGTGATGGGATTAAGCTAGAAAAGAGGAGATTTAGGTTGGACATCAGGAAAAAGTTCTTTAGCATGAGGGTGAGAGATCAGGGGAAGGGGCTGGCCAGAGAGGGGGTGGAGGCCCCATCCCTGGAGGCCTTCAAGGTCAGGCTGGATGGGGCTCTGAGCAGCCTGCCCTGGGTAGAGATGTCCCTGTTTATTGTACGAGGGTCAGACTAGATAAGCTTTGGAGGTCACTTCCAACCAAAAACATTCTCTGATCCTAAAAACATGGAGAAACCTCAGTGCAGAGACAGGGCAGAGGCTGGCGAGGGTGTTGGTGTTAATCATGGTTCAGACCGTGCCAGCATCCACCTCCTCCTGGGCACAGGCACCGCTTTCCCCCTCCTACTCAGCCTCTGCCCAGCCTATGGCTGTGGTGCCGGTTCCCTACGAGCCAGGGAACAGCTCACCTGGCCTTTGAGGGCCAACTGCCACCCTTCCTGTTGTCCAAGGCCATCACCCCAGCCCAACGCAGCCTCCGCCTGAGCAGCAGCTGCTGTAATTTGTGTTTTGCTCACAGGCTCGGATCACCCGTGGCTTGGGGTTGAACAGTTGTTGGGTCAGGAGTTGGCAGCTGCTGGCAACGGGCATCACCGGGCAAGCTGCTCACATGAGTGGGAAGCCACCAGTGCCTGGCTTGGTCCTTGCTTCAGCAGCAAGTGCACCAAGACCCTGCAGATATGAGGAGATGTGGCACCATAATCCATGGAAATGTAGGATGAGTGTTGCCCCCAGACATGCAATAAAAGAGAAGAACAGAAACCAGGAAGGGCAAGACTAGGTCTGCGTGGTGTCTCTGTTCCCACCTCAACACCCTCCCACATTAGCATTGGAACAGGCTGCCCAGGGCAGTGGTGGAGTCACCACTACAAAATAAGTGTAGATGGGACACTTCAGGACATGGTCTAGTGCTCATGATAGTGTTGGGTTGACTCTTGGACTTGATCTTAGAGGTCTTTTCCAGCCTTAATGGTTCTATGATTCTACAGCCCCAAAGATGCCTCCTTAAAGCCCAGCAGAGTTGGGAGTTATTAGCAGGTGCCCCAAGGTGGGGGACAAGAAGGGGACAAGGGTCTGCCTGCCCTGGCACCAAGCATGGGTGCTCTGGAGCAGCACCCATGGGTACCCAGGACACCTCCTGCTGCCCTCTGCTGGGATGCTCCATGGAGACCAGACAGGGGACCCAGAGAACCCACACCAGAACAGGTCCACCTGAGGGAAAACCCCACTCTTGCTTCCACCCGTCCTTCCCCAGAGCTCATCTGCAGCACCCACGAGGTTCCCCCTCCAGCTGGATCAGGGCCACGTTTCTGCTGCCAAGTTTCCTTCTGCTTGGCCTCTGCTTTCCAGGATCCAGCCCCTCGCTGCCCGTTTGTTCCTAATCTCCCTCCTGCAAACAAGCAAAGTCCACCAGCAGCTCAGATAATGGCCCCTTGTGCTGCTGGGTGGTGGCATCGATAAAGAAAAAGAGTAATAAGAAGGGGAAATAAAAGCAGCCCCACGGCCCTGAGGTCTGCCTGACAAAAGGTGCTTTGTTGGGAAAGGTCAACTCCAGAGCCAGGAGGGTTTCCCAGGAGCAGCTGCTGAGAGCAAGGAGGATGCAGGGATTTAGCAGGCAAGGAGGGGATTAAACACAGCTTGGTTAAACCAGGGCCCAGCAGAGACCTCTGAGCCCAGCTCCCACCCCGGGGAGCTCAGGATTTGGGCTGGTTTCCTCCAAAATAAGGTCTCCAAGCTCATTGCCTCCAATCGGCATCAGGAGCGAGAGGATGAGCCCTCCAGGACCCTTCTGCAGGGCTGGGCAGGAGCTCAGGGAAGTGGTTGTGCTCAGAAACCACCCCTAAAAAAAGGAACCACTAACCAACAAAATCAAACAAATCCTCTGGCATGTGGCCTCCAGGATATGGGCCCTTCTCTGCCAGCTTGACATTAATCCTGTTTGGCAAGACAGCAAGAGCTCTCTTGCCCACGAGCAAGGTGCAGCTGCAGGTTGATATAAAGCCCTCTTGTGAAGTCTGGGAAAAAAAAAATAAAAAAAATGGATGCAACCCAACTGAAGTGTCCCACACAATTTGCCTTTTTATAAAAGGCACAAAGAAAAATCGATTTTCCTTCCCCAACAATTCTTTCAACTTTTCACAACTGGCATTTTTCCCTCATTCAGAGAATCACAGAATGGGTTGGGTTGGAAGGGACCTCAAAGCTCATCTCATTCCAACCCCCTGCCATGGCAGGGACGCCTCCCACTAGACCACGTTGCTCAAGGTCCCATCCAACCTGCCCTTGAACCCCTCCAGGGATGGAGCATCCACAGCCCCCCTGGGCAACCTGGGCCAGGCTCTCACCACCCTCACCGGGAAGAGTATTCTTCATTCCCAGGAGCTTTTTGGGGGCTCTTTTCCTGCCAAAGCAGCAGAGACTGGAGGAAACAAGCCCTTTCTCTTGAAAAAAAAATTCTTATTTTTTAAGCAACTGATCCAAGCAGCCAATTATCTTCTCACCAAGGGCCACTGCCCCCAAATTAGAGAGCAGAGTCCATAGGATCTATGATTGCTGCTATCATCATCCTAAGGACAGGGATATAAAACACTATCAGCTTATATTTTTCCCAAGTAGATAAGAAAAACATCTATGGCTGTTTCACAAAGAAAGCCCATAAGAACAGTTAATCACTGGATAAAACCTTCATTTAAGTCGAGAAGGTAAATATGCACCTGCCAGCACTGGTGACATCAAGAGGCTTTTTATCTCGGTGTCTTTATCCTGGGTTCTTATCACGTTGTTTGTGTTTGGATTTTATGCTGAAAACTGCAGCTGAGCATCAGCAGAGCTGAGCTCCCCCTCTGCAGGCAGCACCCCAGCAAGAATGAGACCCTGTTGGTCAGCCTGGAGAAGAGAAGGCTCTGAGGAGACCTTCTGGTGGCCTTCCAGGGTCTGAAGGGGGCTCCAAGAAAGCTGGGGAGGGACTTTGGAGGCTGTGGGGCAGTGGTAGGAGTGGGGGGAATGGGACAAACTGGAGGTGGGGAGATTGAGCTGAGACATTGGGCAGAAGTTGTTGCCCAGGAGGGTGGGGAGACACTGGCCCAGGTTGCCAATGTCAACTTGCCCTGACAATTCTATGATTCTATGTTCTCGAGTTCACCCATCCCCTCAGTATCATTCAACGTCCCCAAATACTCCTTTTTTTTCATGACAACAGCAACACATCTGAAGAACACACCTTTGCTCTGGAAACAACCCCAAGTTTTCAGCAGTTGAAGCAAAATCATAGAATCATAGAATCGTCAAGGTTGGAAGGGACCTCAAAGCCCCCCCGCCCCCACCCCCCCCTGCCATGGCAGGGACACCTCCCACTACAGCAGTTGCTCACAGCCCCAGCCAGCCTGGCCTTCCAAATGCCCAGGAAGGGGGCTTCCAGCACCTCTCTGCCCACCCTGGGCCAGTGTCTCCCCACCCTCCTGGAGAACAACTTGAAAATGATGCCTTGTTGTGCTAAGAAGGCTCTTCCCCACCACAGGAGATGTCCACCCACATCAATGCACCTCCAAATCTACCTGTAAATGAGACATCCCCCGGCACCATCGGGAGAAAACATCCAGCAGCAGATTAGCTTCTGGATTTGGAGTTTGTGCTGTTGCTCTTTAGCACCAGCTCTGCAGCCTCAAAACGAGACCAGAGTGGTCAAATCACGTACCCACGACTGCAGGGAGCTTCTGCACCTTGCATGGGAGCTGCAGGTCTGAAGGCAACTCCTGCCCCAGTCTGGTGGGGCTCAAAGCTCCCTGTGCAAGGCTGAAGTATTGCAAGAATAAATTATCTTAGATAAAGTAGGGCTCAGACAAGGGGAGACCTTATTGTGGCCTCCCAGTATCTGAAGGGGCTACAAGAAGCTGGGGAGGGACTTTTCACAAGGGTCTGGAGTGATAGGACAAGGGGTGATGGGTTTGAACTGGAAGAGGGGAGATTGAGATTGGAAATGAGGAGGAAATTCTTCCCTCTGAGGGTGGTGAGACCCTGGCCCAGGTTGCCCAGGGGGGTTGTGGATGCTCCAGCCCTGGAGGTGTTCAAGGGCAGGTTGGATGGGGCCTTGAGCAACGTGGTCTAGTGGGAGGTGGCCCTGCCATGGCAGGGGGGTGGAACGAGATGATCTTTGAGGTCCCTTCCAACCCAACCCATCCTATGAATTCAAGTGAGCCAAGACACACTCAGTGCAAGCAAATAGACAAATTTCCATCTCCAGGTAAAGGGGCTGGGGCCAGAGTCTGGATTCTGCAGCTGCAGGTCCCTGAGTCTCTCATTCAGTGTCCCCCGGGGTGGATTGAAAACCATCGTCAAACATCCCCGGCTGAGCAAACACAGCTTCTCTACATAAACAAGCAAGTGAATCTTGAGGCATAATTTGTCATCTAATTGCCCCAACACACCCAGGATTAATTGTTGCATTTGAATGCAAAGACGTTTTGATTTATGGCACGATCGAGTTTCAGTAGCTGGTTGCTGCTGCCAGACCCAAACCACAGCAAACAACCAAGGAAGGTCTCTCTCAAAGGGGATTTTTTTGCAAAGCTAAAAAGCCAAGGGCTAATTAATCATTCTCGAGCTGCTGAGGGGCCACAGAAACCAAGGGGGTGAAATCAAAAGTTCTGCCACATTTGCTCCAGACTCTGCTGAGGACTTTTTGGCCCCCACACAGCGGTGGCTTCAGAGAATCACAGAATGGGTTGGAAGGGATCTTAAAGATCATCCCCTTCCACCCCCCCTGCCATGGCAGGGACACCTCCCACTAGACCACGTTGCTCAAGGCCCATCCAACCTGCCCTTGAACACCTCCCGGGATGGAGCATCCACAACCCCCCTGGGCAACCTGGGCCAGGCTCTCACCACCCTCACAGGGAAGAATTTCCTCCTCATTTCCCACCTAAATCTCCCCTCTTCCAGTTTGAGCCCACCCCCACTTGTCCTGTCACTCCAGACCTCTGTAAAAAGTCCCTCCCCAGCCTTCTTCTAGGCCCCCTTCAGATCCTGGAAGGTTAACCTGTCTCATTAGGGTCTACAAGATCTTTATGCCACTATGAGCAGGGAGAAGTGGCAGGTAAAACAAAAGACACCTGATCAAGTCTTCCACCTTTCAACACCACAGGAAGGTTTAGCAGACATAAACCATTAACCACCATCTCCTTTTGTCTCCAATAAAGAAGGGTAATTAAAAAAACACACTAGCCCTAATCAGGATACTGGAGGCTGCAGGTTATGCTTGCCCCCATAACCACCAAGGAGCTCAGCTAAACTTTCCCACAACCACCCAACCCCGTTGGCCTCACCCCAGGAGCTCCCCACACACTTACAGCTTCCAGAGCTGCCCCAGTTCAACACCCACAGGACCCCAGTACAAACCAGCAGCTGCTTGGTGCTGGGCCAGGAGACTGAACCTGCTCCGTGTACCCACAGCTTGCTCAAAGTCACAGCAACTGCTGTCCTCCAGAAGCAAAGGGGAGGCACCCACCTTCCACTGGAGAACATCACACAGGGACCAAGGGACAGCCAAGGAGGAGCAGGAGGGGCTGGAAGCCATGGAGGGGCTGAGCACCAGGCTTTGGAGGCAGTGAGGGCTCACCAGGTGTCCTGCATCTTGCTCCACCACTCAGCATCCTCTGCTGAGCCTGATTGCTGGAGTTGTAGCCAAAGGAGGTGAAATGCAGCAGTTAACCCAGCTGGAAGGACTGAGCCTCTAACATGGTCTTCAGGTGGTCCTCAATGACCAGCAGTGCTCCCACTGACGAGGAGGAGCAGGGACACTCCTGCAGCAGTGTCCCCATAGCTGGACACCCACCAGATGTCCAGATCCCACATGAGAGCCTCATGCTTGACTCCAGTGCATGTTCCCTGCAGTCCCCATTAGCTCACCCACCTCCCAGCCTGGCCAGGTGCAAGCTGGCTTCTTGTCCAGCAGGACAGGAGAGTGATGGGAGCTGGGGGCAGGAGGGATCTCACCTGGTTTCCTTCTGCTGTGCTAACAGCAAAGGGAGAAAAGAAATAGATTCATCAACAACGGAGATCCACCAGCCCGAGCTTGACTTTGGGAAGGGCTACATGACATTGACTGGAGTGGGACTTTGGAGGCTGTGGGGCAGTGGTAGGAGTGGGGGGAATGGCTCCAAACTGGAGGTGGAGAGATTGAGATGAGACGTTAGGAAGAAGTTGTTGCCCAGGAGGGTGGGGAGACACTGGCCCAGGTTGGGCAGAGA
Organism: Brachypteracias leptosomus; assembly: GCA_013401335.1. Classification (NCBI taxonomy): domain Eukaryota; kingdom Metazoa; phylum Chordata; class Aves; order Coraciiformes; family Brachypteraciidae; genus Brachypteracias; species Brachypteracias leptosomus. The sequence goes on along the minus strand of VYZX01008297.1, from coordinate 703 downwards.
GGTGCTGGAAGCCCCATCCCTGGAGGGCGTCAAGGTTGGGTTGGATGGAGCCTTGAGCAACTGCTCTAGTGGGAGGTGTCCCTGCCCATGGCAGGGGGGGTGGAACAAGATGAGCTTTGAGGTCCCTTCCAACCCTGACCATTCTGTGATTCTATGATTCTATGACCCCTATTCTCAAGGGCTCATGGCCTCAAATGAGCTCATCCCAGCTGGNAATAGATTCATCAACAACGGAGATTCACCAGCCTGAGCTTGTTTTTGGGAAGGGCTACATGGCACTGACCCCTGTTCTTAAGGGCTCATGGCCCCAAATGAGCTCATCCCAGCTGACCATGTAGCTTGGCACCATCTCTGCATCCCACCACACTCTTCCTCCCTGGCATTAAGGGCCAGCCATGAGCACAAGCCAGGAGGTTTCAGGCTCTCCACTCTGCAGCATCAAAGGCAGATCCTGTTTCCTGCCTAAAAGGCATGAAAAAAAGGGAAAAGAGGCAGGAAAACAACCCACGTCTCTTCAGAGCTGCCAAAACACCTCACTGGGAAGGCAGAATGTCCTCCTTTAATGGCCCTCCCTCTGCTCTTAAACACCCATAAAGCAAAACACAGGAAAAAATATCCCCAGAGATGCTGAAACCGAAACCCCGGACTCGGCGTGACCCTGGAGGGGCTGGTTGAGGTTAAACCAGTGACCCCAGGAGATCTT
>VYZX01008296.1:108187-154716 GCA_013401335.1 Brachypteracias leptosomus | reverse complement strand
GCAGAAGCCAAAGGCAGGGGCTGAGGGAAGGAAGAACTGCCCACTGTAAGTGAATATCAGGTTCAAGACCATCTAAAGAACCTGAAGGTGCATAAGTCCATGGGACCTGACAAGATCCATCTACAGTTCCTGAGGGAGCTGACAGACCAAGTTGCTAAGCTGCTCTCCATTGTATTTCAGAAGTCATGGCAGTCTGGTGAAGTTCCCACTGAAGAACTCCCACTGACTGGAAAAGGGAAAACATCACCCCCATTTTCAAGAAGGAAAAAAAAGGAAATCCCGGGCAACTACAGACTAGTCAGTCTAGCCTCTATGCCTGGCAAGATCATGGAGCAGATCCTCCTGAAGGCTCTGCTAAGGCATGTGGAAAATAAGGAAGTGATTGGTGGCAACCAACATGGCTTCATGAAGGACAAATTCTGTCTGACAAATTTGGTGGCCTTTTATGATGGAGTTACAGCATCACTGGACAAGGGAATAGCAACTGATGTCATCTACCTGGACTTCTGCAAAGCTTTCAACACTGTCCTGCACAACATCCTGGTCTCTAAATTGCAGAGACATGGATTTGATGTATGGACCACTCAGTGGATAAGAAATTGGCTGGATGGTCACACTCAAAGAGTTGCAACCAATGGCTTGATGTCCAAGTGGATGCCAGTAACAAGTGGTGTTCCTCAGGGATCTGTACTGGGACTGGTCTTGTTTAACATCTTTGTCGGTGACATGGACAGTGGCATTGAGGGCACCCTCAGCAAGTTTACAGATGACACCAAGCTGTGTGGTGTGGTTGACATATTGGAGAGAAGGGATGCCTTCCAGAGGGACCTTGACAGGCTGGAGAGGTGGGCCCAGGCCAACCTCATGAAGTTCAACAAGGTGAAGTGCAAGGTCCTGCACCTGGGATGGAACAATTCTCATTGTGGTGGTTTAGCCCCTGCTGGGATCTGAGCACCAGGTGGCTTCCCTACCCCCAGGTGAGAAATGGAGAGGGAGGAAAATACAAACCTCACAGGTTGAGATGAGGAGAATTTAATTCAACACTGCAAAAGGAACAGTAACAATAACAGTGATGAGACAATGTACAAAACAAGAGGTCTAAAACATACAGACCACGAGCAGAGAGGAGCATGACATCCTGGGCGTGGTCCTGGCACTGTGGGCATGACATCAGTATGGTATTGAATAGCCCATTGGCTGGTATGGTTGTCTATGGCTATGACTCCCTCCCAACTCCTGGTGAAAATTAACCCTATCCTAGCTAAACCAGTACACTCTGGGGAATGAGTGGATTGAGAGCAGCCCTGAAGAAAAAGACTTGGGTGTACTAGTGGATGAAAAGCTCAATATAATCCAGCAGTGTGTCAGTGCAGCCTAGAAAGCCAACCATGTCCTGGCCTGCATCAAAAGAAACGTGACCAGCAGGTTGAGAGAGGTGATTCTGCCCCTCTACTCTGCTCTTGTAAGACCCCTCCTGGGGTACTGTGTCCAGATCTGGAGCCTCCAGCACAAGAAGGACATGGATCTGTTGGAGAAGGTCCAAAGGAGGGCCACAAAAATGATCAGATGGCTGGAACACCTCTCCTACAAGACAGGCCGAGAGAATTGGAGTTGTTCAGCCTCGAGAAGAGAAGGGTCTGGGGAGATCTTATTGTGGCCTTCCAGTATCTGAAGGGGACCTACAAGAAGGCTGGGGAGGCACTTTTTACAAAGGCCTGTAGTGATAGGACAAGCGGTAATGGGTTCAAACTGGAAGAAGGTAGATTTAGATTGGAAATTAGGAGGAAGTTCTTCACTCTGAGGGTGATGAGACACTGGAAGGGATTGCCTAGGGGGCTTGTGAATGCTCCATCTCTGGAGGTGTTCAAGGTCAAGTTGGATAGGGCCTTGAGCAACCTGGTCTAGTGGGAGGTGTCCCTGCCATGGGAGGGGATTTGGAACTAGATGATCTTTGAGGTCTCTCCCAACCCGAACAAATAGGTGATTCTATGATAATGGTTTACCTAGATGTCATTCCTGTTATCTAGTCCAGGAAGGAACTTTACTTAGGATGTTCAGCAACTACATGACTTTAGTGGTAGCAGTGACAGAAGTAACATCAAACTATAATACAGCATGTATTTATGAACCATAAAATTTTGTAAAATTAAAACACTAGTTGATATATATATATAAACAGCATTAAAAGTTCTGTTTCAATGGAATTTCATGAAAGCATGCTAGAGGGGACAGGCATTACTATCCATTCAAAGAGGGAGTGGGCAGAAGAATGGAAACAACTCCAAAAATCCAAGAATAATAAAGTAAGACACAATGCAGAGAAATCTACTGAGAATATAATACAGGCACAGAAAATGGGAGACATTCTTGCATGGAAGCAAAGCCTTTCTCAAGCCAACTGTGACTGAAGAGTCTATGAGTGTTTAAGAGTGTGTAGTGAAGACAAGCTTTGAGTAAACATATTCCTTACACTCATTATGTGTTGACCTGTATCAGTGGTCCAGAATCATTCTGTATAAGAAAGCTGCTAAATATTTCACACAGTATACTGTCTGACTATGTTTTTATCATTTGTAAATTCTGAGGATAAACTAGGTCTTTGAAGCTTATTTTTCTTCTACATACAGTATGGATTATCCAATAATCTTTAGGTATACTTATTAATGTCCTAGACATGTTGCACTCCACCTGCTGAACATCTGTGTTTCTAGAAGAGCTAGGTATGAGTTTTGTGCCATTGCACAATGGTGGTTTTTTGAAGAGTTTCGAAAGATAACTTGACTATTGCTTTTTTCTCCAGTCTGTAAAATCTCTAAGCTGTGAAAGCTTCATTGGCAATTTTTTTGACTGTGTGTGATATATCCACCACATGAACCAGCCAATAAACATTGTCATTTTTATAGCTTTACTTGAGCCAACAAAACTCCTTTGTACCAAGGGAATTAAGAATTCTTTTTCTGCCACAAATCTTTGTTTAAGAACATTGGTGTTTTATGTTTAAGTCGATCTGCAATATATCTTTATTCTGTAAATTTTGTGAACAACCCCATATAGTTACAGTTTGGCTACTATTCAACACAGCTGAGTATTCAAGATGAAAGAGTCAAAATCATGAGTAATATTGCTGCTCTACGTAATTCACTTCAAACCACCTTTACAAAATGTTCTGCTACTATATAATTCCAAGAATACAGCACGTGTTGGGACAGTGCATGGCCCATATGTTGCACACCTTTGTATTTTGACAGTGATAGAACATAAAAGTATGTACGTCTAATATTTGATTAAAGAATGATCAAATGTGCTTCTGTGCTCTGGGAGGACTCATTTATGTAATAGCATTGCTTTTGCTACCCTTATAGTGAATGATGTAATTGAAGACCTGAAGTTTGCCAGGCCTTCCTCTATCCTTCATTTGTTCCTATTTTAGGTCTTCTTACAGTTCAGAAAGAGAAAAGAATTATCCAAGATACAAATGAAAGTTATTCAAATAACAGAGGAGTTGTCTTCTAGATCATTGCTGTGTTCTGATACGATCATGACTGATACAGCTGTTAACTGGCTTCTGGAGCTTCTTGGGTTATATTAAAGGGAGGGAGAGAAAAAAATCATTGTTGATACAGCTTTATAAATCTTCCGAGCTTTTCCCAGAGGTGTCTTAGTGCAGCAGTTCAGTTAAGAAACTGAGAATCACAGGATCATATACCAGCTGTAACACTGGGCCTGGGCTGATTCTGAAAATTTTATGCATCTCCATAGAGGTCTGATCCCCCAGGAGCAATGGAGGAAGGCAGTGGAGAAAGACGGGTGCCTCTGAGCAGTGATCCAGGCCCACCAGGATGCAAGTCCCTCTGAAGCTGCCTGTTTCCTCCCACGGACCGTAGAGGGCACTCAAGATTGAGGATAGTGTTCCTAAAACACTTTGGCGAAGTGCAACAAAAGCAAACCAGACAGCACATCCTTTCGTGAATCAACTCCATGTCCTTATGTATATGTAGGTGGTAATATTTATGCACCTTCTTAAAATATTTTGAGGTTGTTGAATAAAAGAAGTAGTACCAGTATGACTGTTAGTTGAACTATTAGGATTCAGATTTTCCCTGATTTTGTAGAAGCTTTTGTTTAACAAGCAATTTATGTCTATTATAAAGCTGTATGCAAGTAAGGCATCTAAACACAACCGTTTCAAATTCAGGGAGTATAGGTGCAGTTCTAATACTTCTATTTGTGCTTTTATCCTGTTTTCTGTTACAAAAACTTACTGGAAGTTAATATTGCTATTAGGCAACTAGACATCTCCACAAAAGACATAGAAGCAGGTTCATTTTGTGGCTTCTTCAACAGAGAAGCCAAAATTGAGGAGGCTGAATGACATTTAAGTCTTAAATTATGTTCTTAACTATGTTAACTACTTACAGTTACTTAATTATGTTAACTAGTGTACAGTCTAAGGTAAGAAACTTATCCTGCTCCTTATGTACTCTGTGTGTTCTGAGAACTAGAGAACCAGAACCATACTGTGTAATTCATCACATTTCACAGGAGAGGTGAGCACAGCTGTTTTTTTTAAATAGTTTCTTTCCAAGAGCAGCAGGAATTAATGGTACTGCTTCACTAAGTGTCACAGCTTCACCAGGTCACACTGTCCCTAATTGGAATTGAACAAATGTCACAGGATGGTGTCTGCAAGAACCTCTTTACTTCAACCATTGTGCTCTGCATATGGTGTAAGGATGAGATCCTGATACTTGCAGAAATAATAATTGTACTGGATAGTGTTTCAGTGCTCTGAAGTGTTCATCAATTAGTCAGGGAATAACTCTCACAGCTGTTCTAGTGTTCTTGCTAAATTCTAGTTCAAGTTACACATTTTCCTAAATAAAAATTCCTTTTCACTGCTCCAATGATTTGGGTTTTCTTTTGACAGAATACTACAAGAATTCCTAGGGATCCACAGTAAAAGTGAAGTTTGGAATTCTTATAATAGGATATACTTTCATGAGTTATGGCAGCTGTCCTAACAAAAGACCCTAATTCTAATTCCTTATTACTTTTTGGGAAACTAGACCTATAAGCTGTGGTACATTTTTCCTGTGTGTTATATGGCTGTCATTTTTTATCTGACCATGGCAGTGTCTTTTTCTGCTGATGTGTGTTTAGAAATATGTTTTAAAGTATTGTGAGCTCTCTGTGCATGAAAGACATTGTATAAATCTTCAGTACTGATCATGAGTGTCCATTTCAGTATTAAATTAAGTTACAAGAGTAGTATAAATCATTGAGATCTGAAAGACAACCAACATTGTTGGCTGCTTCCTGCTCTGTCTTGTATGGAAAGAAACTGTTGTCAGTGGAAGTGAGAGTCTGTACTTTATTTGAATTCTTAGTCCTGTGGAATGGAATGTTATAGCAGTCTGTAGCATCATGTTTACATCCCTCCTGCCTTCTGCTCGACTTCAATGTAGTCTTTAGCAAAAAAGTAAGTTCTAGTGTGTTCCCTTACCTAGTTTTCATGCTAGAGTAAAACCAGATGAAGTTAAAAGCTTTTTGTTCATTCATAGCAAAGGAGAATGATCAAGCATAAAGGAACATTGCCAAGACTAGAATATCTAAATATTAGCCAGTCTTGACACTGATTTTGTGGCCTGAAATACCTCTGTTTTAATGATACTGCATGTTCAAAAGACAATCGGAAAAGATGCGTGATTCACCGCTATAGAACTTCTACTTATTTCCTCCTTTCTCAAATTATGGGAAATAATGTTCTTAGAAATGCCCTCACAACTGTGATATCTTGCTGGCATAAGTATACCTTTATTGTAACAGCAGTGGTCAGTTTTGCAAACTTATAAACACGTGGTCTTGAAATGACACGCTTATCACTCTGGGTAACTGTCAGCTGTCTTATTCTTGTCAATGCCAAATCTGCTCCTAAGTTTCAAACATATGGAGTATACACTTAGAACAGGCATCACTTAGCAAAAACAACCAACTAAAATTGTGTAACTTAGATTGTCACTGAGTACAGTAATATACATCTGATTTGGGAAGCTTAGACAGTTGAACTCAGGTAACTGAAAATTGCCACCAGGATGTTTCATCCTTGCAAGAAAATCAGATGTTTTTCACTTAACTGTTTCTCTATTCCGAGGCATACAAGAGCAGTAGATTCAAATGCTCTTCTGACTTTCCTTTCTCTCAGTAGCAGAGAGCCTTTATAGAAGACATCAGACGTGTCTTTAAAGGTGGAAATATTCCTTCCTGTCTACATGCTTTTTAAGAGCTCTACCCACAGAATTAGCATAGGAATTTATTCTGTACCCTTCAAAGGTTTGTGGTCATACTTGGCAGGAAGCAGCAAGGGTAGGCCACTCTGTAAGGGGAGGTGAGTCAGGGGCAAAGGCAGGCAGGACGGTGGTCTCACAGACAAGATTGGAGTCCTGCAGTACCTGAATGTGAAGAGCAGAGCAGGCCTGGTGACAGTAGCAAGGTTCAGCCAACTATTCAGATTACCAGGCAAGCCTGTAGTGTTGAGACAGGTCCAAGATTAAACCAGAAAGTCAAGTGAGGAGATCAGAATCAGAGTAAAAAGTCAGGAAGGTAGAAGACCAAGCACAGGCGTTCCTGCAAGAATGAGACTGAGACCAAGAATCCAAATTAAAAAACAGCTCTGGAGTGAAGGCGGACAGGACCCCATTTCCCACAGCTTTTTCTCACACCACTGTATCTACACAGCTTTCTAACTCAAAGTCACAGACCTACATAAATCCAGTGCTGAGTTTCAGCCATGCACTGCTAAATCATAGAATCATGGAACATCCCAAGTTGGAAGGGACCCATAAGGATCATCAAGTCCAACTTCCTGCTCCTCACAGGACTACCTAAAACTAACCATATGACTAAGAGCATTGCCCAGACACTCCTTGAGCTCTGACAGGCTTGATGCCATGACCACTTCCCTGGGGAGCCTGTCCCAGTGGCTGATCACCCTTTCAGTGAAGACTCTTTTCCTAATGCCCGACCTGAACTTGCCCTGGCACAGTTTCATTCCATTTCCTCATGTCCTGTTGCTGGTCACCAGAGAGAGGAGATCAGCACTTCCTCCTCCACTACCCACCTTTGAAGTTGTAGGCTGTAATGAGGTCACTCCTCAGCCTTGTCTTCTTCAAGATGAATAAATCAAGTGACATCAGCTGCTCCTCCTAAGTCTTGCCCTTGAGACCTTGGAAAGGACCTCAAGATCATCTAGTCCAACTTGAGCAAGGGTCACCTAAAGCAAGATACTCAAGACCATGTCCAGTAGGGTTTTTGGATAGTCCACACCCTCTCTGGACAACCTGTTTGGCTACCCTCACAGTAAGAAAATGTTTTCTTACACTGAAAAGGAGTTTCCTGATTTATGCTCATTGCTTCTGGTCCTTTCTTTGAGCTCCAATGGGAAGAGTCTGGCTCCATCTTCTTTGTGCCCCCTCTTCTCCCCGCCTCCCAGTCATGCATTTGTACAGGCTGGTAAGACCCCTCTGAGCTTTCTTCTCTCCAGGCTGAACAGACCCAGCTCTTTCACCTTTTCTTCACATGACAGATGCTCCAAACACTTAGTCATCTTCATTGGCATATGCTGGACTTGGTCTGGTCTCCTTGTCTTTCTTGTATGGGGGAGCCTAGAACTGGCCACAACACTCTAGATATTCAACTTTGTCACTTGCAGATTACACTTTATGCCAGGCTTATTAATAAAGAATGAACAAAGCAGATTATCAAGACTAATCAATTCTACTAGGAACCTTTTTTTTGCATAAATCCTTTTTTATAAGCAATTTCTTTTGTTTACAGTATTTCTTTTTTAAAAAATTTATTTTAAAAGAGTCTTTTTTATAAAAAACTGTGTTGGGTAATGTGTACCTTTCCTAAATTTGTGCTTCATGTCTTATTCTTTCACCAAAAATGCTGTAAATATTTAAAAGCTAAATAACTTGCTAAAAACACAGAAAAAGAGTGAATAATGGGACATTGAGCAACCTGGTCTAGTGGGAAGTGTCCCTGCCATGACAAGGGAGTTGGAACTAGATGATCTTTGAGGTCCCTTCCAACCCAAACCATTCTGTGGTTCTGTGATTCTATGATTCTATGATTCTATGATTATTGGAAAGTTTTGAAGAAGATTTCACTAGATATCTCAGAATCAAAAAGTAGATGAGAGACTAAAAAACACTTTTAGAGAGAAAATTAAAACAGCTATTTCAGAAATAATAGATGTCAGGAAAGGGAAAACTAAACATTAATTTGTTTTCTAAGGCAGAAGGTAGGAATTGCAGAAGGATGGTAAGACAAGCATGTACAGGAGGACAAATTTATAGCCAGAAGAGTTAAGGATAAGTAAGAGGTTTTATTATATTCTCTTCTAACAAAAGAATTGGTCAAGGAACAGTTGAAAAGTTCAGTAAATATTTCTGATCTACGTCTGGAGAAGAGTCTTGTTCATGGCCTGATATGTGTGTACACTTACTTATAAAAGGATAAGTCAGGTTTGCATATCTCAAAAGGACCCTTTTCCAGGGAAAGAATGATGCTATAAAGAAGCTGGTTCAAAGAAATCTCATCACTAGAATCAAACAGGAGGTGGAATAGGTGGTCACAGGAGATTTATTATATTACATATTTAGTTAATAATCTGTCAAATTGGTGCTTCTAGCATCAATGACACTAGATGATGAAGGCACCAGAAGAAAATTTTTGCCTCCTGTACCTACTTTTTTTTACCAATTAGAAAATGTAATTTTGTTACTGTTGCTTTTGAAACAGTCTTAGTCAATTGTCTTTTACATTGCAAAATGATCCTCCAAATTAAGGGACAGGATGGTTTTGCTATTGTGTTTCTTTTTATTTCCCAACAATGCTGTCTTTCATCTAGCTTGCATGATGAGGTAGGTGTCATGATTTCTGTCACATCTCCCCAAATTGTTTGGTCTGTTATTTTACACATTTTACAGAATGGAAGTGTTTCATAACATGGTTGAAGCTTAACCTTCATAACACATGGATACTGAATTACCTAGTGTCACTTACAATTTAAGACTTCTTTAGTCTAATATGACACAATGTTCTTGATTCTGAGACTTGCCAGTAAACTCTGATCAACAGAGAAACACCTGCATGACTAGGGCTATTTCTTCCATTTAAAATTTTGCTTCATTTCTCTCCTTACATTTTATGCTTTTTCCTCCAGTTTGCTTCTGAAAAGGGAACTCTTTTCCTCCCTGCTCTGATCAGGCATACACTACAGGAGGCAATGTGTTTTCTCCAAGGAAAGTTTTCACTTCATCAAAAATACCAAGGAAGTATTTATTGCAAAGAACAGAGGGCACACTTTTTCTTGCTCTAATTCAAAAACATCTTTCACATTAGTTACAGTCCTTTTCAAGGCAGGGAGAGGTGAGGCCCCTCGTTTTCATTCTTAAAACATTTTGAACCAAACAAGTATGTTTATACTCATCTCTGAAGTTTAACTACTTGGTGCTTGTTGTGTTTATGTAATTGCTGAAACATTTCCACTGGAAATTTTGCTCTCTCCATTTTGGAATGGAGAAAAAGAAAGACGTATGAGTTCTGATGGTTCCCACAAACTACCCCAATAATTGCATTGCCCACTCTAACAGTGGAAAAAACAGCCCTCAGACTCCTTTGTTACATGAAAGATATTCATGACTTCTGGACCAGTTCTGCCTTGCTGATGTTGGTATTGAATTTCCCATTGATTTGATTGGAAGGAGAATCAAACTCACAGAAATGACAGTGAGAAGCACAATGCAAGTTTTATACCCACAAAACCGTTTCTTACATCAATCTGGGAGAGAAAAGTACTGAGTTGTTTGTCTTTTTGCAAGCTGCTGCTTGATTTTACTCCGCTGGAGAATCTACAGGAAAAAAAACATTGAAAGTGAGGAATAGGCTGTTTGAATTGTTTAGAGATGATTGCGCATGATGAATTTGCATGTTGGGCAAGTGCTTTACAAAATGCCTTTGCCTCAGGGAGCTGATAAATTAAAATAGATGCACGTAACCAAGACAGGTAAAATGTGTAGGAGGACTTTTCCTTGCACTGTGCTTTACTCAAAATCACAGAAGAGTTTTATCCTGATCCCCTGTATCAGAAATTCAGTTTAGATCCCTAATGCTAACAGTGGCTGACTGGGGAGGAGAGATCCTCAGATGTGCTTTGCTCTTTTTAACATCTTGGTAGTGCTAGAGACGTATAAAATAGCTTTAGTGTAACTGAGGATTGGGCTACCACAATGGTAGGTTTGTTGCTTCTTTCACTGGAAATGCCTATATTAATTTACAAACACTCCCATAAATCACAAACAGAAAAAAAAAAAGTGTAAGTTAAATATCTTCACTTTGCTGCCATGTGATGGAAGTTGGGGACTTACTGGCTATTTGCCCTTTGAAGAGAAATCAGTAATGTGGTGTTTGGATATCCTCCAAGTACAACTTCTACATTTACACTATATACATCCTTCATGAGAGGTGCTGATAAGCCACACCCAAACAATCCTGTTTTCTCAGAACAGAAACAACTTTTAACAAGGCTATGACTTTCTACCAATTCTAGACTGTGCAAAAGTTCCCCACAAAGAATCTTCATTAAAAATAAACAGACTTTATGTGACCTGTTGCACAACATGTTTGTCCCTTAAGCTGTGTTTAGTATCTTTCCCCTAAGTTGAGTATGCATTAAAAAAAAATATTGAACACGATATAGTAAATGAAAATGTAATAATGTAGTGATTTCATGAAATGATATCAGTTTGATCCCCACTTAGATAATAAAGGTTTGCTTAATAAACCTCATCTCCTTTTATGACAAGGTGACCCACTTTGTGGATGAAGGAAAGGCTGTGGGGGGTGTGTATCTAGTTTTCAGTAAAGCCCTTGATACTGTTCCCCACAGCATTCTCATCAAAAAACTGTCTGTCCTAGACCTGGACAGGCATATGCTCTGCTGGATCAAACACTGGCTGGATGGTCAGGCCCAGAAAGTGGTGGTCAATGGAGTTAAATACAGTTGGTGGCTGGTACAAGTGGTGTTCCCCAGGGGTTGGTGTGGGGCTAGTTCTATTTAATATCTTTATCAATGTTCTCGATGAGAAGATTAAGAGCACCCTCAGTAAGTTTGCAGATAACACCAATTTAGGTGGGAGTTTTGATCTGCTTGAGGGTTAGAAGGCTCTTCAGAGGGACCTGGACAGGCTGTATTGATGGGCTGAGGTCAACTGCATGGACATCAACAAGGCCAAGTGCTGAGTCCTTCACTTGGGCCACAACAACCCCACGCAATGCTACAGGGTTGGGGAGGACTGGCTGGAGAGCTGCTTGGTTGAAAGGGACCTCTGGGTGTTGATTGACAGCTGGTTAAACATGAGCCAGCAGTGTGCCCAGGTGGCCAAGAAGGTCAATGGCATCTTGGCCTGTATCAGGAATAGTGTGGCCAGCAGGAGTAGGGAAGTGATTGTGCCCATGTATTTGGTACTGGTTGTGCCCATGTATTTGGTACTGGTGAGGCTGCACCTTGAGTACTGTGCTCAGTTTTGGGCACTGCAGTATAAGAATGACATTGAGGTGCTGGAGCAGGTCTAGAGAAGGGCAACGAAGCTGGTGAAGGGTCTTGAGAATAAGTCTTATGAGGAGCAGCTGAGGAACTTGGGGTTGTTTAATCTGAAGGAAAGGAGGCTGAAATGAGACCTTATTGCTCTTTACAACTATCTGCAAGGAGGCTGTAGAGAGGTGGGTGGTGGTCTCCTCACAAGTCACAACTGATACGATAAGAGGAAATAGCACTAACTTGCATAGGGGGAGGTTTAGGTTAGACATTAGGAAAAACTTCTACACCAAAAGGGTTATCAAAGACTGGAACAGGCTGCCCAGGGATGTGATTGAATCACCATCCCTGGATGTATTGAAAAGCTGTCTAGATAGGGTGATCAAGAATATGGTGTAGAAGTGGGCCAGGTAGAATTAGATAAAGGTTGGATTTGATAATCTTAGAGGTCTTTTTCAACCATGGTGATTTGGTGATTTGGTGACTATCTGTCCTTCAATTCTTTGAAATGTTGGCTAGTTCACTGGTGTGTAAAAATGGAAAAGAACATGATATTCTGACATTTGCCTTCTGCATTAGAGTGGATCACTTTGTTCATCACTTGTGAAATGTTTTTTTGTAGGTAGGTTGTACTTTGATCTTGGTTGCACTTCTCATATATTTGGTGTTCAATACAGAAACTTCTTTAACTGTAGCTTAGCCAAGAGGTCTCCCATGACTAACTGGGGAAGTCTGTAGTGAGAATACTATAAAATGGTGTGTGTTGATGTGTTGTTAAACCCTAACTTTAATAATGCACAAGGTAGGAAATTTCAAACCTATTTTCAGAGATGTTTCTTCTGTCCTTTTCAGTTTTACATTCTGATAAGGCATTGATTTGCATAATCCCAAAACATCAGATACAGAGATGTAATATGATGCAGTGAAAACTGCACTGTTGTCTGTAATGAGCCATGCAGATACAGAAATATATGCATATAAATATATGTATATATACATATTTAATTGTACACAATACATATATATATATAAATACACACAGAATAGTGTTCTATTGCATCGTGTTTGAGGATATGCATTGTACAATCATGCAATATAAAGGAACTCTTAACAGCAATGTCTATCACTACTATCTTTAAAGACACTTGGGATTATGATATGTGAGCACCAGAGGAATTAGATTTAATGCCTGTGCAGTAAATGGTAAAATAAGAAGAAATTTATTTCTATAAGTGCAACCTTTGGTTACACTAAAGCTTAAGGTAGGCCCAATTATATCTACATTTATGCCTGCTTTAACATCCTTGTATTTTGTCTGAGTGATATAACATGGATGTGTCTGTCTTTGCAGTTAGTATTCTTGCACTTATGTTAAATGCTGTTTTTTTGGTTTGATTTTGGTTTGGAGGGAGATTTGCATATAATTATTTATTCCTTATTTGGTTAACAATTATAGCATGAATACAATGTGTTAAATATCCTCACAGTCTACTGAAACTACATATAGCTCAAACTACTTCAATTTTCAGATCATTTTAGTATTATTTCAGCATTATTGTGTGAATCTCAGTTATGATTTTTGGTGTTTAAGTATGTTGTTCTTATTGATCAAAATTCCTTCAACCATTTCATTTTACTTTTTCTCATAAAAAAATAAAGGACAACATAGTGAAGTGCTTTCTTTCTACAGTCTACATTGCTTTTATTTATTGATTTGATTTCCGCAGCACCAGTTTGATTTCTTAGTGTATAAGGATACCTTAGTGTTTCTTTAAATCGCTTGTGAACCTTTTAATAGCACCCTCTGTGTTTATAGAAGCTGCCAGAAACCAGTCAGAGCAGTAGCATGCCCCTAGCTATATCTTGCATGTTTGTGTATTATTTAGTAAGTGTGGTTATTTGGGACTCAATTATACCGCATGGTTTCTTCATACTATTTTTGTTGTGGAACAAGCAAAAGACGTGTATAATGACCCACAGCTCTAGTACCTTTCAGCAGTTAGCATGCTGAAAGCCTACAAGGTTTCAGTACATACTTGTCTGAATTTCCAGCTGTGAATGCTCCTATTTACATATTCTCCCACAAAAAATAAAGACACTCTAGGGACTAATGTTATGAAACCCCACCTACATTGTTCTTCATATTTCCAGCCCTTCCATCTCTCAAGCCTCATCCTCTTTGAATGTTTGCAAGATAAGAGAGACTATGTAGCATGCCTGGAATGTTTCTAAATCCAGGAACTAGTAGACCAAAGAGGGAATCGGATTCCAGAGCGTAGGGCCTTGCATGGGGAGTACTCTGTTATTCCTGGACTCCCAAATAGTTTGGAAAGCATCATATTTGTGGATCTGCTTTTAGGCCACAGCCATCTTAACATGTATGTAGTGAAAATGTACAAGAAATGTAAAAAAGAACATAAGGAATATGTTGTTCCTTTGCCTAATTATTGTTTAGCAACTGTAATTTTGATTTTTCTCTTCAAACATAACTATATCTTCACAAATAATGTATATTTAATGCAACAATGTTTTACTTATAAATACAGCTCTATTTAAAGAGGAGAACTCTAGAAAATAGAATAGCAATCAGTGTAAAAACATGAATTGTCCATCTTAAGGAGACTGTGGCATTTTCTATTATTTGCCTGAGATTTACACTTTCTAGAGCACATAATGCAGTGGTAAGAGACAAGCATTTGCCCTGTACTTTGGTCCAATACTGCAGATGTGTGCAGAGAGTGTGGAAGACATAGGCCTTCTGTGGACTTGATTGCAATATCATATTTCTTACACCTGTTACCGCTTTCCTAAGAGATATGGTTAGAACCCAGAATTTCCATTTTTTCATTAAAGTTTTACAAAAGAAACAATTACATGAATTCAGGGGAAATACACTTTAAAAAGCAGGAATTGAGAAGAGTTTGATTTGGGACAGTTTTTAGTTAGGTGAATTTTAAGAAAATATACTGAATTTTATTTTTCATCTTTTTATTAACTGTGCATTATTCCATATGAAAGATCATGTACTACTACGAGTTAAAGTCTTTTTGTTTGTAAAATCCTTACTGAAAGCTAGAAGATCTCATTTCCTAGACTAGATTGCCACCAGATTTTTACCAACAAAACAGCTGGATACTTGAAACTCATCTGTTTGTGACTGTTAGTGTAAAATAGAATGAGATAATCATTAGAGAATGTCTGTTTGTGGACAATCAGATTTCTAAACAGGTTTTCCTGTTTACATTATCTACTTCCATGGTGAATTAAAGTGAACAAAGTTCAATTTTGCCTTGGATGCTAAGAGATTTGGAGCTACCATGGCTACACAGTCCTCTGACAAATGGTTTTCAAATGAACTGCTAATTTTTTATGCCAGGTTAGTTCTCTAGCCTATTTTGCTGCTTTGTAGATAAATGCTAGCCCATGTGAAAGGGCAGGACCTATTTGCTGGCATACCCCCATGCACGCACCACTCCTTCTCTTTCCTTGAGCCGGAGAAGTTCCTCTTACATATACCTTTCCACCTGCCAGGGCATGAAGAAAGTATGATGGGGGGAAAGAGTTGCCAGTTTTGGTAGCCACTGGCTGTTAAATTTGTTTGGCTGTAATGTCAGACTACATCATCAGTAATCTAGTCATGGAATTCATCTGCCATACAACAGAATCATGTCACAGGTTGTCTGTATCCAGCTCCTTTTGGGGATGAGATAGGATATGATTCTCTTAGATAGGATAATACAGAACAATCGTACTGTAAACCAAGATTTCCAAATGGTGGTCCATGGGCCATCTCTAGAATTTAGGGTGCATTGACAAGATCTGACTTCAACAGTTGCCAATCCTTAAATAGACCTAGGTTGTAAAGTCACCTACCAAGTCTTTCATGTAACCCAGAGTCAAAAGCTTCTAGAAGCTCCCACTTGAATTGGCTCTGCTAGGCATCATAATATCTACCACCTGCCTTTTCAGCTCTTCCAAACAAATGGATAGTGCTGTCAGCAATGTTGTGAAAGTCAGAGAAGTCTGATCAAGCAGGAGTCCACCACGTCATTTTCTTCTTCCATACAGCATATAGGCTAAGGAAGAATCACTGGCACTTTGGTGCTATTCCAGGAAACAGCTGTGCCACGAGAGATTGCCTCCTTTCACTCATTTACACTGTGCATAGTGTTAAGAATTCTGTCTGCATGGACTTCTCTCTCAAGCTGCTGGAACTGTATACCTCCAGCTAAGGATGGCCCCCTTCCAGAAACAGAGAACTGTTCTGTTCCTAATGCTCTACCATCCCATCCCCATCTTGAATCAGATCCCATTCCTGGATGTTTTTACACATGCATCTTCCCCTATGTCATACACTGGATTTTTTCTTCTCAGCTTCTAATTCAGGTGTGTCTCTAAGAAATATTGGTGGAAGGATTTATCTTGCTTACCTGCTACAAATAAGCCCTAGTACCTCATTACAGCCGCTAGAGAGAAGTGCCAATTTAAGTGTGAGATTTATCTGACCCAACTCAGACATTTGGTTTGGGATAAGATGAACTGTAACCATGGAAATGCATAGTTATTTCTGCAGTAATGTTAAAGGAACTTCATATGAGTTGATCATCCATAAACATCTTTGTACAGTTCAGTTAACCCTAAATGTATGTACTGCTTCTCTCCTCCCTCTTCTTGTGCTGTACCATAACAATTGTCCCATCCCAAATTACATGACTCCCTCTCATTACTCCAGAAATACATGTGGGTGCTTCAGGCACACATACCCTTCAAACTGCATGCCTTAAAAATCTGGTATAGCAGCCCTCACAGCAAAGAGAATGGTGCGCAGAAGATATTTTTCCTCCAATATAAACTGAATTTGAACTGTATAATTTTCATAACTAGACTAGGCTTGCTTTTCACACTACACAAACATTTAGAAAAAAGATTCTCTCCTTGCTTTCAGAAATAAACACAATTTTATGTTTCTGTGTTTTGTATTTCAGTATAGATTTTTATATTTTCTTTGCCTACCACTTTCCAGAATAACACTGTGCTTATTGGATTTTATCATGAACTACTTGGTATTGCCTAAACAGCTTCAAAAGCAATTTATAAACCAGAAAGTAACATCATGAGAGTCTTTATAAACACTCAAGACGATCTTTTCACTACATCTGGAAATTAAAAGCATTTGTATGAAGATCATATGGCAGAAATTAGGGAAGCAATTTTTATCTATAAAAATTACTTGGTTAACTTGGTCTAGAAAAAAAATACCAATAAGGAAATAAAAATTTAAGATATAAAAATAAGCATCTTAGACAGTAAGTCTAATAAAACCAGCTTTATTAATGACAACTTTGTGTGTGTGAACTTCTATATGAATTTGAGCTATTGCACATCACATAAAGGAGAATATCCTGGTCTCTCAAGTCAGCGCTGTCCCACATAACAATAAAATTAGGTAGAGAATACTGCAGCATCCTGGCAACAGAATCTCCTTGGAGTCATATGATGGGGAGGTGGGACTCTGTGCTTTCATGCATATCTATGAAAAGACCTTTACCAGCTAAAGGAACATCAGGGTGCCTGTCAAATTGCTTTTCTTATGATTCTTTCTCTAGCAACACAACTCCTTCCTGAGTCCCGCTGCAGTTGCTCAGGCTCCTGGCAGGCCTCCCTGCACAGTGTGGGGTGTGTGTGCAGCTGTCACCTACACAGAGGGTTATGAGAGTGCTGAGAGATCCACAGATGCAAACTGGGACGCACAGGGCAATCTTGTTTTGGTTTGCTCTCACTCTTCCCACATTTATTTCACAGAAAGTGTGTGTCATTTGTGAAATTATCTGTGTTAGCTGTATGCACTGTAGAAGCCAACAGACACAAATTAATAGATAAGCTGGCGATGTTTCTGAGAATCTGAGACTCATATATCTTTACCTTCTTACTCAGTCTCTTGTCCAAAATCAAGGAAAGACACAGGTCCAGAGACTATACGTAGGAGCTGCTATGCCCCACATGAAGGAAGTATTTCTGTACACAGCATAATGCTTTTTAAGTATTTCTGCAGGTGCTTAAGTCATCTTCTTTTTGGAAGTCAGCAGCTTGCCTCAGAATATCCTTGAGGTAGCCCAGGGAGATGTTGCTATAATTCTTGTTCCTGGTGTATATAATTCTTATATAACAGAATAATATATTTTATTTAGACTTTGGAAATAACTATTTTCGTTTTCACTATGTTAGATACTTGCATGGATAAATATCTAAAATGCTGTGAACGTCCCCTGGGGATAGATACACTTGAACTGCATAGGATAGTTCTTGCTTTTGATAGTAAAAAATGATCAGTTTTTGTTCTGTTGTATCATGTATTTACTTATTCATAAGAAAAAGAAGAAACTGACTTTTTTTCTGTTGTTCTACACCAGACTAAAATTAGCTCGTTGCTATATACATTAAACTTGATTGCAGTCCTCTTACCTAACACAGAAGTAAAAAGTTAAGAGGCAAGCCCATGAGAACCTGACAAAACTCCTATCTTCCTTTACATGTGCAAAAACTTTTCTATTTTAGCAATTTTTGGACATTTAAAATGTTTACTTTAAAAATATTTAATCCCTATTTTCTGTTGAGCATAAGTAAAGATTTGTAAAGAGAACTCTATTTTAACTTTTGATTAAAATATGAGCATGTGTATTTATAAGAAGAAACTACCCCTCTATATGTAGTTTCAAATTCATGCAATGGTGACTAACCACATGATTCAGTGCACCTAGAAGATAGTGGAAGGACTTCTATTAATTTTAGCAGGTACTAGATGAATTGGTGCTGTGGACCTCTGTTTTGGGACCTGCTGTGGTTTAAGCTTGGGTATATTAATGTACATAAATGTCTTCCTTTGTTCACAAGTTCACACAGCATTTTAAGGAAAATAAAACAATGCAAATGGACATTGTCTCCTGCATGAAATGAAGTTCTGTTAATATTTACTTTGAATGGCTGTTTGCTTAGTGCAGCTAATGTGGACCATAGTCTACTTTGTCCACAGAATGACATTTCCAAGTGCTGAGTAAATGGCTAAGGAATTATAAAATTAGTTGTTCAAAATTTAGCCAAAGGGATGATGCCAGTTTCTACAAACTATGTGTATATACCAGGTATTAAGTAGCTTCTATTTCATTGCTGAAGTGTAACAGACTAGTTGCAAACAGTGTCACAATATTTTTTTCCCTTATTTTCAATAGGAGAATTGCATTATGCCTTTTTTTTCTAAAGTTGTTTTTTTTTAAAAGCCATATTGAACAGGAAGCACTAAAAACCTCGCTGAGATTGTTTATACAGTACTTTCCATGTGCAAAAATATAATTGTGAATCCAGCAGTGAGCACACAAAGAAAACAACCTGTTAAAGTTTTTTTCTTTTTTTCTCTGTTTATTTTATACCGTACTGCAATTCTATTTTTAGTCTAATGTTTCATGGCACAAGCTGCCCTGTTTTTATGTGGTTTCCTTGCCTATAGAAAGCTGATTCTTCTGTGCCCTTCACCTACTACTTTATTAATTTAATTTCTCAGCTTTCTTTCGGGTAAGTATATAAATAAATTGCTATGATTTCAGCTAGATGGTCCTAATGATGCCCTAATATGGTTGCACATCACACTATCAATCTTCAGAATAATATTTAGGTATAAACCTTTAATAATAACCATGTATCATCAGTTATATATAAAGCATGGATATTGGTACATGTTTGGGAGTAGGGACTGTATTTTGTTGATATTTTCAGGTTATAGGAAGATTATGGGAGTATAATCACATAAACTGGCTTTTAATAATTGGTCATAGTTTGTGTTTCACTGAATAATCTGCTTATAAAATAGTTGTTTTAAGAAGAAGAATTAATATCACTGAGTTGCATAATGAGACTGCCTGCTCATATGGAATGTAAAAGCTAGGTTCATGTGGATTTTTTTATAATTAGTTGCTGACAAATATAGCTTGGTGCTTCCCGTGTTCTTCTCCAGGTAGTCTTTCAGTCTGAAATGTATGGAAAAACAAATCCACCATATCTTTTGGCACCTGTTAACTCTAAATATGATTTCATGTTTAACATCTACCCTCTTTTTCTCACAGCCATGCTAATTGACATATCTATCTCTGAGAGGGCTATCATGGTGAAATAACTGGGTGGCCTATAACTGCAACAACTCCTGAGTTGACTCAGGAGCAAGGAACAACCTTTTGGAAATCCTGAGCCTCAATGTGCTACAAATGCGTACAGACAATGAGGGAAATGAAATCTTGGCTTCACTACACGCAAGTGGCAGAGATCCCACTGCCTTCTTCAGCATAGCCAGGATTTCAGTAATTGAGTATTTGAAGTAGTAATCCCTCTCAAAGGCTGCCTATCGTGGAGTAGCATTGGCAGGCCAGCGGCTATCTTACTGCAAGCCTTTTCCTCCCAGCTGGTGAATTGGAAGAAGCACCTCCTGTCAGGCTCTGATAAGAGGCAGTGATTGAGGAGTGATGTTTCAGGGTACGAGAAGCAGCAGCACAGCTGGAGAAAAAGTAAAAGTGGTAGGCCTGGTTTCAATGTACAGGCCTGACTAAACGTACTATACAGTGGGTGTATTTCAATTAAATTTGAATTGAAACAAATACATGTGTTCAATAGCATTAGTATAGAGAGAGGTGAGAATGACTCAAGGATCTTAAAGATCTTTTCCAACCTAAATCATTTTATGATTTTGTGACAAGAAAGGAGTACAATAGGCAGGGTTATGGAAGAAACATAAGGATAAAAACATTTTATTGAGATTTGTATTTATAAGGAGTTGTTCTTAGTCTTTGTACGTTCTCATTCTAATTCCTGTTATTGTACAATAACCTGTCCTGATCCCTATTTTACAAATGGTGAGGCTGAAATGAATGGTAATGATAAGACATATGGATTCAAAATTAACCTTGAAATGTGTTTGTCTCAGGGGGAATCTTTACTCCTCCTTACTGCCTCTATGCTCCCCTGCATCCTTCTGGTGCTTGTGAGGCCACAAAGGAGGATGACTGAAGGAGCTAATCCAGAGATATGTAAGCCCCCATAAGTCAGTATTTCTGTCAATTTAGCCCCTGGCTCTGTGAGCTCAGACCTATCCCAAGAACAGCAAAAGCAGCTTGTGGGAGAGTCAGGTGGGAGCAGGGCAACTCTTTCACCAGCAGTTAGCTGGCTGATCAGTTTTGTCATAATGTGAAACCTCATCCTTAGTTATTCAGAATTTGGCTTCAGATAATTACGACTTCCTTCAGAGAATATGACATCTGACTGCAAAGAGAGCTGCAGATGTCCAGCACTTTTGAAAAGACAGACTCAGTGTCCAAGGCAAAGCATCTGGAATTAGAGGCTGCTTTTGAATATTTGAATCTTTGTGATTCACTCAGTTAAGAAACAAGCTAGTGGCACAGTCTGAAATAGATCTGCTGCCTCCTGTCTCTCAGCCATGCTCCCTGTGCAGTAATGCTCATGCTAGACCCTGCCATCTCCCACATACATTGTGACTCATTCTGTCCCTGAAATTATTTGCACCTCGTGTTTTAGTTACAGTGTAATGGCTAAAAATATGACCTTCAGAAGTGTTTAATTAAACCACAGTAGTTTTCTTATCATAAATCTCAAAGCTTTTATCCTTCGTGTGTTCTGAAGTACCTGTATTCTTCCATGACATTTTTCCCTTGACTCTATTTAGCAGCACTTAGGTCTAGATGCACACCTAAAGGGAGGATGTAACTTCCATCTCACTTACCTCTGGTTCCTACTTGGTTTGCCCACTGTACTCTTCTTTTGTTACCGAAAAGTTGGCAGTCAAAGAACTGTCTAACACTTTATTGTCATTAAATCTGTGTTCAATTAAGCTCTCCTCTTGTGCTCCTCAGCAAAGACACATCACTGTTTTTTTTCATTTCTGTACTCTTCTGTGTTGCTAAGTCAGAGCATAATATCTTCAGAGCTGGTACATTGTCTGTGTTTATTACCAGAACAACAAAGGCACCTGCAGTCCTCATTAATATTACTGCCACTGCTCCCCTGGAATCCCCAAACTCTTATTCCCCTTTACAGTATGATCGATTCTGTGTGTATGAGTTCTGTATATCTTCTGGCATTAAATTAGGCAGAGCTGAGTTTGTGAATGTGACATGAATATCTCGGGAACAAAAACACTGAAGTAAGCTGAGTAGCTATTCAGCTACAAGTTTATCTGATAGAGCAGCCATTTAGGATTGTTTTGGTGATAAAGGTGTAATATTTGCAAAGAAGCATGCCTGTATAGTGAAAATATTGGAGTATTGTGGGCCTTAAAATGAATGCTGCACTTATGTTGATTTCACTCCTTCCCCTCCAAATGTGTTGTGAGATTGTAGTTTGAAGATAAAACAGGGTTGATCCTGACTTTTTCCCCAGGAGAAGGCCTGAGAGCCACTAAGCCCTGCAGAGTCATGCCCTTTGCTTACTATTCTGCTGTCCAGTAAATCTTGCTTACATTGGCTTCATAGACGATTTCCTGGGCATTTGAATTATCTTCTGTGAAGGGAGATTCGTGGACTTGAACCTACTGTGTCTGAAGAAGGATATGAACTTGGATTTTCCACTTCAGCTAAGTGTCTAGGCATTAGGTTGCATAGATGAGTTACCTGTTCCACTACGAGCAGGGGTTGAGAAGGATAACAAATAAAATTACATTCCGTGAAGGATATAAGTCTGTCAGCTTCAGTCTGGTATGCTTGGAGAACATTTACTGAGTAGAGCTTACATGACACTTTCCTAAGTTTTTAGGTCCTATGATGATTGTGTAATGCTTGCCTAGTCTGATGGGAGCAGTCATGAATCAGATAGTGTTTATGGGATTCTAAAGCCAAAGGTTTTTAGTCTTATTTATAAAATGTCCACTATGTGGATGAATGGCAACACCACAGATAGGGACTTAAAACACCTCAAGCATGCCTAAATCTGATTCTGATTGCTCAAATCCATTGCTAGATCTAAGGCTGCAAGAGGTAGCAGGCAGAAGAGATGGGAGCAGAATCAAGGGTATTGTCTGCACCAAATCTTCTGTTCAAAGCCCTACTTTAGCAAAGCTCACGTATGTAGGTCTCAGTGCTTACGTTCTCTCAGTGACTTCAACAGCCTGTTTGGCTAACATAGGGCTTTGCTGCACTACATTAGTCTCAAATTAGATTCTTTAAGACATTTACCATTTCTGATGTTGTTTTCCAAGGACATTACACAAAAATAAAAACAATAGTAGATCCAGGCTGTCCACTGAGCTGTTTCAGTGAGAGGTATATTCTGGGTACCACCCAAATGGGACATGATTTATTCCTAGCATTTCAAACTTTAACACTTCAAAGAGTAGAGTGGAAAGCCATTTTTAGGAAGAAGTATTTGCCTTTTCTGCAAATTTTCAGTTATAAAGTATGACAGTATATGATTTCATTAAAAATAACTGATTCACTATCAACTGGAATACATGAATAACCAGCCTCGGGAGGAAAGTTTTTGGAGTGACATTTCACATAGTACAGTGCCATTCTTTTACTAATACTTTTACTAATATGCTAATAAGCCTTTGTTAGGCAATCTAAAAATAGCTTTGGGGATAAGGGTTGGGTTTTTAGTTAGGTTTCAGAGACAAAGTATTTATAACTGTGGTTAAATTATACATTATGAACAACATATTTTTAAAAATGAAACCAAATTTGGTGTTCTTGTGTCTTCTGTAGCTGAGGCCAGTGAATTCGTATCCTTTGTGTCAATCATAAGTGTTGAAAGTTTCATTCTGTTCAGGTTTTTGTGGATCAAAACTAGTGCGTTCACAGCTCTGGGGGACCTTCATGCCTACCACCATGAAACAGTTCCTTTCTATGAAAGTCCCCCTGCAGAAGCAGCTGCAAATGGAGATGAAATCAACTTTGCCAGCGGCAGCTGAGATGGCAACCCTTCTTTATCCTAGGAGTTGTAGTTCCATCTCAGCTTTACTGTATTTTTGTGTTTTGTTTTATTTTTAATTTTGTGGAAAATATATAATATACTGTAATGATGGGCAAAGAATTGCAAATGTTGTTCTGGATTCTTAGACAATTACACCAGTCCTGGTAATGGCAAACATCAGAATTACCAAGGAATGCTGAAACAGGAGAGTTATAACATGTTCTTTCCCTTATATTTCTTGGGTTACTAGCTGTTTGTCCATTTCACTAGGCAAAGACATTCTTTATTGGATAGGTATAAAATGAACAATTATAATATGTATTGCGTGATTTTACTGGTCTTGGAGCAATGATTAACGTGTGGTAAGCTCCCCTGAGAGAGAAAACATTAAGTGGTTAACAAGTTGAAAAGTGTGTGCATGTAGAGTTTACAGCAAGATATTAGATTTCTGCCATAAAGTGTTTAATAGTAGCTAAGAAAATTCTACCAATTAAGGTAAGGGTAACTTTGCCATGCAGTGAAGTAGATTGGGTTTTCATGCACTGGAGAGGGCTACTGGAAAGAATTTTGAGCAAAATTCAGTAATAGCAGTCTGTTTTTCTTTCATTCAGGAACTTAACCTAAAAGGCGACTTAGTAATGTCTTTGTATTAAGTGTTTACAAACCTTGTGACAAGAGCTAGGGGAGCATTTAAACTTGATGAAAAATCTTGATTAAGAGAAGTAGCAAGGTAAGAAGTTTATTGCTAATCATCTCCTCACTGGGGAACAAGTCTGGCCACCACCCTGCATTCCAGTCAAGTTACTTGTTCTGGATAATATTACTTGTTCTATGGCTTTTCCCCCTGCACAGAAAGCATCTAACAACAACAAAATAATAAAACAGAAAGCTTCTAAGTGCTGTATGTTTTCAGTAGCCAAGCAGATGTGCCCAACCAGAGTGGACTGGATCAACTAGTTGTGCCCAACTATGGAGTGAATGGGACACTGATGCAAAGCAGCAGAACCGACTATTTGGCTTTGAATTCCTTACTTTTTAGCCTTTACAATTATTCTTTATTTTCATTTTAGTCTTAGGGATTTTACATTTTTAAATGCCTTTGGGCAATAAATCCACTTGGATCAGAATTTTCTCCATAATGCCAATACTCTGTATCAATAGAAAAAGAAGTAGCTACAGCAGGAGCTGACAAATGCTCTCCTTTACGAAGTAGCCACTGCCTATGAAATTAAAGAGTGCTCATCTAGTCCAGTTCCTAATACACTTGTATCTCTGTCAGAAACCACTGTCACTTGTTGATCAGTTATACAGAATGACTTCTGAGAATGACTGGATGTTGAGACAGTCCAGTCTTCTCATCTTTACATACAGCCCCTTAAGCAGCACATTGTAGACCTCAGTGCTCTGAAAATGCTTTTGAAATTGAGAAATGAAGTGCATTCTGAAAGCTGCAGAAAGTAGGCTTTGCATTCTTGTCAGTTAGGCCCAGAAAAAATGCCCAAATGATCCTGTCATATGGATACGTTCTGGTGAAAGGATGGAAATCTTATTTGTGGAAACACATCTGTTCTCATGGCATGCATGACTCAAAGCTCAATTGTCAAGACTTTCCCCTCTGAATCAGAAAACCTGGGAAGTGCTGGTAGAACAGTGCAGCTCTAAAGAAAGCAGTATTGCTGTCATTTCAATGAATTGTTAGAGAGAAATGAATTGTTAGAGAGAAATTCACTTATAGTGAATTTCAGATAGTCTTGTAGGTAGCAGTTAGAGATCATTCAATACTTTTCTATGGGGGCAGATCCTTGATCTTTTACACAGCTTTCTCCGTCCCAGTGAACACAGGGGCTTAGGGAGAATCTTACCAATGCATCTAAATACCAGATGGAAGGGAATGAAGAAGAGGGAAATGGACTTCTCTCCATGGTGCCCAATGACAGAACAAGAGGCAGTGGGCACATATGAAATTCTGCCTGAACACAAGAAGAAACTTTTACTGTCAAACACTGGAACAGGTTTCCCAGAAAAGCTGGGGAGTTTGAAGATACTCAAGCCCCAGTTGGGCATGGTCCTGGGTAATTTGCTGTAGTAGACCACACTTGAGCAGGGGGCATGGATTAGTTCATCTCAGGAACTCCCTGTCTATAATGATTCTAACAGTGGCAGAGATTCAGGGTAGACTCTTTTCAAGTGCATCATTTTTTAAAAAGCTAAAAGAAATAGCAGAATATATCTCATTTCACCAGCATTGACAAATACTGCCCACTGTAAAAATCAGGAATGTTTTCTTTATCCACAGTTGAGTTCCATGTTATTGTGAATTCTGTACCTTGCTGACAATGTTACTTTGGATCCATGGTAACATGGATTGAGGATTTTTTTGTTTGTTTGGGTTTTAGTAAGTAAGATCTTAAATTATTTCTTATGTTAAAAAAGCAAGAAAAATACATTACTTTTTATCCTTTAAGTTAGGTGGATGACCATTACTACGCCACTAAAACGATGTCACTAAAACAAGTTTATAACCAATAGGACAAAATTCCGGAAGGGAATCACATCCTGAAATTAAAATGAAGAAATATTTTTCCTTAAAGAAGGAAATTCCATACAAGTGAAAAATCATAGTGAAAAAGCTACACTCTGAAGACATGTTGTCAAGGCAAGTAACATAATTGTTTGATGTTTGTTGAGAGCACAACAGGAAAGAGGCATCTGCTTTCACGCTGCAAATGGCTGTTAATGAAGAAAAAAATGGATAGTGTTTAATACTTAAGGGAGACAGGTATGTCATACTGAAGTTTTTGTGCAAGCAGAAGTATGAAACATCCAGTATAAGCTGACACACGTAATTCAGAGAGACACTTAAGGACAAAATTTTAGTCTCTCCCCTTATGCTTGTATTTTTGCCTTCATTTTTCCCATGCTCCTGCTGTTTTTAGGTACCATGGAGGCTAGAAATGTTACTATCCTTTTAAGTCTCATGCTAACATTTACTCTATGTATCATTTATCTAATAGACAAAATTCATTTTAGGGGACATTCCAGTGTATCATTTCCATGAAAAATCTCACATCTGATTTGACAAACTGACAGTTTAGAAAATTACTGTCCTGATAAATGCACGGCAGTGGTTACAGAAATGTGTTCTATTTCTCTCTCAAACACGTTTAATCATATTAGATTGTAATCGTGCAAAGTCTAGCAAGACTTTCATGACAAGAATTTGGAACAAGCATGCTTTGGCATAGATTTCTTATGCGGATCATCTAAACTTTTCAGTAGTTAAACGTTCACAGTTTAAACCTATGAACATTACTGTTTTGCTTATAGAATTTATTTTAGACTTAGTTTTTTCCTCCTCCTCCCTCTCTTGTACTTTTCTTTTGACGATACACTATTTTCTAGAGAAACAATGTTGATACTGCCCTAGAGATTCATCTATGCATTGTAAATTAGTTTTATTGACATTTAAAGTACTGACAGTGTTTTTTGATAAATCAAAGTTTGTGATAATTCTTTTGATGGCACATAGTCTAACTATGGTTATTGTTACCAATAACAGATGAATTCCTCCCTATTGTAATTTTGTGGTATTTATATTGTGTACCTATCAAGTTTAGATGAATTAAAAAATATAGTTGTGCCTGTGCAACTTTGATATTAAGAAGATGCTGTAAAAATATTTTGGGGAATGTTTCTGTTTGCTGCATAAGATGACTTTTTATTTCTAGTTTACTCTTTAATCCATTGGTAGATTGTTAAAAAAATTCTCCATGCTAATGTGGCTCTATTCAGCATGCTTGCACTGCACAAAGCCAGCCAATAAGTAAATAGAACACAGGCTAATAAATAATTATTAGTCCTCAAATTATGCTGGAATCATACATGTCTAAGATACCAAAATGTGTAAAGAAGTATCTCTTTATATAATTCTCCTTCAAAAGGGTTGTTGCAATATTTGCCAAAAAAAAGCTGGCAAACAAATGCAAGTTAATTTCAATTTTTCTGGTATTAGAATCCACAAGGAATTAAAAATAAATAATAATAAGACCCACACTGCAGTAATAATATTGAGAAGAAAGGACACAAGGTTAACAAATGCCAAATGCAACTTTAGCATTCATGTCAGAGATGATCTCTTTGCCATCTTTGCTTTTTTAAATCCAAGTTTATTGAGCTAATTGGACAACATATGGCCAGGACTTTGGCTCTGTTACAGCCTTGTCCATTTACAACACCAGCAGCCAGTGTAATGGCAATTCAGAAATATTGCCAGGACAGAGCTACTGTAGGCTGAGTCTTAAACATTTTCTGCTTCAGAGAGTAACAAAAGCTGAAATGGAGAAGGCAGAGCAGCCTCAGGGGTCTGGGCCATGAACAACCCGTAGGCAGCTCTGCAAGGTGATTGTGCAGAGGCTGGTCCCTGGTGTAAGCTACAAAGCAGCGGGGACCATCCTAGCAAGGTTGTCCATATGTCTTTCACAACTCATTCTGTAACAGTGTGCATATTGGCCTTTTCTCAGGATGAGCTGAACTTATGTTGTACCTCCTCAGTGTAACACCTAATTTGTCAGGTATTATCGTTCTCTCCTTGGATGCAGTGGAAAGATTCCTACTGATTTTGGTGGGCTTTGGGACGGTCTATAACTAACTGATGATCATCTTCAAAAGATCACCATGGACACATGTCTCTAATTTTCTAATTTAGAACTGTGATCTTCCAGCTATGCTGCAATTATAAAGATCTATCAATTAAAAAAATAAAACCATTTCTTTATACAATAAACAGCAGCTGATGCAAACTATCAAGTAGAGGTTTTAAAATCACCATATAAATAGAAGTTCTTAGAGCATTTAACACATGCCAAACTTCATCAAAGTCATTGGGAGTTTGGAACAGAAGGAATGTTGCCTTGTGACATGCTCTGGCTGATGTACTTCAGATGCACACCCCCCCCCTCATTGGACACTATTGTAGTAACATGCCTGTGGCGAAAAGCAAAAGGACACTTGCTTGCCTTTTGGGATTACTTTTGTAAATTGGCCCCAAAAGATGTTTCAGAAATTATAGCTGGAAGACTCAACTGCATGACTAAAGTTTGGAGCCTTAAGGGCATCATATAAGACTAGTCACAGTTGTACTGTTAACACATGCTCCAACCACATGCCCACGTGCTACATTGTTTAAATGTTAAGACTATGACAACTTTTGATCTTTGCTGTACTTGTGAGTAGGTTTAGGGCAATGGCACAGAACAATCTGAGCTATTAAAAATTGTGTTGAACACTTCCTTCTACTGGTGTGGAAGTGACTAACCATGAAATGGGTCAGTGTTATAAGACAGAAAAAAAGAAACTTTTGACTATTTGGGTCCTATGAGTTAGTTTCATTAAGTCTGAGGGTTTTTTCTTTTAAGCATCTAAGTATTAGGCCTAATCATTTTGCTTNAGAGGAGAGGGGAGGAGAGGAGAGGGGAGGAGAGGAGAGGGGAGGAGAGGAGAGGAGAGAGTAAACACTTGGGTAGACATAAACAAGAGCCTGGTTTAGTGACTGGGCCCTCTCAGGCACTTAGTGAGTCACAGCATAGAAATTTTCTCTACATTGAGACTCTCAGAAAGCACTTCCAAAGTATCTGAACATGTCTACAGTAAGTTTGTAAGTGTACATGTACATTTTCTGTGTACACAGCCAAGTATAACTGTAACTTCTAATTTGAAAAGATTATTTCCTGCTTCAGTGTAATGTGCTATTTTCTTTTTTTTTACTTTAAACGAAATTTTTACCAACACTTTAATTTCTTATTAGCTAACAGTAGACAAAAACTAACTGCAGAGCTGATGTGCAGCATATGTGACATCAGAAAAAATAGCTAATAAGCCAGCCTTTTTTGTTGTTAAAGAAAACAAGGCAATGCCTTTCTTTGTTTTCTTCTCTACAGTAAACTTGTCATTGGGTCGTTTTTCCTGTATGCCTCTATGGTGCACATATATATAGATAGATAGATATGGTAGGTTAAAGCTGACTCCCAAGCATGTCACCTATTTAGAAATGATTTTTGTCTTAAAATAGCATAGATAGTCAGGAATTCCCCCTGAGCATTCTGAAAGGAAATCTGATTTTTCAGCTTAGGAAAAATGGCTGCTAATTCTAAACCACCATTTTCATTTTTCTACAGCAGAAATACACGTTTACCCCAATCATAAAATTTTCTCTTAATAGAAATGAGCCAGTTCCCAAGGGTGTGGTTATCGAAAGATAATCTCACCCCAATCTGATTAGAGGCATAAGGCTCATGCCTCAAAATGCTCCAGGGTGTGATTATCTTATGATAACCATACCCTGTATCATGTCTTATTGATTAACTAATAAAGTTTTAGCATTACTATTCAGAGAAGGAACTAAGATATCAGCAAGAGACCTGATTCTCAAATGGGAAAGATTCTTTGAAGCTCTCCAAATAACCTCTCTTGTTCTGATTATAGCATCTCTGAAATTATGGGGTCACTAGATGACAAGGGTTTTTTTCCTTATTGGTGATTATGTCAATGGTATATTAAATCTGAACTCTATCCAGATAAATGCTTACATAAAGACATATTTATAATAAAGTTTTTGCTTTGCATCTATCTTGCAGGTTTGGGTTACACTGCAGAATAGATTTACGTTCTCTGGAGAGGATTTTCTACCCCAGATGCTAACTGTGCTCTTCATCAGAGTAGCTCTGATTTTTATGTATGGTTATGGTGTGGAGGAATCTCTGTTCCACCAGGGGATCATTCACTCCATGCCCACACACTGTACACAAAAAAGACAATAAAGCCAACCCTTGAGCTCATGAGTTTCTCAGTCTGAGTCATCCAGAGCTACAGGCTTAGTACAGCTGTTTAGCCCTCATGTCTCCTAAACAGTAGCACAAAGAGGCCTTAAACCAGTGCTGGAGCTTTAGCTGCAAAGC
Source organism: Brachypteracias leptosomus (assembly GCA_013401335.1). Taxonomy (NCBI): domain Eukaryota; kingdom Metazoa; phylum Chordata; class Aves; order Coraciiformes; family Brachypteraciidae; genus Brachypteracias; species Brachypteracias leptosomus. The sequence goes on along the minus strand of VYZX01008296.1, from coordinate 124,203 downwards.
AACCTCCTTTCCTTGCTGTAGTGTAGGGGTTTTAGTACAAAAAAACCCTACTTAATGATGTGGGACTTGCTTGAACAGGCAATCTGAAGGCTAATATCACAGCTGGCAGATTCTGATCTCCTTTGAATCAGTGAAAAGCTGGAATTATTTCACTGACGTCAGTGGAGCAAACCAGGTTAATAAATACATCTAAGAAGAAAATATGTTGGGTGTATGCAAAAAGAACGTCAGTAAGAATTCTCTTGCAGTGCAACTTGTATGTACTGATAGCAAAGGAGGCAATATGTCCGCTCTCTTAAGAGTAATGCTTTTTTTTGTAAACAAAAGCAATATTTACATCTGTATTACAATTTCATCTTTAGATGAAAATCAAAAATGATTAAATATTTGATCAAACATCCCATATAGGGATGTGAAGCTTACACCTATCAAAGAGATCGTTATATAGCAGTGCAACCCACACCACAGTAATTCACTATAATGAATACTTTGGCAAAATTTCTGTGTCTGTTGTGTTGCCATCGGCTTTGTTACTGGAGAATGTTAATTTCTGGAGCTACCTGGAGAGTTGTCATCCTGGTCTTTCATGCTGTGTGGCAAAAATAACTTGCTGTTGCTACTGCCAGCACAGCTCTTTTCTGGCTAGTCACAGAGGGAATGTGGGTAAAGATCGAGCTCTGGAGACCACTGGTGTTTGCATTATCATGTTACCTACAACATTGTGAAGCAGGTTCATATGACTAGTAGCCAAAAATGTTGGTTTTCTTCAGCATTCTTACAGATGCTTGCACCACTGTGGCAGTGCTGCTGTTTTTAATTGGGAATTGCCAAAATCTCTGGAAGAGACAAGGTAACCCGTCTCTATTAAAAATTTCTTTTAGAACATGAATGTTGTCCTAGGGCATGCACCCGTAAGAGAATGGAAGTCACCTTCTGGAGTGTCTATATCTCACCATTAACAGGAAAAGAGTCAAGATGGTGAGCTTGGATGGTATGGCTGGTTTTTATACAGCCAGGTGTGGTGATGGGATTTCTGCTTTTATTATAGCCAAGTCTTAACTGGAACTTGGGTTATCAGTACACATTTGCTCTGTTGCTTGAAATATCTTTGAATGAAAAGCACATCTTCAGTACAGGGCAGACAGGTGGCTACTAAAGCAAAGGACTTCCATGCTTCTCATTGTATGCCAGCTCCTACTCATCTTAAGCAAAAGTCCATTGAATGAAGTATATGTAGTAAGCAGTTCTGCTCCCTTCAATAAGATGGGCAAGGAACCTGACTTGGACTTGAAGAAGAGCTTTGTAATACTCCCAAAGCCCTTTTGAAATTTAAGAATTGATCACCTGTATCCAATAAAATTACTTTACACACAGAAAATTTTTAGTCAAATATAAAGTCTTTACTCCGTCAAAATCTGAGACATATCAGTATGAATGAAGAAACGACTCCTTGACAAATTCAGGCTTACTTTCAATGGCTGGGCTTGTTTTTTTCCACACTGGTCACACATCAATGTCAATGGATTGATGTCCAGATGTGTGACAAGTGGTGTTCCTCAGGGGTCCATATTGGGACCAGTGCTGTTTGATATCTTCATCACTGATATAGAGAGTGGGATTGAGTGCATCCTCAGCAATTTTGCAGATGAAGCCAAGCTGAGTGGTGTAGTTGACACGCCAGAGGGACAAGATGCCATAGAAAGGGACCAAGACAAGCTTGAGAAGTGGACTCACGTGAACCTCATGAGGTTCAACAAGGCCAAGTGCAAGGTCCTGCATCTGGGTTGGGACAAACCTTGCTATCAATACAGGCTGGGGGATGATGTGATAGAGAGCAGCCCTGTGGAAAAGGACTTGGGGGTACTGGTGAACAAAAAGCTGGACAGGAGCCAACAATGTGCACCTGTAGCTCTGAAGGCCAATCACATCCTGGGATACATCAGAAGAAGTGTGACCAGAAGATTGAGAAAGGTGATTCTGCCCCTCTAGTCTGCCCTGGTGAGACCTTATCTGGAGTATTGTGTCCAGCTCTGGAACCCTCAACACAAGAAGGACATGGACATGATGGAGCGGGTCCAGAGAAGGGCCGCAAAAATCATCAGAGATCTGGAGCACCTCTCCTATGAAGACAGGCTAAGAGAGTTGGGATTGTTCAGCCTGGAGAAGAGAAGGCTCCAAGGAGACCTTATAGTGGCTTTCCAGTATCTGAAGGGGGCCTACAAAAGAAACTGGGGAGTAACTGTTTACAAGGGCTTGTAGTGACAGGATGAAGGGTAGTGGTTTTAAAGTAGAGAAAAGTCAAATTAGATTAGACTCTGAGGGTGGTGTAACACTGGAACAGACTGCACAGAGATTCAAGGCCAGGCTTTATGGGGCTCTGAGCAATCTTATCTAGTTAGAGATGCCCCTGCAGAAGGGTTGGACTAGATGACCTTTGAAGGTTGCTTCCAACCCAATGCATGCTATAATTCTATACAAAAGCCAACGACTTCTCTCCTCTTGTTCTTATTGCTTAATTGCCCTGACCCTCTCTGTGGGTTCCTGTGCAGTATCTGCCACATCGAGGCCCTCCAGGTGTGAACAGCAAGGAGTTCAGGACCCTGTGCAGCCTGTGGAGTGTTTCTAGTAGCTATGGAAGATTACAGATCTTCCAGCCCCCTTTGTTGCTAGCATAGATTATCAGCAATGAAAAATGTCATTTCAATGAGACAAGGGTAATACATCTCAACCATGGTGATGCCCTAGAACAAGATATTCTACTTTATCACATGCCTAAATATGTGTGTGTGTATGTGTGTACAATATTCAAAAACTGATAATACTTCATTTTAAACTTCAAATTTCCCTGACTTCCTTACCCATTTTCCCTAAATCTTAGCAATGTTTTAAGCATCTTGGAAGAGCACAGCATATAAACAGACTTTAATTTTCTTCATAGTATGTTTTTAAAAATACATATTTAATTCAATCTTTATATAAAATAGAGATATAAAAGATGTTGTATCTGGAAAGTACTAATCNTCCCAAAGCCCTTTTGAAATTTAAGAATTGATCACCTGTATCCAATAAAATTACTTTACACACAGAAAATTTTTAGTCAAATATAAAGTCTTTACTCCGTCAAAATCTGAGACATATCAGTATGAATGAAGAAACGACTCCTTGACAAATTCAGGCTTACTTTCAATGGCTGGGCTTGTTTTTTTCCACACTGGTCACACATCAATGTCAATGGATTGATGTCCAGATGTGTGACAAGTGGTGTTCCTCAGGGGTCCATATTGGGACCAGTGCTGTTTGATATCTTCATCACTGATATAGAGAGTGGGATTGAGTGCATCCTCAGCAATTTTGCAGATGAAGCCAAGCTGAGTGGTGTAGTTGACACGCCAGAGGGACAAGATGCCATAGAAAGGGACCAAGACAAGCTTGAGAAGTGGACTCACGTGAACCTCATGAGGTTCAACAAGGCCAAGTGCAAGGTCCTGCATCTGGGTTGGGACAAACCTTGCTATCAATACAGGCTGGGGGATGATGTGATAGAGAGCAGCCCTGTGGAAAAGGACTTGGGGGTACTGGTGAACAAAAAGCTGGACAGGAGCCAACAATGTGCACCTGTAGCTCTGAAGGCCAATCACATCCTGGGATACATCAGAAGAAGTGTGACCAGAAGATTGAGAAAGGTGATTCTGCCCCTCTAGTCTGCCCTGGTGAGACCTTATCTGGAGTATTGTGTCCAGCTCTGGAACCCTCAACACAAGAAGGACATGGACATGATGGAGCGGGTCCAGAGAAGGGCCGCAAAAATCATCAGAGATCTGGAGCACCTCTCCTATGAAGACAGGCTAAGAGAGTTGGGATTGTTCAGCCTGGAGAAGAGAAGGCTCCAAGGAGACCTTATAGTGGCTTTCCAGTATCTGAAGGGGGCCTACAAAAGAAACTGGGGAGTAACTGTTTACAAGGGCTTGTAGTGACAGGATGAAGGGTAGTGGTTTTAAAGTAGAGAAAAGTCAAATTAGATTAGACTCTGAGGGTGGTGTAACACTGGAACAGACTGCACAGAGATTCAAGGCCAGGCTTTATGGGGCTCTGAGCAATCTTATCTAGTTAGAGATGCCCCTGCAGAAGGGTTGGACTAGATGACCTTTGAAGGTTGCTTCCAACCCAATGCATGCTATAATTCTATACAAAAGCCAACGACTTCTCTCCTCTTGTTCTTATTGCTTAATTGCCCTGACCCTCTCTGTGGGTTCCTGTGCAGTATCTGCCACATCGAGGCCCTCCAGGTGTGAACAGCAAGGAGTTCAGGACCCTGTGCAGCCTGTGGAGTGTTTCTAGTAGCTATGGAAGATTACAGATCTTCCAGCCCCCTTTGTTGCTAGCATAGATTATCAGCAATGAAAAATGTCATTTCAATGAGACAAGGGTAATACATCTCAACCATGGTGATGCCCTAGAACAAGATATTCTACTTTATCACATGCCTAAATATGTGTGTGTGTATGTGTGTACAATATTCAAAAACTGATAATACTTCATTTTAAACTTCAAATTTCCCTGACTTCCTTACCCATTTTCCCTAAATCTTAGCAATGTTTTAAGCATCTTGGAAGAGCACAGCATATAAACAGACTTTAATTTTCTTCATAGTATGTTTTTAAAAATACATATTTAATTCAATCTTTATATAAAATAGAGATATAAAAGATGTTGTATCTGGAAAGTACTAATCCAAGAATTCATATATAGCTTGTTGCCCATTTAAATGTAAGAACATGCAGTTAATCACAAAGGAGGATTTATTGTTTGATTGCTAACTTGTTCAGGTTTCTTGTTGGCATTATCCTGGGCAATGTATCGGGTTTGATATATTGCTACAGTTACAGAGACACTGCTGTGATGAAGACTTAAATGTCAGTATCTCCACTATTCCTAAATGGTGCCTATTCCACAGATAGATTCACTGATAGAATAGGAAAACTTGCACAGTAAAATATTCTTCAATACCAGAAAAGGAAAGAGAGCCTGGTCCTGGTCATTTGGGACACAGCTTTGTCCACTGGAAGTTGGAGAGTAGTTTTTAAAAATTTATGTTATTTTCATCCCTGCAACAGGAAATGCAACTACCTAAATCAACACATAAAAAAACAACCCATGGAGTTAAGTGTGATGCTTAAAAGTAGTAATGCAAGAGAAACAATACTTTAAATGCTGTACAGTGCTATTTTAAGCAGAGGTTTTTGGCAGATACTAATTTTTTGTAAAGACCACAAAACTGTTGTTATTGTTGGATAAAAATAACAGCTGCAAGGGAGGCTGAAATTCTTTCTGAGATAACAAAGAACAAAGGAAAGACTTTGCATCAGGATTTGTGTCAGCTTTAACAGCTAAATTGTGCTCTCAGCTCAGTAAGCAAGATTGCCACTGAAGGCATTGTGTGACCGTGTTAGGCCGTGCCCAAGGGGAGAATTTGGCCCAAATGGATGACCCAATCTAGGGCCGAGGGCCAACAGCCAGTGAATGAATAGTCCTTTCATTGAAGCCCTCCAGAAAGTGAAGAGGCTCATCTCTAAGTTTGTGTGCTCTGATGGAAAAGAGAGCAAGAGGGATTTCAGCCATGTGAGTCCTCTGCTCTGGCTGACAGTGCAGCCCAGCAAACTCTGGTGCTAGCACAAATGAGGAGAGAGTACATTGCAGTACGAGTTTGGGTATCTACACTTCTCCCAAAGAAGTGGAATACATCTGAATGCCATTTTTAAAGTGCAGATTGTTTTTGCTATTGCTCAGAAAGTGAGTAATTCCCTAATTTAAGTCTTTTGTTTTCAGGTCTTGGACCAAACAAAACACAATACAGTCCCTAGTCCCCTAAGCCAGAAATGAGCCTTTTGTATGATGTGTATTGGTCTGGAATGTTTATTCTGTGAAAACCAAAGAACAATGGAATTAAAGCAGAGTTTGCTCATTCCTGCATAAGTTAGTACATGTGTCCTGAAGAGGGTTTCATCTTGCAGACTTTGGTCTATGGCTTCAGAAAATTATATGCTTTTATAACTCTTTCACACCCCTTTTTAACAGTTAGGGCTGGCTCTGTGCATTTTAGCAGTGCAATGTGGAATGAAAAATGCAGATATGAATGCTCTAGGAAATATTTTTTTTAATTACTGGAATATATGTTTCATTTCACTGAGAAGACAAGAGGCAGAAGGGACTGGCAATGTGGAAGTTCCTCAAAGACTGAGATAAAATATAGTACATCATATTCTGCCCTTGAACAGTGGCCCTGGGTCACACTGCCACAGAGGCAGCGGCCAATCAGCCACCACCAGTACTGGGTAACAGGCTGAGACAGAAGGACGCAACTACTATCAGGCACAGTCAGTGCCAGCAGCCATTAACAGGTCACCAAGTTCTCAATGTCAAACTTATTTGAGACCTAGACTAATGCATGGGCCTTTGTATTATGCTTCTCTTGAAAACATGTTTTCTTGTTTTGGAAACCGAGAATATACTTTGCTTTCAATAACTGTGGATGCATGATGGGTTTACTTGATTTTAAAGCTGTTCGCCATTTTGGAATGAAGGATAGAACAGAGTAAATTCATGCTGGATCCTTTCCCACTCTGTGAGTGCCTTATGAGTTTTATTTTAAGCACAACCTCATGTTTTCCTGGTTTTTACCTTGAGCTAGGCAATACATGCCCCTATGAGATAAATCCAAGCATGCAAATTAAAAAATCAGATAGATATTACTGGTGAGCAGTACATGCCTAAAAACAGGGTAAAGGGAATAAGGAGATGTACAAAACTTTGTTTGAATATGAAAGAGGTAACAGAATTATAGAATCATTCAGGTTGGAAAAGTCCTTTGAGATCATCACGTCCAACCATTAACCTAACTCTACTAAGTCTGCTGCTAAACCATGTCCCTAGGCACCACATCTATAAGACTTTTAAACATGTTCAGGGATGGTGATTCAACTACTTCCCTGGGCAGCGTGTTCCAGTGCTTGATAACCCTTTCAGTAAAGAAATTTCTCCTAATATCCAATCTAAACCTCCCCCGGTGCAACTTCAGGTTATGTCCTCTTGTCCTGTCACTTGTGACTTGTGAGAAGAGACCAGCACCCACCTCTCTACAATCTCCTTTCAGGTAGTTGTAGAGAGCAATAAGGTCTCCTTTCAGCCTACTTTTCTTCAGACTAAGCAACCCCCGTTTTCTCAGCTGCTCATCATAAGTCTCATGCTCTGGGCCCTTCACCAGCTTTATTGCCCTTCTCTGGACCCATTCTAGTACCTTGATGCCTTTCTTGAATTGAGATGTGCAAAGTAACATAATACTTGAGGTGTGGCCTTACCAGTGCCAAGCATAGGGGCATGATCACTTCCCTACTCCTGCTGGCCACACTGTTTCTCATACAAGTTAGGATGCTCTTGGCCTTCTTGGCCACACTGCTGGCTCGTGTTCAGCTGTTTGTCAATCAGCACCCCCAGGTCCCTTTCTGCTGCACAGCTCTCCAGCCACTTTTCCACAAGCCTGTAGTGTTGCATGGGGTTGCTGTGGCCCAAGTGCAGGACTGCGCACTTGGCCTTCTTGAACCTCTTGCAATTGGTCNCTGCTGCTAAACCATGTCCCTAGGCACCACATCTATAAGACTTTTAAACATGTTCAGGGATGGTGATTCAACTACTTCCCTGGGCAGCGTGTTCCAGTGCTTGATAACCCTTTCAGTAAAGAAATTTCTCCTAATATCCAATCTAAACCTCCCCCGGTGCAACTTCAGGTTATGTCCTCTTGTCCTGTCACTTGTGACTTGTGAGAAGAGACCAGCACCCACCTCTCTACAATCTCCTTTCAGGTAGTTGTAGAGAGCAATAAGGTCTCCTTTCAGCCTACTTTTCTTCAGACTAAGCAACCCCCGTTTTCTCAGCTGCTCATCATAAGTCTCATGCTCTGGGCCCTTCACCAGCTTTATTGCCCTTCTCTGGACCCATTCTAGTACCTTGATGCCTTTCTTGAATTGAGATGTGCAAAGTAACATAATACTTGAGGTGTGGCCTTACCAGTGCCAAGCATAGGGGCATGATCACTTCCCTACTCCTGCTGGCCACACTGTTTCTCATACAAGTTAGGATGCTCTTGGCCTTCTTGGCCACACTGCTGGCTCGTGTTCAGCTGTTTGTCAATCAGCACCCCCAGGTCCCTTTCTGCTGCACAGCTCTCCAGCCACTTTTCCACAAGCCTGTAGTGTTGCATGGGGTTGCTGTGGCCCAAGTGCAGGACTGCGCACTTGGCCTTCTTGAACCTCTTGCAATTGGTCTCAGTCCATTGATCCAGCCTGTCCAGGGCTCTCTGTAGAACCTTTCTACCCTGAAGCAGATGTTTATGGCCTCCATATTTTCTTCTTATAGATATTTCTATTCTCTCTGGTTAGTACAAAGATTGAATATTAAGCTAGACCTGAAGCAAATAAACCTTTGCACCAAGTCTGTAGAAAGCATGTGATCCCCTCATGATCCTCTAGCACCTCATTCCCACTCCTCCAGTCTTAGCCACCAACGTCACTAGGCCGTGGAGGACAGGAGGTTAGCAGGTAAGGATAATGAGGTAGGGTAATAAGCTACAGTTTCTCCCCACCATGCCACAAGTGTGGGCTAATGGAAAGCAGTCAAGCGAGTCCTAACGCATTTCCTCTCCAAATCTAAACTGCTAAGTTTAGCAATGATCTCCTGTAAGAGAGGCCTTTAGGGTCTGTTGCACTCAGCAGTATGGCTTGTTTGAATTCTGTGTACCTTTGACCCTTGTTCTTCTTCTTCTCTGCCCTACGTATCTTGTTGTAAAACTGGAGTCTTTTTTTTCTTTCTTCAGAAAGGGGTGGGTGAAGCATCCAGTGTGCTACAGATTAGAAACTGTCAGGGTATGATCTGAGGCAGCCTAGAAAGAGTAGTCATATGGTGAGAGAAAAGGTATGTGAACAGACTCTCTGTTTCTCTTTCTATGAGGACCTTCAGTGTCTTTGGTCTATAGCCAAAAAGAGACTTGGACATTATAATTCTGAAGGTCATAGTTCCTGAGTTGTAGGCACCCAATGGTGTTTCTAACATCCAAATCTGATCCATGGGTATGCTGGAAATTTGGCATCTTGGAGTGGGATTTGTGGAAGGCAGCCTAGTGGGGAGCTGCCAAAGCTGGGCAATAGGGCTGCCAAGATGAGAAGGATATGTTTTAAATTGTATCCTTTGCTGAGAATTGACAGTCTTACTCTGGGCAACAAAAGATACAATTTTCAAATCACTCAGCTGAACCTTCTCCTTTCTCTGAAGCAGGGGACATCATGTTTGGCTTTGTGAAAACCCATGTTGCCTTGGTGTTCTGGAGCCCACTGAAAGCTTCTGCAGAATGCCAGCTTGTCTTCATCAAGCTCTTTTCTTCCGTGATGTTTGCAGAGGTCTGAATAAGCCAGGTTGCAGGTGTGCAATGTGTAGTGCTTGACAAGCTGTCCATTATTGCCATTTTTCTTGTACTCCCCTCTATGCCTACTTATTGTTCCTTTTTTTTTTCTTATATTAAGACTGTGGGGTGTTTAGGGAAGGATATGTCATTTTTCTCTTTGTTTTCCTTTTTGGTCTTTGCATTACATTAGTCCTAGAGCAGGAAAGAAATGCAGATCTTACACTGTGTGTGTTCATCAGTGTCACCTGGTGCTTAATCAGGAGAGCAGAAATTAGGACTGTTGATGGTGAACTTTTTACAAACAGGTTTTTTTGGTAAGGAATTACTTGCTGACTACTACTAATTTGGAAATCTGGAGTGGTGGGTAAATTCAAAGAGCCTATATACTCCACACTAGTATATTTGTATGTGGTGGCCACCTTTACATCTGAGCAATTCTTTGTTGTCTGCTTAAACACCAGGGAGTGGAAGAGACAAGCCTTTGCAAGTCTTCCCCTGGGATGTCGTGGGCTCTGTAATATCTGGGACAGACTTTGATCAAAAGGCTATCATGGCACAGGGTGGGAATGGTACATTAGTTGTCTTATTTGGTAACAAAACTGCTGCTAATCAACAGACAGATCTATAATAGCTGGTTTGACCTGTTTCACTACTAAATAAATATTTGGCTTCAGATAATAATTAACATTAAAAAGAGAAAAAATCAACAACATTGACTTTGTAGAAGAACAGCTAGGGGATGGTATCCCAAGGAAACTCTCATGTCCATGTTTATTTTTATCTGTATTGTATTGAACTCATCTCACTATTTTTTTCCATCTGGAGGTTATACACTCAGTTGTCTAGACTCCCTCTCTAGTCTGTGGAGAAAGTGCTAGATCAGATGAATCACCTTCCAGAGGTGTTGTCTTTAGATATCTATCTCAGATGGCATGAATGTGTCTCTGGAAGTGCCTTTTCTCTCATTTGTCTATAGGTAGAGGCTTACAACTACCCCAGCTAAATGCCTAACTTTTAAACATACAGGGCTGAGTAAGAGCAACCCCATCCTTCTATGTGCACACTCCTCACCTTCCCATCTTCTCTATTTTCATCTCTTTCACTAGAAATGGAAACGATTTTTAAGTCAAGAATAGACCTTCTATGCTAAAGTGATGGGGTAGAACTATTATAACCCTCACTTGCCAGCTTATTGTAATTATCAAGTCTGGGCAGGGAGGTGAAGTCCTGGGCTGATGAGACACATCTGCCATAAGAACCAGTGGGAAATGCCAGTGCTCCTAGCTATGATGGGTGAACCACCATCTCCTGGCCTCACAGGTCTTGGGGTGGGATCAACAAAGGTTCTGCAGGTTACTTGTGGCTATTGTGCCAAGCATATATGTATGTGTCACAAGAGCTGAATGAGCTGGAGGAACACATGTCAGATTTGCCTAGGGAGTAGGAAATAGATTTCTGGGTGTAAATAATGAGACAGACATGAAATAGATGTGTTTTTTCAAAGGAAGAAGAGGCTGACAAAACTGCAGCTACATCCCCTCCTGGAGACCTCCTCCTCAGTAATTCCATCTGCAGTGAACTCCTAACTTGGGTCCCTTGTAGGAGGTGTGGAAAGAAATCACACTGTGGCAGCCTTTTGTTTCTACCAATAAAGCAAGAGTCATTCAGGTCATTCATTCTTGTGCTCTATGTAATAATAATAATCAGTTGTGGGCAAGCTGAGGCGATTGCCAAATTTCAGTTTTCTTAGCAAAAAATTTAATAAACAGCTTTGTGAAGCTTATGTAGAGCTATCCATCCTAACCAGCTGCCAAACCCTGCTCAGGAAAGAAAGCAGATTAACCTCAAATACATTATCACTCCACCTTCCCTAGCCCATACCACAAACTTATTTCTCTCCACTTGTCTGCCACTCAGACATTTAAACAGACTGTCATTATCAGCCACCCTCTGCCCCAGCTTTGCCCCAATTTTTTTAAGCCCTGCAGCACTGTCATTTGATGTGTCTGGTGAGAGAATGAAAGTAGATGAAGACTGAGGATACCACTCCCTTAGGTAATGATATATTCGAATTCCCTCCAGCTATCTTCCTGACAACCCAGTCCTCCTCATTCTGGCCTTACTCCCCTCTTCCACAGACTGAGAATAATTAAAACTCCTCTACATAAGGCATGGCTTCATTCAACATTCAGCTTAGACTCTGTTAAAAAATGATTATGACAGATGGGGTGTATTCTGTGCCATAGCAATAAGTTAGTTGGCATGCAATAGCCAGTAGGAAAAGCAGACAAAAATACCTGGTATGCAAGGCCAGGAAGGAAAGGAAACAGGAATGCTGAAGTATTAGATAATTTTGAAACACAACCTTAAATAAGGCCCCATCAATTTAAACAACAAATGCTAGGCCATGAAATTATTATGCAGGTACTATCCTGAACGCATTCAGCTGAGATAAAACCAGTGAAATATATCTCTTGATCCATCAGGTATGGAAGAGACTTCAGGATGAGATGGAACATACAGTTATTTTGGAAATCCATCAGTACTGCAAGTCAGGAGACCTGCACCTTGGAGGTCAACATGAGTGGGTCAAATTTCCTTTCTCCCAAACTGTACTGGAAAGCAAACAGGAGATCTTTAATCAAATGAAACACAGTTATTTCATGTCGCCTAATAAGGGAACTTTGGGAAGAAAGTTTCAAGAATAAGCAGTTTAAATACTATCGGGCTGTCAAAATGTGCATGCTGGGGTGATTTTGGAAATGTTCATTCTCAGAACTTGTTCTTCCTATCAGCAGTAGCACTGCTTGTCTCTGGTGTCATTAGTCACATGTTGAGATGCAGCATTTGGCATTAGGAAGCTTCCTTCCTATCTTAAAAACACAGGCAAGGGAATCAAAAGCTGTGTCCAAAAAAGCCTACAAAGTGCATTTTTAACCCAAAGGCACCACACCCAGTCATTCTGACAAAATGATACTCTCTCAAAAAAGCAAAGCTTTCATGACTTGTGATATTATCACAGTCTTGGAATGCGTGCACAGCTTTACTTGCAGAGCCGCTGGTTTTTTTCTTAATTGTATTAAATAGTTGATGGATCACATGCTGTTGTAACAAGAAAAGCAGGTTTGATAAAATGAAACAAATACACCAGTGAATAGAATGTGTAGTCATAATTATTTTTTAAGAGATAAAATAGGCACACATGAGATGTAGGGCCAGAATAAGACCGAATGTGCCATGGTTTCCTTAATTATGTGGACACAGTTTCTTGTTCCTCAAAGGTGGTACAAAGAATATGAGCTGGGTGCCAGATGATTGTTCTCTGAGAAGTTTTTCTTTGCTGCATATTGGGCAAGGCAACACACATGGCTCATGTGTAACCCAGGTTGCAAAGGGAGCCTGGGCTGCAGTGAGCCAGGGAACCCTGCAATACACATTTATACCATTCTACAAACTCCCCATCACTTTCAGTGAATCAACCTGAATTGTCCATTTTATATTAGGAAAGGGAGACTGTCTGAGAAACTGAGATATTCCTTTGAGAGTAATAGCCAATAGAACTGTCTTGCCTGGGCAATGAAGGGTACCAGCTGCAGACTGCTAGCAACCCATAGAGAGCAAGTTTAAAAGAAGAAACAGAATGGCAACATCCAGCAAAGGGGAAGAAGTAATCATCATCATGGCCAGAGCGCAAGAGTGAGCACAAATACAGGGGAGCAGAAAGAGTTGTACTGCTCAGATGTACTGAGGATCCTCAAAAAGACATTATTTTTTGCCCAGCTTTTAGATTTCATGGTTTTTTACCTATAAATGAAATGCCTGGTAAAAAGTTTGGTTTTGAGGGCTCTACCTATCACATAGTCCTCAGAGGGTTAAACTGAAAACTGGAGCAACTATGTTGTTGACTGCATAATTCCCAGAAAGCACACCTGCACCTGAGGAAGGTCCATAAAGACACATGGAGGTTTAAACACTCTGTTGGTGCAACTCGATCTGAGCTTCAAAGCAAGTAAGATCCAAAAGACAAATCCAATACAGCAGTCCCATGACTAGTCACAGAGAGGAACTCGGCCAGGCTATGACAACAATTCCTGTGGGCAAGGGTCTGTGGCTGAAGCTGTTAGATGGTCCCAAAGATAAGCCAGTAAAAGTTTTGTGGGTTTTCTTGACCTTCATAAATTAAGCTTTCAGGAGGTGTAGTTTAGATTTCCGAAGTCATACATTAGCAATTATACATTTGATTAAAATTTATTTGCATGTAAAATCCTATTCCTGTTTCACAACATAATTTAATGAACTGTCAGATACTGTTTTTTCCCCGTTCACTTCATGCTGGTAGCCATAACTTTGGTCTTACATGGTGAAGAGACTGAAGGTATCCAGCAGGATGGTGGCTGGATAGAATTATTGTTATCACCACGTGTGCGATATCCACTGTGCACAGAGTGTTATATCTGTAACTAGACTGTTCCTGGTCAACATGTCTTGTTTTAGTGGCTAATCAGAGAGTCTTTTTGTCAAACTCAAGGAGAGGAGAACAGATTTATCCTCTGATCTGGGTAGATATGCTGAAGGTGGCTTCAAAGAAGGGAATCTGCTTAGAATTGCTGAGGAAGAGCTTTTGGATATGCCTCCTAAAGACAGTCGTGTTGAGCTGACTGGACCAGGAAACAATTTCTTTCATGTGTGGACTTTGCTTTGATATTTCCTGGTCAACAGCTGGCCTTTTTTCCTGAGACTCAGAGGAGATTTTATTGGAACAGTTCTGCCGAAGGATTAGGCTTTAATTTGGAAGACTCTGGGTTTCCTTGCTTGCATCTGTAACTAATAGAGTAGTCACTTTGCAACCTATGCACTTTACACTTTGTTCCCTATTATTCGTGGAGAGACCTGGCATAACAAATGAGGCACTAAGCAGAGCCAGCCTAGCCATTTGGAAGAACATTCACAGTGGGAAAAGCAGGGGGAATGTGAGAGAGCATGAGGTGAGAAAGCAGCCTCACTCCTCAAAGCTGCTTTTGTAAAAAGATGTATTAGACACGGGTGGCCCTGATCCTTCTGTTTTTTTCTTAAGGGAAATAAGCTGCAGCAGAGCATACTGCCTACCACTGATTAATAACTGTATCAAGTGATGGGAGAAAAGAAACACATTTAAGAGGATATTTTTAAAAGAGAAAAATTTTAAAAGATACCACATTTTGTGTGTTCATGTGAGCATCTAGATCTGAAGTTTGTCCTTTATAAGAGGAATACCATATCTAGTTAAATATGAATGCATTTTTAACACATTTCTAGTTTTCTAAGCAAGTCAAAGATTTAACATGGCACTCTGATGACAATCTGAGAGTATGACTTTTCAGTAAGTTGTAGTAGTTTTTCTTAACTTTCCTTAGACGTGTCTGAATGTGTACTGCATGAAATAAAAGTAATGTTGGTGTTGATAGACCAGCTACTGGAAGTCAGAAAATTCTCCAACTCCAGGGTGCAATATTAATTTGTCAGTGGGCATCTTGTATGTTTTACACAAGCAAGCTAATAACAAACTGCCCTAGGCTTTCATTAGGACTGTGTGAACCAGACGGTGAGAATATCTTGGACATTCCCACATGTGTAGTCAGCCATCTGAACTGTTCTGCTTATCTTAGCAAGGATGTCAGAGCACATTTGAAAACAAATGGTTTCTAGATCAGCCTGCTTGATGCCCCCTCTCTTTCTCCACTTCATTGCTCCCCATCAAGCCCCTGGATATGATTTCTTTTCTGGAGTTTTTCCCATTGCTCCTTTGCAGGCCACTCCACCAGCTTCCACAGCTCTTCAGCCTCCCTCCCTCTTCTGTGTACGTGCTCTAGCCACTTCTTCAGTTTCTGTGACAACCTCACAGCTCCTGTGGGCTCCCCCATCCCCACCTCTAAGTTTAACTGTCAAATTCAACAACAACAACAAAAAAGTGAGACTTGAGAAATGAAATAAAACACACAACTTGGGCCAGAGTTGTGAGTGCTTTGATGCTGATAGTGAAAAGTATCTCAGAGTGAGTCCAACTGCATAAGCTGCCTTCTGCCACATGACTGGGAGAGTGTGCATCTGCTAATCATGACTTTGGCTGCATCCAAGGCTGTGTTTATTTTCACTACAGAGCTATTATTTCTTCCCTGGTCTCTTTTTTATCTATTCCCACACAGTGAAGTAGCAGGCGTACTTTAAGACTCATAACAGAACAGTGTCGAGAGAATAACAGAGATTAATGTTGTCTGGAGTCAGAGCAAACCAGTGACAAGAGAGAACATTAAAAGTTCTCTATTTGTGATACATATATTAGGCTTTTTTCAATATCTGAGAGGCATTTGTAGAGGTAGTACATTAGGGCTTTATTAATGCAGCTGTAGATAGACAGAATCATAGAATGTTTTAGGCTGGAAGGGACTTCTAGAGGTCATCTTGTCCAACCTCCTTACACAAGTAGGGACATCTCTACCTAGGTCAGGCTGCTCAGAGCTTCATCAAGCCTGATCTTGGATGACTCCAGGGATGGGGCCTCCACCACCTCTCTGGGAAGCCCATTCCA
>VYZX01008296.1:76132-107951 GCA_013401335.1 Brachypteracias leptosomus | reverse complement strand
CCTCTTATCTGGGTAGATATGCTGAAGGTGGCTTCAAAGAAGGGAATCTGCTTAGAATTGCTGAGGAAGAGCTTTTGGATATGCCTCCTAAAGACAGTCGTGTTGAGCTGACTGGACCAGGAAACAATTTCTTTCATGTGTGGACTTTGCTTTGATATTTCCTGGTCAACAGCTGGCCTTTTTTCCTGAGACTCAGAGGAGATTTTATTGGAACAGTTCTGCCGAAGGATTAGGCTTTAATTTGGAAGACTCTGGGTTTCCTTGCTTGCATCTGTAACTAATAGAGTAGTCACTTTGCAACCTATGCACTTTACACTTTGTTCCCTATTATTCGTGGAGAGACCTGGCATAACAAATGAGGCACTAAGCAGAGCCAGCCTAGCCATTTGGAAGAACATTCACAGTGGGAAAAGCAGGGGGAATGTGAGAGAGCATGAGGTGAGAAAGCAGCCTCACTCCTCAAAGCTGCTTTTGTAAAAAGATGTATTAGACACGGGTGGCCCTGATCCTTCTGTTTTTTTCTTAAGGGAAATAAGCTGCAGCAGAGCATACTGCCTACCACTGATTAATAACTGTATCAAGTGATGGGAGAAAAGAAACACATTTAAGAGGATATTTTTAAAAGAGAAAAATTTTAAAAGATACCACATTTTGTGTGTTCATGTGAGCATCTAGATCTGAAGTTTGTCCTTTATAAGAGGAATACCATATCTAGTTAAATATGAATGCATTTTTAACACATTTCTAGTTTTCTAAGCAAGTCAAAGATTTAACATGGCACTCTGATGACAATCTGAGAGTATGACTTTTCAGTAAGTTGTAGTAGTTTTTCTTAACTTTCCTTAGACGTGTCTGAATGTGTACTGCATGAAATAAAAGTAATGTTGGTGTTGATAGACCAGCTACTGGAAGTCAGAAAATTCTCCAACTCCAGGGTGCAATATTAATTTGTCAGTGGGCATCTTGTATGTTTTACACAAGCAAGCTAATAACAAACTGCCCTAGGCTTTCATTAGGACTGTGTGAACCAGACGGTGAGAATATCTTGGACATTCCCACATGTGTAGTCAGCCATCTGAACTGTTCTGCTTATCTTAGCAAGGATGTCAGAGCACATTTGAAAACAAATGGTTTCTAGATCAGCCTGCTTGATGCCCCCTCTCTTTCTCCACTTCATTGCTCCCCATCAAGCCCCTGGATATGATTTCTTTTCTGGAGTTTTTCCCATTGCTCCTTTGCAGGCCACTCCACCAGCTTCCACAGCTCTTCANACTTCTAGAGGTCATCTTGTCCAACCTCCTTACACAAGTAGGGACATCTCTACCTAGGTCAGGCTGCTCAGAGCTTCATCAAGCCTGATCTTGGATGACTCCAGGCATGGGGCCTCCACCTCCTCTCTGGGCAGCCCATTCCACTGATCTATCACCCTCATCTTAAAGAACTTTTTTCTAATATCCAGTCTAAGATGTAAAACAGTATACTGAAACTGGTAAAATGCTGCTGAAAATAATTTTGAAAACATTGTAAAGGGAAATATTGAATCATCATTCAAGGCCTTTTATTGTGATATGAATATTGCTGCCATTACTGGTGACAATAAGTCGGTATTGGTTAACATGACTTACAGTGACTTGGGGTTAAAATGAACTGGAAGTCTTTTTAGGGATGCCACACCAACTGCAGTAACTTTCTGGGAGCATTACCGACGTTCAGCTGTGACACCAAACAATACCAAACTCAGCAGTGACCAAGTAGCAGTGGAAAAACTGAAGCATTCTGCATAGCTCAAATCTCTCTTCCCCAAACCTCTCTTCCCAGCTCTTCTGCTGCTTGTCCAATAACAGAGCTGATTTGAAGGCCCATGTCATTTTTAGATAGGACACCTTCCTACCTCTGCTTAAGAAATTAGTCATTCTAGTGGTTTCTTTACCTCTGTTCTCACAATTACAGGTGCTGGGATGCGAAAGCTGTGAATTCAATCTGTGCAGACTGAGATGCATTTATAGGGTGGAAATAGAGAGAGCTGGTGCTTTCAGTCACGAGTGTAGTCAGCTGCTTCTTGACTTCCTGTGCTCCCACGTGGCCAGTGATGTGGGGACCTCAGCAAACTGATAACACCAAGTAATTGTGTGTCATGCTCTTGGGTCAGAAAGATCCATTCTAAGGCAAGCACAGGGATAAACACGTCACACAGGCAATGGAAAACTTTAATCCAGGTGAGGAGTCCTCTCTCCATTCCCCTTCTGCTTACTCATGCACTGTAATTTGTTTAGGCAATTACTGTGCAAATATAAACCAGTGCTGCAACATGTGTGGCACCTGATATTTGTATTTGTGCAAAGAAACATGAAACTAGGAAAAAAATGTAACTGCTTATTCTAATAGCATGGTATGTAACCTGCAAGAGCCTAAAAACTGCAACAATAAGGCTTAAAATCTCTGTAAGAAACAGGACAAGGATGGCCAATCATGTTCTCCCCTGACTGATTACAGTGTGTGCTGGGATGCAGCCAGATACCATGCACTCTGCAAGCCCTGGCAGACCAGCAATGCGGATGGACTCAGATCCTTGGTCCACTGCAGATAATCTCACTTGTTGATTTACCACTGTCGATGATCTTCAAACTTGAAAGAAGGGGCATGTAACTGTTTCTCAAATGTGTATACATAGGCAAGAAAGACAAAAGATACTGAGATGCTCTAGCGCTGTAAGGTATGGAGCAACCTACATGGCTTGATATCCATATTGTTTCAACATCCAAAGGTGAAGTGGGCCTGGAATCTAGCATAAATCAACCACCACCTGTTTATTAAATAGAAAATGTTATTAATGACAATAGGTCATAGGAAGGATGCCTAAAGTTCTTCCAACACTAGCTTGTGCATCAGTTCAACACTAGGCTTATGCACAATCAGGCTTTGCCTCTTTTTTATTTATTTTATTTTACTTTATTTTAATTATAAAATTCCAGTNTGCTCTAGCCACTTCTTCAGTTTCTGTGACAACCTCACAGCTCCTGTGGGCTCCCCCATCCCCACCTCTAAGTT
This sequence comes from Brachypteracias leptosomus, assembly GCA_013401335.1. NCBI lineage: Eukaryota > Metazoa > Chordata > Aves > Coraciiformes > Brachypteraciidae > Brachypteracias > Brachypteracias leptosomus. The sequence goes on along the minus strand of VYZX01008296.1, from coordinate 104,903 downwards.
TAACTGTCAAATTNATTTTATTTTACTTTATTTTAATTATAAAATTCCAGTTTCCTTACCACGAAATCTGTTGTTGAGAAGGAAAAAAGGGACAATTAGTCAGGTCTCCCTTCTTTGCTACTGCCAGGAGAAAACAAGAAAAGTCAAAAGCCAAACCTTTGTGGAATAATTATATTTATTGTCATTTGCATCTTTTTTCATGACTCCCCATGACCCATCCCAAGCTAAGAACTTTTCTCTCTCAAAAAAAAAAAAGCTTTAAGAAGCTTTTCTGTGCATTAGCTATCATGAAACTGATTGATGGTTCACAAATGGAAATTACTTAGTGATTTAGACCACATCTTGCTGGCTGAAATGCTGGTAAGGTGATACACTAAAACTCAATCTCTGTAGGTTAACATGATTCAGACTAGAACACCTATATTTAAACAATGTACTTATTAAAGGTGTATTTAGGCTGGTTCTCATACATCAGTGATGCAGAGATAAGCAAACATATTTTTTTCCCCTCTTAAAACATAGTACATTAACTTTTCTAATTAATTTGCAATGTTGTTAGAAGATGGTTCTTACAACACATAAGACAAGCATACCTGATCCTAAATGAGTGCTACTGCTTAGTAGCATCAGAGCTTGCAGCACAGGCAAAGCAAGGAGTATTGAAATTGGGTAGAATTTTAATTCTGGGATGATTTAAATTGTTTTTGTTGGTTTTCGCTACTAAAGAAATACTTTTCTCATCTACAACACTAGTTTTATACTATATTTTTTTTTTCCTTATTTCTTCTAAAAATTTCTAACCAAAAGGAGAAGGAAGACACTTTTATTGCAAAAGAATGATTATCTTGGATCAGTTTGCAGATCTTTTCATATCTAAAGGCAAAAGCAAAGGTGAGAAGGCCAGGCTGGGGCACTGGCTACATCCTGCAGCACTTCCTCAAGTCAAACTCCACTCCAGTGTGTCACTACAGTGTTTTATATTATAACAGAACCTGTGGGTCAAAATCAGATTTAACATCACAGACTGCACAAATAAATACCAAAATGCCAGCTCCTCTCCTCTCCTCTTCTCTCCTCTCCTCTCCTCTCCTACACTCTACTTTCTATATTTACAGTTTTTGTCTTNACTGCACAAATAAATACCAAAATGCCAGCTCCTCTCCTCTCCTCTCCTCTCCTCTCCTCTCCTCTCCTCTCGATATTAAACATTTATGACATTTATTATGGTTTTTAGTAAAAGGAGTGTGAGGGGTGAGACTAAAGAGAAAAAAATACCAGCAGAGTTTGCACAGCAGATATGAACCTTCTCACCTGTTAGTTGCTATCAGCTGGCACAGTTACATAGGATCTGTTACAACTTCAATCACTGTAATTATAGGTTCAGTTATGATTTGTTTGCACTACTCACAACGTTCCAAACTCTCAGCTGGCCCTGCCAGAAGATGAATATTTCTGGCAAAATTTTCAGTATATATGTGTAACTTTTTGGGGGCTTTTAACTATGTTTGAATGAAGTAAGGTTGAAATGAAACTGCATGCTCCTTTTAAAAAATCCTTAAGATGGCTATAATGTGCATCAGACTTGCTTGTTCATTTTATTAATGCCTTGATACCAGCATAGCTCTGGAACTCACACTGTAAGTGCCTGAGGCACATGGACAGCTGTTTGGTTGGTTGCACTGCACCCAGTGTATCAGGGAAGCATCAGTGCTGGAATGTGTGCAACAGACAACCAAAAAGAAGCAGCTTTGATTCCATCTCAATCATCTGGAGTGTGAGATCCAGACTGTCTTTGCCTTCACTGGGTGCTCTAGGCAAAGTAACGCTACCCCGAGCATTTTTGCTTGTGCTGTTCCTTCCTGGCATGCTTTCTTCTCCTCAGTGCCCATCCTACTGCACGACCAGTGCATTCAGCACTTTTCCCTCTAAATTATGTTTAGCCTTTTTGTAGTTGTTGGGCAAAGTCCTTGACTAGCACTCAGGCTCTCCCCACTTCTTCAAGCTAAAACTGAATGGATTCTTTAAATACTAATGCCGTACTTAGGGTTTTGCAAGTTCTAAAAGAGATAACAAAATGATGTGAAACTTGCCTTGCCACTCTTCCTAAATGTACTGCTCTGTCCCATCTCTGCCTGCTTGAATAATGCAGTTTCACTTGCGCATTCTCATTGATGGGCACATCATTATTCTTTCCAGAACAGCAGGTTGTTGGGGTTTTTTTTCATCATTACAATTGTTTGCTTCACTTCACTGCCCTTGTTTCAGCCTTTCTATCATTAAAAATAAAAACAAACCTGAAATGTGTTAGTGAAGTGCAATCTGTTCCTCCATTGTCTCATCAGAGAACTGGGACATTCTTTAGTCCATGACATCAGAAGTAAGGAGATACAGTAATTGATTTGATGCCTTTAATGATCTCCTGGTTTTATTAAATGTTTTTCTCCATTTTTCATATCCAAGTCACACGTATGTTAGTATACTGGCTTTCCAGTATCTTAAGGGTGCCTGCAAGACATCCAGCAAGGGACTTTTTAGGATGTCAGGTAGTGGTAGGTCTAGGGGGAATGGGTCAAAACTGGAGGTGGGTAGATTCATATTAAATGTTAGGAAGAAGTTCTTCACTATGAGGGTGGTGAGACACTGGAACAGGTTGTCCAGAGAGGTGGTGGAAGACCCATCCCTGGAAATCTTTAAGGCCAGGCTGGAGGAACTCTGAGTAACCTGCTTTAGTGGGAGGTGTCCCTTCTCATGGCAGGCGGGTTGGAACTAGATGACCTTTAAGGTCCCTTCTAACCTTGACAATTCTATGATTCTATAATTTTCCACACTTTTACATATTTACTGGGTCTTAAGACTATCATTTTATTGATATGATAAATACTTATGAAATAGAAATACGGAACTTGTGCATAGTATAGAATGAGAAGTGGTACACAAAACTCGCATAGAGATATTGTATGTTTATTTAATAAATTCTTATTTTGATTCTGATAAGATCTTGTAAAAATCAGGGCTAATGCAGTATTTGTGAAATTTTCCACAAATTATCTTGAGGCAAGTATGGAGTAATTGGGTGTTGAAAAAGTGTACTGTAGAAACAGCTCTAGACAAGTACAGTCTGTATTAGTCAGAAATACTTCAAGTACATCTTTGAAATACAATGATACATAAATTCCTAGTCTAAGCATCATCAGCCCAAGGACAGTTATTGGAGCTGGTGGAAATATGTTGGAGATAGGGAGCTTGTTTCTTTTCTTTGTTTTGCTAAAGTGGAATTCAGCATTAAAAATGCAAATCTGATCCCAGCTTGGAGAATTCCAGAAAGTCCTCAGCCTTATCAGTGGCCTTCCAATGTTTTTGGCCTGTTGAGTCTAGCTGGAAAACATCAACTTTGTCTATGAAAAAAACTCAAAGTGTCTTTTATTTCTACACTAGCACCTGATAATTCCAGTCACATTTTAAAGAGAAAGTGTAAAATTACACTTCCCAATGAAAGCAGAAAAGAGAAACAATGACTCTTTCTGCAGAAGTGCTGGTATTTCTAGGCATGGGGTGCAAAACTGAACCGGCCTCATTGCCCTGTGGGAGCTTTGGCCCCGGCACCTGCCTGCAGGGCCAGCTCAGGCAGTGACCCTCTCTCCTGCAGCCCAGGCAGCTCTTAGATTATTTCTCTCCAGTGGAATATCTCTAGCAGGAAAGCAGGAGTGACAGAGCCTGGCTTCGCGGCTTGGACGTTGGCCAGGGAGGTGGGCAAACCCTTCCATTCCTGTTGCAACCCACCAGCATGTGGCATCCCCTTTGTTCTTATCCCACAAAATCCACCCTGGCCTGGGGACGCTGTCCACGTTTCTGTTGTTGTTGCTGTTGTCAGGACTGTGACATTTGTTTAATCAATTGTTATTTTTAGATGGAAAAAAGCTTTCCTCAAAAATGTTTCCACCTGCTGTGCTGAACACATACCCACTCCTTTGCACAACCCAGTCATTTTGGAAGGACTGTTCACAGCAGTTGTTATTTGTGAAACCTTTGCCCTGGCCTGGAACCCTGATATTTTAATTGAGGTAAATAGTAATGCAAAACTGAGGGGGCCATTATGAATTATTTGAGCCCTTTAAACTGCTACCCACTTAAAAATCAGATCCTACAAACCCAAAGATACTGCAGACATCAAGGTTGCCAGCTAATAAAAAAAACAGTTGTAAAAAAAAAATAAGCATCTTTTCTTCAAACTTGTCAGAATTAGTAATGCTGAAAACATGTCTGCCAGCTTTATAGGAAGAGGAAGCTTGCACCACTTACCTATGGACATTTTAATACAGACTAAAAATGTTTATTTGGTTTCTTTTTAGAAACGAAACAGAAGCATAAAACAAATTGTTGTCATAATTTAAAATATTGCTATCTTTGTAACAACAGAGAGCAAAGCCTGCTGATACCTTGATTGATCTTATAGAAGCATATCCAGCTAGGAGAGAACTTCAAATGGAAAAGGGATAGGAGAGTTGTCCATTTCCGTTAGATATCAGCTTGTCAGAAGTACTTTCTCCCACCAGAGCAGTGCTAGGGCTGAGTGGAGCACCGCTGCTTGCAAGCCAGCCCAAAGCTGGGGGCTTTGCACAGACAGGCTGGCCTCCTGCCTCCTCTGCCAAGCACAGTGCTGCTCCAGCGAAGTGCCCCTGGTGAGGTGTGGAGGGCTGACAGGCTAAGAGAGGCAACCTAGCCTACTTTAAGAGTCTTTTTACAGGATTGCTTGGTAATTACAGAAAATACATTCTGATTCAGTATTTACATTGTAATTGGATTTATCCATGAAAATCATATTGGATTTGGTTTGACAAGGTTTGAATTGCAAAACAAGCTTTGCAACTATATTCATCAAGTCACCCCTCTGTCAGAGTGCCAGCCTATTTTGCCCCAGCGGGACTTTTTTGTTGGTAGACTCAAGCGTCAAAATAAGCAGAAATTAGGTGTTTATTCTCTAGAGGCAAGAATAGGCCAGTGTGTTTTCAATTCACCCTTTGAAGGCCTACCCACAAAATGATATAGGTGTAAACCCTGCAAGAAGCTCCTTGCAGCTGAGAGGACAGCATGGGAACACTCCACACGTTGGTCCGTGGAGCAGCCAGCTGTTCTCTCCAGCTGCCGTTCACCTGCATGGGAAAGCTCAGTTTAGACACAGCACCTGTAGGTTGGCAATGTGGCTCCTTCATTTACTGCTTTTTCAGAGGCTGACCAATGAGCCAGACTCAACACAACCCTGCAGCCTGCAATCCTGTGGTAGGAGGGTACGTAACACTCTAACAGCATTAAAATGGAAAGTTTGGGAGAGCTGGAAGATGTTGAGTGCCCCAATAAGAGGTAATGGGGCCCACCACCACTAAACAAAAAACAGATAACACCACTCTAATGTAATAACAAGTCCTTATGTAAGCACTTTTGGATGCGAGTGTTCACAGACAAGAAAAGGTCTTTGCCAAGGTCTTGTTCTGAACTCCTTAATTAAAGGAGTAGTCCTGTTAATTTCATAAGGTTACTTGCCTAAATATGTACCACTCCTGTGAAGAAAGTGATCTGTTATTTAGCCTTAAACAAATCAGGCTATGTAAAGCAGATTGACAGATGAGGAGATCATTAAAAGATGAAAAGAGATCACAGAGTCTGTTTTGGTTTGATTATTCTTCACAAGGGTACAGAGTGAAAGACATTCACATTTTGTTTTTATCAAAAGTAATCCAACCCTCTCCTAACCTTCACTTTAGGAGGCTAAGTAAGCCAACTTAAGGAAATGTCTTTGATTTGCCACTTCCTTTCTGAGAGCAGTTGTACATCTCTGGGCCACTGCCTCCAGAAGGCTTGTGTCCCTCAAGCACCCCAGCCTGCTCACTTCCCTGTGTTCCTCCTGCAGATACATCTGAGATTATCTGGAAAGCTTCTGGAGACATCTGTGCTGTTTCAATCTAAGCTGGATAAACAGCAGCTAGAAAACAAAACCTTCTTCAAAAGTGTTAGGTGCATTGGTGGCAACGTAATATACAAAATGGGGATGGAGCACGATCATTTCTATTTGAATCATTGTTGCTGTTCCTCTTAACTTTCTGCCTAAAGGCACATTCAAAAACAGTTCAGACACCATTTTTATCTGCAGAATCAGCTATAGGGCCCCAACACTGTGGTAGAAATAGGTGTTAGCATTCAACCTCATAGAGTGCCTCCACATGTCTCTGTGAATTTTGTGTTTACTTCAGATGAATGCTAAGTCTTTGAAAACTGGATATTTGTATATTATCGATGATTGTTCACATAAGCATTTGCCAGCAACTGCTAAAACATCTGCACTCTGCTCTTTACCTTGTTTATCTGTATTCACGTGGTTAGAGCTCTTGAGCTAGACAGGTCCTACATCCTGATATCTCTTCCAAAAATCATGCCTTAGAGAAAAAATAGTATTATTTTTTTTCCACTTCCTGAAATTTTGTCTTTCAGTGAAATGAAGAGCAGGGAAGTTAGTAGCTGGTGGTAGTACATTACCTTTCCTTTGCCATCAGTGGCTGCTCACAGGCTGTCACCTACCAGAGTCCCAGTTTATCGTATTTTGAAAGCTGAAGTACTTTTTAAGAAAGGGGCTTTATAAATATATATAACAGTTTCTTCTAATTCAATGAGAAACAAGTGTATTCAGTCACTTGTTTCACCAAGGCATGTGTCTCAGAACCAACTTAGTCAATGTTATAGGATAAGAATACAAGCTTTGGTTCCTGAAGAAGCCGACAAATCAAGGCTAAATTAATGGGAACAAAAGAGATATTTATCCAATTTTCTTTCTGCACAATTACTTTTGTAATTGCTGGGGCTTTGTTTCATGAACTTTCTCTTGTAGTGAATACTGTCAAAGATGCAATCACAGAAAGTGAGAAACTTTTCCGCAGTACATATTAGTAGTGCTTTTTTACATATGCTCAGCATATAATTTACTGAATGTAGGTTTTTGGATTAAAATGTAAATTTGGGTATTTAATGGACTATAAGGAAAAAGCCCTGCATCGTAACTAAAAGACTCCTTTTTAATTACAGTTTTATTATCACAGATTTATTAAAATAATTCTCAGCAAAATTAATTTCCTTCCAAGGAACAGAACACTGAATCAGAAGTAATTCTGAATCGTGTGCTAAGATACCCAGTAGTGGTTAAATTTAATTGGTAAGCATTGCATCTAATGAGTCCAGTTGCAGAGCTACCCAATTAATGTATCCTTGTTATGGTGGAGTTAGTTGGAATTAAATGTATACTATCAAGAAGCAACTAGCTATTTTATCAGCTCTGTTAAGACACTAGGGTTTTTAACCTATTACTACCTAAAGCTGCTACATAATGACAAAAATATATCTGCCAGTAAAGACAGGAACTTTATATCAAAGACAGAGGCATCTGTTTTACTACAAGTATGCAAACAGGTAATTTCTCTTAAACAACTACAAGGTAAATTTTCTTTGGTATTGGCTTATCCTAACTTAGAAAAAAACCCCAAACAAACAAAATAAAAAGGATGAAACAAACACTTGAATGGGCGACTCTGACAAACTAACACTGAAGAAATCTTATTAATTTAACATTGTTGAATTGATTGAATGGCAAAACAGCTTTGAAACCAGAGTGAGAGAAACAGAAAACTTTAAAATGCTGTAAGCTTTAAATAAAACATAAAAACTTTTTGTGTGTATGTGTGTGGGGAGAGGACCATTACACATAAGTCAGTGTTTGATATGTGGCATATAATTACAGGAAGTTTGTAGAAGGTGCCATGATACCTGTCAATTATCAGCAGGCAGAAAATGCAGATAACATACATAATTCATCAGCATACTGCCCTTTGTTGTTAAGCTGACTGATTTAGCTTCATAACTGCTTATTCAAAACAAGACATTTAAATTCAAATGAAATACTGTTACCTCTTCAGAACGTGTTCAGTTATTATACTGATTCAGATGTGTATATATGCATTGCTAAATGTTAGCAAGGAAGTCTACAACTACACATATATATGCACACAAATCCGTTGTATTAGGAGGAACAAAAGAGGTGTCATCAATATTAGTCAGCCCTTATATTCTTGCATGAGATAATCTCTTAGCCAATTCTGGCTTTTAATATAAAACATTTAACAAGTAAAATTATTTTCATGTTTTTAATATATTTGTTATTTATTCTGCTAGTCTCACCCAAAATATTTTAATAATTGCAAACACACTTTAAAATTTATTTTTAAAATAGTATAGAGCTCAATTCAGCTCAATTTCTCCTGCTATACCCTTTAATTGTGTCTGCTTGAAGTCAGATGGATCTTAAGAAAACCCCACCCATCTAGGCAAGGGCCAGCAGTAAGTACTGATTAGATATTGTGTGGAGGATTTTCATGCTTTTTTTCTGGGTAGTAGTGCCCTCATTTAAGATAAAAAAGTAAAAAAATCAACATCTACCAAGATTAAAAATGCCTAATATGGAGGTTCTGGAAAGTATTAGTATCCATTGCTTGGGTATGAAGAGACAGAAAACAGTTCAATGTTTGGAGGGAGATAGATCAGAGATACGATAGAAATTTGTGCACAGTAGAAAAACCATAAAGAGGAAGGAAATGAAGTGCTCTTATTTACTATTTCAGAATATAGGAAGGAGAAGACGCATTGTGAAATCAAAGCATAGCAAAAAGAAAACTCATCAAGGGAAATGCTTTCTACATAACGGAAAGGCTTTTGCAGTTGGAGTTCACTCCCACAAGGTAGTACAAAGCTCTTTTGCCTAAGTAGAATTTCTTTTGCCTAAGTAGAATTTCTACAAACTTTGAACTTTTATGAGTGATGAATGCATTCACATCCATATATATAAAGGATGTTGTGAACATTTTCATTGTATACAAAGGTTCACTCTACTGTACAAAAGCTGCCTCTATCTGATGGATGCATTTCCCTATGAGCAGGTTGTCTGCATTTGCCCCTGTTGGTTCTGATTCTGGATGGGGAGATGTGCTGTGCACCTACAGTACACTACATTCTGTTTTATTACTAAATAGCATAAAAACCTTTCTAGAGGTAAATCCTTTTTACTCAGAAAATTATTTTCCTAGGAAGAATAACAAAATCTATAAAATCAAATGACACGTAGAGACACAGGACATGGAAGTGATCTGAAAAGGAGAAGAAAGGTAGAAAAATGGGCCAGGGATCTATCTTTTCCTCCCGGGCTGTAGTTAAACAGACACCCTCACTGGCATCTTGGCCTTGGCCTGTGACCCTTTCTGAGCTTCTCTATTTCCATTACTGGCCTGAATAAGGTCTTGAGTGAAAACAAAATCTCTCACAGCTGGAAGGGAAGTCCTACCACTACAGCTTAGTAAAGTGTTTTCACAAGACTGTTGATAGGAATAGCAAAACAAGAAACAATTAATTGCATTCCAGTTTATACAATTTCTAAAAAGGCAGGACAGGCTGCAAAACTAGCTTTGTGGGAGGAGCTCAAGCTGACGTCCTTCCCCAACTCTGAAGATTCCTGAGGAGCCCAAGTACTTTCCTCCCAGATGCCAAGGTGTTTGTCTGTACTGTGTGGCTCTGAAGCCAACTGGTAACTCAGAGGCTGCGGCATCCTTTGGCTAGACCTGAGGAGAAGCTGCAGGCACTACATCTCATTTTATATTTTATCATCCAAACTCATCTCTGACATAAGATGCTATATATTTGTTCTAGCAAATGCAAACCCCAATATCCATAATTAAGATCAGGTTTGGGGTATGGTGCTTTGGCTAGCTGCAAATAAATTCAAATTTGTCAGCTTGTAAAACAATAAAAAGTGTTGCTATATTTTTGTCCAACACATAATATACAGTATTTATCTTTCCATAGTAGCATTGCAAAAAGTAAGTAGCATATTTAAGCACATGCAGAATAAAGAATCATTTCACATAAGTAGGTAAAGCTATACTCAAACACATGTGCTGCATAAACAAAATATTTATTATACTCACAAGTAATCTGTATACCCTAAATGTAAAAATGACTGTACTGCTGATTACTTCCCTGAAGAAAACATAAAATAGTGCCAAAGGGCAGAACATTACCAGACTAGCTCAACCACACCTCAGGCTTCCTGCAGGCTCATAGAGATGATGATCTCCATACATTTATTTCTCTTTGTTGCCCTTTCTTTCACCCTTGGTGATTACTTCACACATGGCCTCTATGTGGGAACAAGATGGTAGAAAAATGAGGAATGTAAGAGCTAGAAAGAAGCTGCAGCTTGAGATGGGTTGAGGATGTTGTTCCTCTGTATTAGGATGGAGTCATCCAAATATGTGGACAGTGGTCAAACAGCAGTGAGGGTAAAGACACTGGGAGGTCAAGAAAAGGGAGGAAAAGGGAAGTTTGGGCAGGATCTTGCTTAAGTTCTGCCACCAACCTATAGACAAGGACATTGGCTACACTTAATAGTGTTTATTTACTTAGCATCAGTTGTGTAATTTTTGTCATGCTTCTGTTTACACCTTCAAAAGCCTTCTGAAGGGAAAATGTGTTCCTTTCACAGGTACAAACAGACTCTGTTTGGTGATCCAGCTACAGCTATTGTCCAAAGCAACTAACCCAGGATCCCCCTAACAAGTCTCATAACTGTAGTAGAACTTGACACGTTACAGAATTAGAGAATCACAGAGTGGTAGGGGTTGGAAGAACCTTCGGAGATCATCTAGTCCAACACCCTCACTAAAGCAGATACACCTACAGCAGGTTGCACAGGAACACGTCCAGGCAGCTTTTGAAAGTCTCCAGAGAAGGAGACTCCACAACCTCTCTGGGCAGCCTGTTCCAGTGCTCTGTCACCCTCACCATGAAAAAGTTTTTCCTCGTGTTCAGCTGGAACTTCTGTGTCCCAGTTTGTTTNAATGGCAACAGAGCCTTCTGGTGTATAGTGCCAAAATATCTCTCTCAATTTGGGATTGTAAACACCTAATTTCTTTAGATTGGTGGTTCAAAACTCATTCTTGTTTACATATTTCTTAGAAAATTTGGCAATAGAGGAAAAAGCAAAAATGCTCCCCTGCCCTCTCCCCACCACCATCACAATTGAAGGGTTTAAGTCTTAGTACTAGATAAAGTATGTAGTAGGGTTACCCCTTCCTTATTCTTCCCTCAGCTTTATATGCTGACCATGACATCATACAGTATAGAATAATCCTTTGGTTAGCTGGGGCCAGATGTTCCTGGCTGTGTCCCCTCCCAAATTCTTGTGCACCCCCAGCTTGCTCACTGGTGGGGTGGGGTGAGCAGCAGAAAAGGCCCTGATTCTGTGTAGTAAGCACTGCTCAGCAGTAACAAAAACATCCCTGAATTATCAGTTTTCAGCACAAACACAAAACACAGTCCCATACCAGCTACTATGAAGAATTTTAACTCTATTCCAGCCAAAACCAGCAAAATAGGTCAGAGACCATGTTGTCTATCAAACACTTCACAAATTCTTACCATATTCTTGATAGAATAGTTATCTGTGCAATCTTGTATTCTTTACAAGTTCAAAATGACACTGGACATCAATTAATGCTCATAGGGCTTCAAGATAGAAATCAAAACTAGAACACATTGAAGTGACAAGCTTAAGTAACTGCTCTAAAACATTGCCTATCTATAATGTTCATGGTCAGTGTAAAGACATGACTAGCTTCCAGCAGAGCCAAACCTGCAGGCCTTGCCGAGGGAGTGCTGGCTTTCAGGCCTCCCAGCAAAGTTGCTGTCAAGGACTATGGCAGTTTCTGCTCAACTTTCATTTTTGATAAAATACAGGACCCAATCCCAGTTACCCAGATGCAGGACAAAGGACTTTAATTCTCTAGTATGCAGTGCTGTGCTGACAGCTGAGTAACAGGTATTAAGATAGCTAGACTCAGACACATGCTAAGTACTTATCATTTTTCAGATTAAAGTAGCAGCTGTTTTTTATTACAGAGTTTTCAGATGCAGAACCTCAGATGGCATAAATTATCAAATCCATTGAAGTCAACTGAAACTATGATAATTTACACCAGATGAGAATTTAAGCTATCATTGGAGACAGAGCCTCACTACAGGAATCTTAAATGAGAAATGCTGCCTAGTGGATGTAGCAAAAAAAATGGAAAATCATTTGATCTGATTGTGTCAGTCAGCCCATATGTTAAAAGAAGGTGTGATAGTCTGGGGAACGCCTGCCAGTTTGTGGGTATGATTTCACTATAATTTAAAGTGAAGATTAGATTCTCCAATTTTGTAGCACAAACATGACTGTATCTACGGAGCTGTAATGGCCTTCAAAAGTTACCTCAGACAGGAATACTTTCAGCCTGGAATAGCAATTAGATTGCTGCTACAAGCAACTGACCATTACCACAGCATTTTGACATATATCCCAGAAAAATCTCATCAGAAGTCTAGAACACTTGGGCTCTTTAAGAAGAGAAACCTCCTTCAGTGCAAAGACAAAAAGCAAAAACTGCAGAAAGTAGGATGAAGGTTTTGCCTCTGTTTCCTACAGCCACAGATCAAAGATGCCCATGAGAAAGGCGGAAATGAAGGTCAAATGTAGTTGCACATAGGCCAGCAAACACTGTCATGCTGTCATGCAAGGTCTCTCCTTGTGACTTTGTTGCAACACAAACAATAGCATCTGAGACATAAGAATCCAGTACAAGAAGGCAAAAATCAACTGTGGAGATGTGAGGTATGCCATTATCTCACAATAGTTGCATTTTGGAGCCTCCTGTCTCAGTGACAGTTGCCCAGCAGAGTCTTTACCATGGAGGACACACACAAAGATCCAAAGTTAAAGAGGATTATTGAAAGCACTCAATCCAAAATGGGAGTTCCCAAGGCATGGAAACATAGGACCAACCCCCAAGAGGTTCAGGCACATGACAGAAGGCCTACTTAGAAATGTAATGCTTTGCTTACCTGTAGATTTCCAGAGTAGTTTAAATATAATTCAACAGCTCTCTGATGCAAAGATGAATGACAAAGGAGTGATACATCACATGTACTCCTCAACGAGTGGTGAATAGTGAAATTACAAAGAACATGCAAGGCAGTTTGATGAGAATCTAAAAGAGAAAAACTACCCCTACAAGAGAATAAAGAATCTCTTCAGTAGTAAAATACTGCTTGGTAGCTTAGTGAGAAGATGGCTTTGTCTGGATAGAGGGTAGGCCCTGGAGCTACTGATACCAAAGGCAGCAAAATGACAGAGGAATGGAGCATCTCTCATATGAAGACAGGCTGAGAGAGTTGGGGCTATTCATTCTGCAGAAGAGAAGGCTCTGGGGGGACCTTATACTGACCTTCCAGTATCTGAAGGGGGCCTAAGTAAAGGTGGGGGAAGGTCTATTCAAAAGGGTTTGTAACGACAGGACAAGGAGTAATGGTTTTAAGCTAGGAAAGAATAGATTTAGATTGGAAATTAGAAAAAAGTTCTTTAACATGAGGGTGATAGATCAGTGGAATAGGCTGCCCAGAGAAGTGGTGGAGGCCCCATCCCTGGAGTCATTCAACATCAGGCGTGATGGGGCTCTGAGCAGCCTGACCTAGGTAGAGATGTCCCTACTTGTGTAGGGAGGATGGACAAGATGACCTCTAGAAGTCCCTTCCAGCCTAAAACATTCTATGATCCTATAATTAGCATAGCTCCCTTCTGGTTGGTGCTGTGATGAAGTGACCAGTGCGATCTACTACTTCCATGACACTACTATGGCTCTTTCTTGATTTCTTCAGATCATGCAATTTATTAGCTTTTTCAGCATGGGACAGGAAAACACAGAGTCCTTTGTGATGCCTTTTTTTTTAAAACACATCTCTTCCGTATCAGTATCAAAGTAATCAAAGAAGTTGGGAGATTTGTATAGGATACTAAAGCCAACTTTGCACCAAAAGCCTATTAAGACTCATTGCCGTCAGGTATAAGGTTTCAGCTTGAAGGAAGCTTACCAGAAAAATTCAGATGATCAGTCATAAAGGAAAATGAGTGGCAACAGAGATACAGAGATACAAATATCCAATTCTTGTTAGGGACTACTTGGAATGCTGATCTCATTGAAACATGCTCTCCAAATTATTTTAAATTTCTTATGTAATTATACTGTTTTCAAGTTCTTGTCACTGCACAGATGTCCTTTTTGTATAAGTTCATATTCAGGTCGAGTTCAGAGAGTCTTCATAGCCATCAGAGACAAGACATTGTCCTTCTGCCAATGTGGTTTTGCCCCAAGTGACATGAAGGATGAAGTAGCCATTGTAAGGGATATTTGCATTTTTTATTACTTGCAGAAAGGAAGTTTTCAGCCAAGCAAGGGTATCATTTCAGTTTTCTATGCACAAAGAGGGAATTGGTTTGCTGTAATTAATAAGCTAATGTTATTAATTACTTCTGCGCTTTTTATTTGAAGGACTAAATATCACTTTACAAAAAAGAGTCCAAACTCAAGTTGCAAGTTTTCAACAAGCTACAAAACCAAGTGTCAGTATGGACAAACTCTTGGTGCATTTAAAATCATACAGGCATACAAGAGTTAATACATGAGCTAAGAATGTTAATGCAAACCAGTATTCAACCTTTCGTATATGACCACAAGCTTACATAGTGGCATAGGATCACCAGAATACACTGCTACTTCACAAGACTTGCGCAGAAATTGAAATAAACATGAGAAAGGACTGCTAAAATTCCATATGTGGGTGGCTGTCCTCTGTGTATATCTTTAGAACAGGCTTTTATGCAGTCTGGATCCCTTGCCACACTGTACCATTTACAGATGATTTTGTTCTTTCTTAAACTGCTGCAGCTGCACTGAAATTCCAGTACAAATGTTAGCATCTATAGGCAAAAAGCTGGATCATGAAGACAGCCCATAGCAGAGGTGAAGGAATAACCAAAAAGACCTTGGTCCCCATCAGAGATAAGTCTAGAACATCCACTGTGACCATTTGAACAGCTCTATTTTGTCACAGAAGTCTCTAGAATTTCCTGAACTATTGCTGAGTTCAGCTAGAATATGTCTTTTAAGAAAGACATCTCTTGGGGTTAGAACTACTAGAGATGGAAAGCCCATTATAATTTTCATTAAACTGTTTCAATGGTTAACTGCTTATTATTTAGGGAAAATTGTACCACTTGGTTCTAGTCTGATTTTGTTCAGCTTCAATATCCAGTAATTGGATCCTGTTATGTCTTTGTCAGTGAGATGGAAAAACCATGTACTAAATTTCTATATCACTGCAGAAAACTTTTGGACTGCAGTCAATACACTTTTCTGTTTGATAAACCAAACAGAAAAACTTCCTTGTATCACACCACATGAATCAATGATTTTTCTGCCCATTCTGTCAATCTTTTCTGTCTACCAACAGTCTTCTTGAATCCTAAACTGGACAAAGCAAATTCCAGCAAAAAATTGTTTCAACATATAACTAGTATTGTCTTCATGGTCCATTGAGATTTCTCTGTGTATAGCCAAGAATTACATGAGGCATTTTGACCAACGCACTGTATTTGAGTTCATTCATCATCAGCTTCCTTGACAAATCTCTCTGCACCTCTTTCTTGGTCCTCCAAATCCCCAAATAAAAACTTAACTGAAGAAAAATTCCAACCAGCATTTTCAGTTCCTTTCAGGTCCTGCAAAACACAAATTTCTGAAGATAAAAAAGGCAACAGCAGCATTAGCTTTGCCATAACGTGGCTGGTAATTAGACTAGGGGAATTATTTGCAGACATGGTTTTATTCCTTTACATGTTACAACTGTACCAATACATGTGAAAAGGCTATGCAAGGCAGAGAAAGAGTAACATAAGTAATGACGTACCTATGCTATGAGACATATTTAAAAGACTGGCTCAAGGTTCAAAAGTAGAGTCAATCTACAGCACGATTACTCTGACATGCAAAATAAACCTAGCTTTGATGGCTAACATACTCCTGAGTTATTGCTGGACTAGGATGTGTTTTCTTACCTTGTGAAGTGATAGAAGTTTGAAGTTTACCTGTATGCTTGAAACATAGAAAAAAATATTTAATTATTCAGTCTTTCATGTTTTACTAGCAACATTTACAATATTTCTATAGATCCATATGATTCTTGGGTGTCCTGGTTTGAGTCAGAACAGAACAATTCTGTTGAGTGATTTTACTTTTTGGCTCAGTCTCTTCTAAGGAACTTCACTTTCCAAAGTTAATGGCAGATTTCTGCAGACAGTGTCTGCTTCTAGCAGTGATAACACTTGATGTTTAGAGTTACTACCAAGGACTGGTATGCAGAAAGGCTCTTGCTTAGACTTGCTCCTGTTCAGACCAAGGTCACTGCTAAGTCTTGTGTACCACACTGGGGGTTGCAGAAAGTAAAAGGCTGCAACTGTGGGGAGGAGCAGCCAGGACAGGGGACCCTAAAGTGAGGTATTTCATTCCATGTATGTCATATTCAGTACAACGTTGAGGGATCATGAGAGTCAACCTCTCTACTTCAATGGCTGGCATCTGAGGAGGACTCTGTCCGTTCTGCCTTCAACTGATCTGTGTGATCCTGAATCCAGTTCTCTCTGCCACTGAGTCCAGACTGGGAATTCCACAGTGCCTGCTCCACAGCATCAATGGTGACAGTGACATAATTGCCATCAGGGGGACTGGGTTCAATATTGGCTTTGTATATATTTGTATAGATTTTTTTTGTTGTTATTATTTTCATTAAAGCTATTTAGTTTTATTTTTCCAATCCATAAGTCTCTCCCTCTTGTTGCCCTTCTCTTCCCCTTTGGGAGGGGAGGGGGGTTAACACAGAGCATCTGTCATTTATCTAGTGGCCAGTTCAGCCCTAAACACTGACATCAGGACTAACATAACCCTCCTTAAATGTACCACCTCTAGCCATGAGGGCAACAAGGGACATGAATGATGTTGTGCTCTTTCCAGACGTAACTACCATTTACAGCACTCACAGGAAGTAGTAACTCTGCATAAAATATTCCATCAGACTGGGTGATGTATTATCCCAAGATGGTGTGCTGAGGCAATAAAGAGTAGTTACTGTTCTAAGCATCTTTTGAAAGGGCAGAGTCAGCTTAAAACCCAGCCAACTTTCAAAAATTAGTTAAAAGCAGTTCTGTATTTTCCAACACATCTCCTAAATGACTTGTGAAGCTTATTTACAGAAATATGTCTTGCCAGCTATGTGATAGATGTATACAAAAGAAGAGACTGACTTAAACAAAACCAGCAAAGTTAACCACAGATAAAAGTGCAGGCAGTGTAACCAGGGAATTATTTTTGTTCAGCATTACTTGTAAGAGCCGGTATGACTCAGTGAGAAAGGTGCAGTTACATTAATTCTGATTCTTTCAGAAGCAAGTGACCTGTGGAGAGACATGAAGAAGCAAGCTATAATCCAATCCACCTTCAATCTGCCAGATCACAACTTCCCAAGGAAAAGATTTCTGCAAGAACATGCAACAAAAAGTATTTATTTAGTATTTATTAGACTAAGTTTGTCAACAACTTGGGACAGCAAAGGACTAACTCAGATCTAGAATTTCCTTTTATGTTCCCCTCCTTAATCACATTCACCCCACACCTTTTTTCTTTATATGCAGTTGGTAGAACCTTCATCTTGTCTAGGAACTGTCATTCATTATTATTTTTACAAGTAAACCTGGAAAAAAGATTTTAACTATCTTTACAGTAAAGAAAAAAAGGCTAGTATTATTTCTACTTTTTAAGTATACTTCAAACAAAATTATGGTTGTTATGGGGCTAGTCACAATCACCACTAGCTATTAGTATTTATACCATTATGCTTTCACTCATCAAGGTAAAATCTATATAAATGATACCACAAGTACTTTTGCTGAGATCAACATAAGCCAAAGTAGTAAATTTTACATAATTTTCACTCTGCAGATGCTGAAGTGTATTCTCATCCAGACTGTAGTACGAAACATTATTTTTCAGTTCTCAAGCTACTTTCAAACAGTTGTCTTCTGAATGCTAATTTCAGTCTCCTGTTGGCAGATCCATACAGAGCACGTAATGAATGTTGCCATGGTTATACTCTCCATTTAGTAAACAACATGAAATAAACCAACATTCAATGGCAATAATGCAACATAGACCCATCCCCAGGTACTCTTAAAGTGGTCCTCTTAATTTACACTTCTTAAAATCTGAGTAGGCAGAGACTGTAGTTTCATTTCCAATTTGCCAGTATAGGGGACACCATCCCTTTTAAGAAATGCTTATACTTAGCAAACAGTTTTTCATTCCTAGGACCAACAACGCAGACAAGGCAAGAGATTCTGATCAAAAGGAAAAAGTTGCCTTCTTCCTCTTAGCAGATGTGGTGACTGCGAATCATGAGTACCAGATGGAGGTTGTCACCACAGCATCAATTATTGGGAGAGGAAACTGCAACTTTTGCAAGGCCCAGAGCTATTTTAGGAGCATTTTCTTGATGCTAGAATCAGTCCAGGGTGGATCCAATTTCCCTGGCAGTAAATGCCATTTAGAGGGTGGAGTTGGCAAGGGACTGGGTTTATACATTCATCCTTCAAATCTTACTCACATTAGTTCTGCCCTTCTCTTCCTCAGTTCTTCCACTCTTAACTCGTATTCTAGTGATTTCTTACTTCTTTTTTAAAGAAAGATCTCCAGCTTTCCTAGTGAATTTCAAAAGCAGCTATTCAACTTTAGCCAGTAAACTTTTATTTTAAAATAAAAAATCAAACCCTTTACGTTTTCAAGGATAAACTGAAAGATCAGAGTAGGGTGCAAACCAACTTAGTACTGGTTGTCTGAGTGTGCACATGGAGAGCTTTGGTGCTTGCACTGCTGCTCTGCACATAGTGAAAACCATGCTCACGCTTTTCTGCTGCTGCTGCTCAAGCCACTGAAACCATGGAAGAACAATGTGATTTTTGTGCTGTCTGTAACAAAGCTTTGAGAAGTACATACTAAAATTACTAACTGGGAAGTATTTCTGAGTTAGGATACTTCCATCTTCTCAGACTGGAGGAGTTATAATACAGCATTGGACTTTCACTACAACTGGATGAATTCAGAGGCTCCATAGAGACCTGTTTCTGACCAGAGGCATCATTTGTTTTAACCACTGAAAACTGTATTCTACATGAACGTGCCAAAATAGATTTCTACCACTCCTGCTTATGGATCACAACATTTGCAGGATGACTGAAAGGTGACATCTGCCTAAGCTTGCAGTCACGGTATCTGACACGGTATCTCCTGAAGCATTTGAAACACACCACACACAGTGCCTTATCTGTTCCCTCTGAAGGAACAGTCCAGCAGAGGACAGTGTCCAGCAGTAAGACAGCCATCCCATGAGTCCTGCCTAATTTATTGAGGCAAAGAAGCATGGATATTGATAAAGTATCAAGGGCTCCCCTCCTTTTCAATAGTGTATTATCCCTGGAAGAGGCTCAAAACACTAACTTTCCCAAAGTGTAAGGGTACATTGTGCCACTATTATTCCAAGTAGTGAAGTGCAGCAGAGGTTTATCTCTCAGCTCATCTTAATCTCTAGAGCACAAAAGAAGAAAAAGAAGAATTCTCTGCCTTTCTGTCCAGAGCAATTTCAAAAGTTAGATGTTTAATGACAGACTAGTAGAAAAAAACATATTAAATCCCTGCTCCAAGAAGAGAGTTCCAGTGAAACCTTTCAAGCTACAGAAGTAGAAGGAAGTACTGGTTTTTCTGACAAAATTTTACTACAGAGCTCTAACCATAGCTTATCTCTACCTTCTAAATCTCAGCTTGAGACAGTAGCTCTGCTACAATTTCCAAGACTGCAGGACAGGAAGAATGGGAAGAAGGAAGGTAAGTGGATAGAAAGTTTACAGGGCATTAGTCAGGACAGAGCAGTACAGTGTACAATAAAGCCATAGATATAGATAAGAGATAGAAAATCATAGAGAAAGAAGGGATAGAAATAGGCAAAAATACAATTTACTTATAGTTGGAGGATAACATAAAGGTGAAAGGGTATCAACATCACCTAAGATATATATAAAGATATATATAAACTGTGTTTAACCTGTGTTTTTGACTGCTCCAAACAAAGCCTTTTGCTCCTGACGTTAGCAGACTGAGGTTTTGCATGCCCTTCTTCATGCAGTTTCTGCCCAGGAATTATTATGTTGCCTGCCACAGCAAGGTAGTTATTTGGTATAATGCAAAGAAGTCTAAAGTGCAGTGTTCCTACATGTGCTGATAGACCAACTGGTGGCTTTTTGCACCTGATTAACTTCTGAACTGGCCTACCAAATTTTTGGTGGGGATGTCTGACTAGAAGATGATAATGCTTTGAGAAATCTTTTTTCTTTTAAATCATTTCACTCCAATTAAGCGTATATATTTGCAGTGAATAGAGACGATATCTATAAGAGAGTTATTTTAACACCTCAAGTTCTAATCAAATTTGCTTCTGTTTCAACCTTAGAAAAATACAATCCTTTAAAAATAGTTTACAAAAGCCTGCAAGGTGAATAACACTTGTTTTACTTTGAGTGTTCACAAGTTCTGCAACTCAGATCTATACAAGATCATAACAAAACCACAGGGATGTTAAGCCTAGAGTCCTCTCAGAGACAGGATTTTCTGCTTTTGACTTTACACAAATGGCAAGCAAGTTAAAACTATGAAGAAAGGTGAGAAAGTCTTATTCTGTTCCAAAACTTTGAAATTCTGAACCTTCCAAATCTGTTCCACATGTTTAAGAAGTCACTTGCACATTATCATTCTATTTGTAACAGTGATGCTTTTATTCCTAGTAACTTGGTAGTGAGCTAAACTGTCCCAACAGATACCACAACACAAGGCTCCTTATAAGGAAGAAATAATTCATTCCCAGGGTCTATTCTCAATAAATGTAAACTGAATGTGCTCATTCCTTGAGGAAATACAGAGCAGCATTAATTCACACAGCTCTGGGACTACAGCATACACAATGCCCTCCCCTTCAGTCCATCTCAGAATGACTTCATACGTCAAGTATCAAGCCACAAAAAGGCAGAGAACACAAACATGAATGTCAAGAGGATTTAGCTCAAATTAAGATGTGTGTCTCTTTTCACTATTCTAGAATACCAGTGAAGTATGTTTAGTATTTTAAGTACATTTTCCTAAATGCTTTTAGATTCTAGCCTATGACTCCAGTTTTTGTATCATCATGGAATTTAATTAGAATAAAAAGCTGCACTTTGAAAGGGTTCATTCAGTTCTGCTGGTTTATTTTCACTTTAATAGAGAGAATCTAAAGAACTGGCAATATATATCCTACAGTATTTGATTTAAAAGGTTAGTTAAAGGCAAATGTTCTTTTCCTAACCCCTTAAATTAAAAATAGTTTCTAAACATAATAAAGTATTTTAAGAAAACATTGTAAAACCAAAGATATTGACCAACAACACTATTTTCTTCATTGACCAATCTTAAGATAACTGCTTACACACTCATCACTACTGTCTGTTTTTCCTGTATTTGAATTTCCAGTCACCACACTGCAAAGCACAGTGATATTCGCTACCTTTACCCACAGCAGTTTTTTCAAGCTTTCAATGATAAGTGTTAGAATATATTTAGTATCTGTAAAACCTATAGCTTCCTTATAAGAATTGAAGTACCCAGTTATCCAAAAAGGCTTAAAAAAACAGGATAAAAAAAGACTTGGTTTAGCATTGTAAATTCAGCTGCTTTAGTAGGCCCATCAGTCTTCCTTGTATTTGGTTATTTTAGTGCTGTGACCTCAAGTAATTTTTCTTCTGTTTTTTTGGTTTTTTTTCCTTAAAGCCCTACTCTGAGAACCCTCTAGCCTCCCTTCCCTAGTTTCCTTCTCTTCATCTCTGACCCTCTACCCTCCTAGCACTTAGAAATATTTTATGCAGCACATGAATCCAGATTCTTGCTCAGCATCAGTGCAGGAATGCTGAGTCTCATCTTTCCAGATAGGTTTTAACCACCAGGCTTACTTGTGATGGCCAGCATTAGTTTGTCTGCCATTCATTCTTCTACATTTAGACCATTATATGCTTCATACAAAGACAACTATGCAGCTGTATGTAATCTTCCTTTCAAATTTACACAACTGGCAGATTGCTCAAGCCCTGTATGTTTTACTGGAATGAGCAAAAAATGACTGCAAGTGGCCTAACGCTCTGAAAGATTATTAAGAAGGAATGTCACTTACTGGTGGCCAAGAGTATTTTTCCTTGAAGCTCACAGAACAGCCTTTGATTACATTCAGGAAGTTTACCAAGTTATGGATACTGTTTTCCAGCAATTCCTTCTTCTCTGCATTGCTCTGGAATACAGATCTCCCAAAACTATGAGGCAGAAGGAAAAGAAATGAATGGTTAGCTCAGCAAAGAACACCTGCTGAAAGAAAAACTAACTAAAATTAATAAAATACAGTTCAGGTATGACTTTAACATATTTTATTTTCTTCCCTGGAGTTGACATATCTTGCCATTTGTTTTCAGAAGGTTAAGGGAACTCAAGGGGCAACACTAGCAGGACAAAGGAACTTCAGCCTCAGATGGTAACTTGCGAGCTGCTACTGTACTACACCAGTGCAGAGGGAGCCCAAGGAGAACCATACCTGGTGCTCACAATGAATGTCAAGAGCAAAGATGCCATTACCTCTTCATGTGCTCCCTTGCACAGAAATAAAAACGCTTCACCAGCATCCTGTGTAGCTATTAATATTCATAGACTTAATGGGAAGTAGCTATTCCTGCTGAGTGGTAGACGGATGAAAGAGGTGGATCTATGGGCTTTTCCACCTGCTTTTCTCCAGGATTTCTTAAGCAAATTAAAAAATTTCAGCCCAGATCTGAAGAGACAAAAGAATGACTAACTGACACATGGGCTACTTCTGCTTATTATGGATGTTTTGTCGTTCATTGGCATTTCTCTCACTTTTCTTATTTCTCCATTTTTACTGCAAACCTTCTTACTACAATGGGAAGAATACTTCCAGTAGCATTAGTGTGTTATTTTTATTGCAGCAGGTGGCTAAGACCTAGTAAAGAACAGCCATTACCCAAATTAGAAGACCATTTTTACCTAGACACTTGTTTAAAACAGAAATAGCGCTAGAACAAGACAAGAAGAAATGCTTCAAGATGCGAACAGCTATTAACAAAGAGTAAGTGATGGGGTGAAAATGAAACACAATTTTCATCTGCTCATTAAGGTCGTTTTAACTTTCTACGTATTCAATTTTTCTGCCTTCAGAAATATTGATCTCAGTATCATATTATTAGTAAATGAAAATACTACATCCTCATCTCAGCAACATTCAGTCTCCCTAACACCTCCAAAACTTAGTTGGAGTTAAGTTTTTAAATCCAGTAGATCACTTGTAAAACACATGCCTAAAATGATTTTACAAGTCACTTGTAAAATACATATCCAGGAAGGTATCTATGGACTTAGGGAACTGGTGCCTCAAGAGTAACTGTTTCGTGTGGTCCATACTCTGAAGCACAACCACCAGTTTAAACACATTTCTTACCCAGAAGTAGCTCTCAGGACCTTCCCAACTCCCCAGTTTGTCATATATACAAAAAATTAACTTTTCAGAACATAGTTCAGGCCCCATCTGTAGTCTATAGTTTAAACTCCTTGGTTAAGAAACACCAGTCATTCTCTTAGTATCAGCAACTGACAACAGAAAAAGAAAAACAAAGGTCCTATACCCAGATGTAAAAAAATCCTCTACCTGTGAAATTTCAAATGAGTCTAAGAGCCTAAAAGCATATAAAAAGGCCAATACTTGCATATCCTAAACTGCCTCTAGGTTTCTGGTGATCTTCAAAAATAAAAGTCAGCAAGTCTGATGCAGTTTCTTCAATTTCCCATCTAATTATAATGGAAAACGCGGTTTCTGCAATGCTCTTCAATCCCCTGTTCAGAAAATAAGCTGGTGTCTTAGCCTGGGTTTTTTTGGGGGAATCAGAAAGTAGATGTCAGGTTTCCAGTCAGGTAGGCGCCGTTTGTGTCCGACGCCGGGCACACCTGAGGTTCTCCCGCTGCAACCCCAGGTGGAGCCGGCCCCGTCCGCGCCCCGCCCGTCCGCGGGCCTGCCCTTTGCACTGCACCACGGGAGCCGTGGTCTGGCGGGGCCCACCGCAGCTGGGCTGCTCGTTCGGGAATCGCGGTCGGCACTGGCAGTGCCTCCAACCGCGAGCTGCCAAAACGGCCGCTTCCAAGCTACATTTCCAAAATGCTTGTTTAATAAAAAGCGCTGATGGTTCTAAAGCGGTGCGTCAAAGTCTTTCTCCATAGGAATGCCGGTACCGGCGTTATTTTCTAGCCCTATCGCCTCCCGCACGGTGATTCCAGGATGTTTCACCTGAGCGGGGTGGCTGCAGGCGCGGAGCTGACGCTCGGCATTTACCGGTGCTGCGCAGGAGCCCGGTATCCTCTGCCTGCCTCTGTGGTTCATTTTGTCAGTATTGTTACTATTTTACTTTTCTCAGGAAGGCCATTTGGACTGAGGGGTCGTTACGATCCCGAATGGCAGGGTTTTAAATGGATACAGAAGAAAAAAAACCCACCACAACAAACAAAATTAATCCTCGTTTGATGCTGCGCTGAGGCGGTCCCGCCCGCTAGCAGCCAGTCGGGACAGGCAGGCACGGCCACGGCAACCGCTCCGCAGAACCGGGCGGCACCAGGTACGTCCCGCCGACCGGCCGGGAGCGGCTGGAGTCGGGTCGGGCCGCTCTGGCCGCCGCGCGCCACGCCGCCCGCCTGCCGGGCCCGCACGCGCCGAGCACCACCGTATTCCCCCACACCAGGGCGCGCCCCAGGGAGCGGAGGGGACGGCCGCCCCAGTGGGAAGCCGAAGCGGCGGAGCCCCGCCTCCCGGGTGGGAGCCCAGGCCTCTTCCCACGCACCGGCCCCCGCCAACCTCAGCCGTTACCATTTTTCCTGGCCCTCCCTGCCCATCGGCTTTCCCAGCAGAGGTGACCGGGCTGCGGCGGCCCCGCCTCCGAGCGCTGTTCCCTACTAGGTGGCAGAGAGGAGCGCTACCGGCCACGCCCCCTTTTCCCACCACGCGCGCGGGGCGCGCCTGGGCTTGTGCGTGTGACATCAGCGGGAAGATAGGAGGGGCGCGGGAGCGTGCGCCACCTCCCCCCGCCTACTCTCCCCCAGCGCGCGGAACGAGCCGTCCCCGGGCCGTTCTATTTACGTTTGTAGAGCTGATTTGCATAAGGTACCGCCCCCGGCCGCTAGCCTCGCGTTCGGCACCGCCCCGCCGCCATATAGGGCAGGGGGGGCGTGTCCCGGGGGACTCGCGGCCGCTCGTTGCTTTCCTGGAGCCGTTTATAGGATACAGCCACTTCCGTTGTCGGCTTAGAAGCGGCGCGATCATGGCGGAGCGCGGTCACCTCCCTCCCCCCACCAAGCGCCTCTGCTGCAGACCCGGCTATGGCTCGGGGTGCAGGCCGGGCCAGCGGGCGGGCGGCGCCGGACTCGGCAGCGGGGCGCTCTGCGCCGGGCCCTCCTCCGCAGCTGCTGCCGCCGCCGCCCTGGGGCTGCTGCCGCTCGGCAAGACGCAGAGCCCGGAGTCCCTGCTGGANTCCCCCCAAGGACACAGAGTACCTCACTCGCTCTGTGACAGTGCCACGCCCCCCGCCTGTCTCTTTAACTCCCCCTTCCCCCCCACCCGCGTCGCGCCGTGCCCGCTCCCCCGGTAATCCAGCCCATGTAATCCTGTTTGGCTCTGCCCCCTCCCAGCGCCCACCCCCGGTAATCCGGGTCATCGCTTTACCCCGAGCCACAATAGCGAGGAGATGCCGCCCCCCCATCCCGGGGGGGTGACCGCCGGTGGAAATGAATCAGCAGAAGGGTGGCCGGCGGGGGAAGGAGCGGGGGTTGGGGGACCGGGATGCTATGTCGTCCAAAATAAAGACATAAAAGCGGTGCGAGACCCCGGCAGCGGGCGTGCGGGGGGAGAGGATCCGCGAACAAAGGCATTTCTAGGGCAGCGGCGGAGACGGAGAGCCGGAGGGAGGGGGGCGCGACCCACCCCGCCTGGGGTCTATGGTGGGGGGTGTGTGTGTTGCTTTGGCATGAGCCGCTTCGTGACAAGGCGGGGGGAGCAAGCGCTGATTTTCCTCCTCCTGGAACAATACCCTTCCCCTCTTCCTTCCCCTCAACCCCACCGCTTGCCGCTGCTCCTCACCCGCTGTGGGCACCCCTGGTTAACTCCTCTGTGCTTCTGTTTAAAGGGCGGCAGAGGTGGGTACCCCCACACTGTTGGGGGCTACCTGCTGGGGGCGGCTCCCTACCCACGGTGGAGGAGCCGCCCCCGGTAAACAATCCCCCACCGCCGATGGGTGATGCTCTTTGTGCGACCCGACTACTTTGTTCTCATTTTCATGTTTATTTGTGTCCGTCCTTTTTTTTTTTTTTCTTCTTCCAGTTTTCAGTGCCTTCCCCTTTTCCTCTTCCGAAAGGGGAAGCAGACAAAAGAGGCTTGCTACTCGCCTTTTGTTGACGGCGGCGGCTCGGGGTGTGTGTGGAGGACGCCGGAATCCCCCTCCCTCCCCCAAAACCTCGGTCCTGCCTGCTGCCGGTTTGACTTGGCGGGCAGCTTGCAAACGTGCCATCAGTTTTTTTCCCGAAGGGAAGTTATGTTCATGCTCCTGGGCTCAGTGCCCTTCTTTTCTGCCTAGGGGGACTTCAAATATTTTTTTTTCTTTTCCTTAATCTAATTAACTNTGGTTCTAAAGCGGTGCGTCAAAGTCTTTCTCCATAGGAATGCCGGTACCGGCGTTATTTTCTAGCCCTATCGCCTCCCGCACGGTGATTCCA
This sequence comes from Brachypteracias leptosomus, assembly GCA_013401335.1. Lineage (NCBI taxonomy): Eukaryota > Metazoa > Chordata > Aves > Coraciiformes > Brachypteraciidae > Brachypteracias > Brachypteracias leptosomus. The sequence goes on along the minus strand of VYZX01008296.1, from coordinate 78,009 downwards.
GGATGTTTCACCTGAGCGGGGTGGCTGCAGGCGCGGAGCTGACGCTCGGCATTTACCGGTGCTGCGCAGGAGCCCGGTATCCTCTGCCTGCCTCTGTGGTTCATTTTGTCAGTATTGTTACTATTTTACTTTTCTCAGGAAGGCCATTTGGACTGAGGGGTCGTTACGATCCCGAATGGCAGGGTTTTAAATGGATACAGAAGAAAAAAAACCCACCACAACAAACAAAATTAATCCTCGTTTGATGCTGCGCTGAGGCGGTACCGCCCGCTAGCAGCCAGTCGGGACAGGCAGGCACGGCCACGGCAACCGCTCCGCAGAACCGGGCGGCACCAGGTACGTCCCGCCGACCGGCCGGGAGCGGCTGGAGTCGGGTCGGGCCGCTCTGGCCGCCGCGCGCCACGCCGCCCGCCTGCCGGGCCCGCACGCGCCGAGCACCACCGTATTCCCCCACACCAGGGCGCGCCCCAGGGAGCGGAGGGGACGGCCGCCCCAGTGGGAAGCCGAAGCGGCGGAGCCCCGCCTCCCGGGTGGGAGCCCAGGCCTCTTCCCACGCACCGGCCCCCGCCAACCTCAGCCGTTACCATTTTTCCTGGCCCTCCCTGCCCATCGGCTTTCCCAGCAGAGGTGACCGGGCTGCGGCGGCCCCGCCTCCGAGCGCTGTTCCCTACTAGGTGGCAGAGAGGAGCGCTACCGGCCACGCCCCCTTTTCCCACCACGCGCGCGGGGCGCGCCTGGGCTTGTGCGTGTGACATCAGCGGGAAGATAGGAGGGGCGCGGGAGCGTGCGCCACCTCCCCCCGCCTACTCTCCCCCAGCGCGCGGAACGAGCCGTCCCCGGGCCGTTCTATTTACGTTTGTAGAGCTGATTTGCATAAGGTACCGCCCCCGGCCGCTAGCCTCGCGTTCGGCACCGCCCCGCCGCCATATAGGGCAGGGGGGGCGTGTCCCGGGGGACTCGCGGCCGCTCGTTGCTTTCCTGGAGCCGTTTATAGGATACAGCCACTTCCGTTGTCGGCTTAGAAGCGGCGCGATCATGGCGGAGCGCGGTCACCTCCCTCCCCCCACCAAGCGCCTCTGCTGCAGACCCGGCTATGGCTCGGGGTGCAGGCCGGGCCAGCGGGCGGGCGGCGCCGGACTCGGCAGCGGGGCGCTCTGCGCCGGGCCCTCCTCCGCAGCTGCTGCCGCCGCCGCCCTGGGGCTGCTGCCGCTCGGCAAGACGCAGAGCCCGGAGTCCCTGCTGGACATCGCGGCTCGCAAGGTGGCGGAGAAGTGGCCCTTCCAGAGGGTGGAGGAACGGTTCGAGCGGATTCCGGAGCCGGTGCAGCGCAGGATCGTCTACTGGTCCTTCCCCCGTAGCGAGAGGGAGATCTGCATGTACTCCTCCTTCAACACCGGCGCCGAGGACCCTGCCGCCGCTCCCGGGGGGGCCGCCACCGCGCCCGGCGGGGCCGCGGACGCTGCCGCTGTCGCCGACGAGAACCGCCTGCCCTTCCGCAGGGGCATCGCTCTGCTCGACGGCGGCTGCGTCGATAACGTCCTGCAAGTCGGTGAGTCACCGGCCGGGGCCGCGCTCCGGCGTCGGGCGCCGCCGGCCTTCCTCGCCCCGGGTCTCCCCCTGCATGTCACTCGCCTGCCAGCCGGGGAGCCGTCCCCCGCATGCCCTGCCTCCGCAGCCCCCGCGGCCGGAGCCTCCCAGCCTCCTCCGGCTGCCCCTGGGGGGGGTCCGGCAGCGCGGGCGGGGAGCTGCCCCCCGCGGCCCGGCCCGTGCGAGCCCTTCGCTCCCCAGCTGTACTGCGGGACGGGCAACTTCCTCCGCCTGTCTCCTCCCCCTCGCACCCAGGACACAGAGTAACTCACTCGCTCTGTGACAGTGCC